>OY723276.1:0-460096 GCA_963210315.1 Rhynchopus euleeides
CAGCAATTCCGGAACTGGCAACGGCTAGGGCGATGGAGTGCCCTTCCTGTTGAGGCATCGGATTCCCGACGGCTCTTCCGAAACGCAGCAGCCCGCCTTCTGTCGCTTGAATCAGAACTGTCATCCTCCTCCTCTTCCCCAGGAATCTGCTCGCCAGCGAAAAGCAAGCCCGCACGTTCATTCTGGATCATCAGCGGCACAGAGCAACGACGAGTGCCTTCTGGATTCCACATCCATGGGCCATCCCAGCAAAAGCGGTAGCCGGCCGAGACGTACTCCTCAATGGTCCGCAGACGTGCATGCGACATAGTTTGTGTGGTTCCTGTGTGGGAGATGTGTGTGGATGCACGTACAAGATGACACAACACATGAACAAGACGGAGCTGCAAACAAAAGACATGAACAAGGGGCGGGAGCAGGCAGGGAAGGGTGGGGGGGGGGGGGGGCGGGGGGGACGCGACACAGGTTCACACCTGAACAACACGCTTGCTCATTTCTCGTGCGGGTTTGCGGGTTTGCGGGTTTGCGGGTTTGCGGGTTTGCGGGTTTGCGGGTTTGCGGGTTTGCGGGTTTGCGGGTTTGCGGGTTTGCGGGTTTGCGGGTTTGCGGGTTTGCGGGTTTGCGGGTTTGCGGGTTTGCGGGTTTGCGGGTTTGCGGGTTTGCGGGTTTGCGGGTTTGCGGGTTTGCGGGTTTGCGGGTTTGCGGGTTTGCGGGTTTGCGGGTTTGCGGGTTTGCGGGTTTGCGGGTTTGCGGGTTTGCGGGTTTGCGGGTTTGCGGGTTTGCGGGTTTGCGGGTTTGCGGGTTTGCGGGTTTGCGGGTTTGCGGGTTTGCGGGTTTGCGGGTTTGCGGGTTTGCGGGTTTGCGGGTTTGCGGGTTTGCGGGTTTGCGGGTTTGCGGGTTTGCGGGTTTGCGGGTTTGCGGGTTTGCGGGTTTGCGGGTTTGCGGGTTTGCGGGTTTGCGGGTTTGCGGGTTTGCGGGTTTGCGGGTTTGCGGGTTTGCGGGTTTGCGGGTTTGCGGGTTTGCGGGTTTGCGGGTTTGCGGGTTTGCGGGTTTGCGGGTTTGCGGGTTTGCGGGTTTGCGGGTTTGCGGGTTTGCGGGTTTGCGGGTTTGCGGGTTTGCGGGTTTGCGGGTTTGCGGGTTTGCGGGTTTGCGGGTTTGCGGGTTTGCGGGTTTGCGGGTTTGCGGGTTTGCGGGTTTGCGGGTTTGCGGGTTTGCGGGTTTGCGGGTTTGCGGGTTTGCGGGTTTGCGGGTTTGCGGGTTTGCGGGTTTGCGGGTTTGCGGGTTTGCGGGTTTGCGGGTTTGCGGGTTTGCGGGTTTGCGGGTTTGCGGGTTTGCGGGTTTGCGGGTTTGCGGGTTTGCGGGTTTGCGGGTTTGCGGGTTTGCGGGTTTGCGGGTTTGCGGGTTTGCGGGTTTGCGGGTTTGCGGGTTTGCGGGTTTGCGGGTTTGCGGGTTTGCGGGTTTGCGGGTTTGCGGGTTTGCGGGTTTGCGGGTTTGCGGGTTTGCGGGTTTGCGGGTTTGCGGGTTTGCGGGTTTGCGGGTTTGCGGGTTTGCGGGTTTGCGGGTTTGCGGGTTTGCGGGTTTGCGGGTTTGCGGGTTTGCGGGTTTGCGGGTTTGCGGGTTTGCGGGTTTGCGGGTTTGCGGGTTTGCGGGTTTGCGGGTTTGCGGGTTTGCGGGTTTGCGGGTTTGCGGGTTTGCGGGTTTGCGGGTTTGCGGGTTTGCGGGTTTGCGGGTTTGCGGGTTTGCGGGTTTGCGGGTTTGCGGGTTTGCGGGTTTGCGGGTTTGCGGGTTTGCGGGTTTGCGGGTTTGCGGGTTTGCGGGTTTGCGGGTTTGCGGGTTTGCGGGTTTGCGGGTTTGCGGGTTTGCGGGTTTGCGGGTTTGCGGGTTTGCGGGTTTGCGGGTTTGCGGGTTTGCGGGTTTGCGGGTTTGCGGGTTTGCGGGTTTGCGGGTTTGCGGGTTTGCGGGTTTGCGGGTTTGCGGGTTTGCGGGTTTGCGGGTTTGCGGGTTTGCGGGTTTGCGGGTTTGCGGGTTTGCGGGTTTGCGGGTTTGCGGGTTTGCGGGTTTGCGGGTTTGCGGGTTTGCGGGTTTGCGGGTTTGCGGGTTTGCGGGTTTGCGGGTTTGCGGGTTTGCGGGTTTGCGGGTTTGCGGGTTTGCGGGTTTGCGGGTTTGCGGGTTTGCGGGTTTGCGGGTTTGCGGGTTTGCGGGTTTGCGGGTTTGCGGGTTTGCGGGTTTGCGGGTTTGCGGGTTTGCGGGTTTGCGGGTTTGCGGGTTTGCGGGTTTGCGGGTTTGCGGGTTTGCGGGTTTGCGGGTTTGCGGGTTTGCGGGTTTGCGGGTTTGCGGGTTTGCGGGTTTGCGGGTTTGCGGGTTTGCGGGTTTGCGGGTTTGCGGGTTTGCGGGTTTGCGGGTTTGCGGGTTTGCGGGTTTGCGGGTTTGCGGGTTTGCGGGTTTGCGGGTTTGCGGGTTTGCGGGTTTGCGGGTTTGCGGGTTTGCGGGTTTGCGGGTTTGCGGGTTTGCGGGTTTGCGGGTTTGCGGGTTTGCGGGTTTGCGGGTTTGCGGGTTTGCGGGTTTGCGGGTTTGCGGGTTTGCGGGTTTGCGGGTTTGCGGGTTTGCGGGTTTGCGGGTTTGCGGGTTTGCGGGTTTGCGGGTTTGCGGGTTTGCGGGTTTGCGGGTTTGCGGGTTTGCGGGTTTGCGGGTTTGCGGGTTTGCGGGTTTGCGGGTTTGCGGGTTTGCGGGTTTGCGGGTTTGCGGGTTTGCGGGTTTGCGGGTTTGCGGGTTTGCGGGTTTGCGGGTTTGCGGGTTTGCGGGTTTGCGGGTTTGCGGGTTTGCGGGTTTGCGGGTTTGCGGGTTTGCGGGTTTGCGGGTTTGCGGGTTTGCGGGTTTGCGGGTTTGCGGGTTTGCGGGTTTGCGGGTTTGCGGGTTTGCGGGTTTGCGGGTTTGCGGGTTTGCGGGTTTGCGGGTTTGCGGGTTTGCGGGTTTGCGGGTTTGCGGGTTTGCGGGTTTGCGGGTTTGCGGGTTTGCGGGTTTGCGGGTTTGCGGGTTTGCGGGTTTGCGGGTTTGCGGGTTTGCGGGTTTGCGGGTTTGCGGGTTTGCGGGTTTGCGGGTTTGCGGGTTTGCGGGTTTGCGGGTTTGCGGGTTTGCGGGTTTGCGGGTTTGCGGGTTTGCGGGTTTGCGGGTTTGCGGGTTTGCGGGTTTGCGGGTTTGCGGGTTTGCGGGTTTGCGGGTTTGCGGGTTTGCGGGTTTGCGGGTTTGCGGGTTTGCGGGTTTGCGGGTTTGCGGGTTTGCGGGTTTGCGGGTTTGCGGGTTTGCGGGTTTGCGGGTTTGCGGGTTTGCGGGTTTGCGGGTTTGCGGGTTTGCGGGTTTGCGGGTTTGCGGGTTTGCGGGTTTGCGGGTTTGCGGGTTTGCGGGTTTGCGGGTTTGCGGGTTTGCGGGTTTGCGGGTTTGCGGGTTTGCGGGTTTGCGGGTTTGCGGGTTTGCGGGTTTGCGGGTTTGCGGGTTTGCGGGTTTGCGGGTTTGCGGGTTTGCGGGTTTGCGGGTTTGCGGGTTTGCGGGTTTGCGGGTTTGCGGGTTTGCGGGTTTGCGGGTTTGCGGGTTTGCGGGTTTGCGGGTTTGCGGGTTTGCGGGTTTGCGGGTTTGCGGGTTTGCGGGTTTGCGGGTTTGCGGGTTTGCGGGTTTGCGGGTTTGCGGGTTTGCGGGTTTGCGGGTTTGCGGGTTTGCGGGTTTGCGGGTTTGCGGGTTTGCGGGTTTGCGGGTTTGCGGGTTTGCGGGTTTGCGGGTTTGCGGGTTTGCGGGTTTGCGGGTTTGCGGGTTTGCGGGTTTGCGGGTTTGCGGGTTTGCGGGTTTGCGGGTTTGCGGGTTTGCGGGTTTGCGGGTTTGCGGGTTTGCGGGTTTGCGGGTTTGCGGGTTTGCGGGTTTGCGGGTTTGCGGGTTTGCGGGTTTGCGGGTTTGCGGGTTTGCGGGTTTGCGGGTTTGCGGGTTTGCGGGTTTGCGGGTTTGCGGGTTTGCGGGTTTGCGGGTTTGCGGGTTTGCGGGTTTGCGGGTTTGCGGGTTTGCGGGTTTGCGGGTTTGCGGGTTTGCGGGTTTGCGGGTTTGCGGGTTTGCGGGTTTGCGGGTTTGCGGGTTTGCGGGTTTGCGGGTTTGCGGGTTTGCGGGTTTGCGGGTTTGCGGGTTTGCGGGTTTGCGGGTTTGCGGGTTTGCGGGTTTGCGGGTTTGCGGGTTTGCGGGTTTGCGGGTTTGCGGGTTTGCGGGTTTGCGGGTTTGCGGGTTTGCGGGTTTGCGGGTTTGCGGGTTTGCGGGTTTGCGGGTTTGCGGGTTTGCGGGTTTGCGGGTTATTATACTGTATTGCGGATTTGCGGGTAATTTCGGTGCGGGAACCGGAGCCCATCCTCTTCGACGACTCATGAATCGTGCGGGTGCACCGTGTAACGTACGGAATCCATCTAGGGCCCAGTCTTGAAAAACTTTTTTTTTGGCGACAACCTTTTTTATTTTTTTGGGTCAAAACATGTGAAAAATGGGTTCCTAAGGGAAATCCCTGCTATTTTCCCGGTTTGGGCCACGCAGCCAACATGAACGAATTTGCAAAAAACTGATGACCGTTTTCGATCCTGACATCGTGGGTATACCGGGGAATTCACGATAAAAAAAATCGACAAAAAAGTCGGAGTGCACGATATTTTGCCACTGTAGGTGAAGTACCCACTTTTCCCCTTTGCCAAACAGGGAAAATGTCTTTTTATAAATTTCTCCTAAACGAATCTTCGAATTTTTGATCGTAACCGGCCGCAGTTGAAAATTTACTGGACCGCGGAATCCGAGAACATCGATCAGTTTTCACAGAAATTAGTAGAAGATATTTCAGAAATTTTTCACCCATTTACGGTTGAGGGTTATTATACTGTATTGCGGATTTGCGGGTAATTTCGGTGCGGGAACCGGAGCCCATCCTCTTCGACGACTCATGAATCGTGCGGGTGCACCGTGTAACGTACGGAATCCATCTAGGGCCCAGTCTTGAAAAACTTTTTTTTTGGCGACAACCTTTTTTATTTTTTTGGGTCAAAACATGTGAAAAATGGGTTCCTAAGGGAAATCCCTGCTATTTTCCCGGTTTGGGCCACGCAGCCAACATGAACGAATTTGCAAAAAACTGATGACCGTTTTCGATCCTGACATCGTGGGTATACCGGGGAATTCACGATAAAAAAAATCGACAAAAAAGTCGGAGTGCACGATATTTTGCCACTGTAGGTGAAGTACCCACTTTTCCCCTTTGCCAAACAGGGAAAATGTCTTTTTATAAATTTCTCCTAAACGAATCTTCGAATTTTTGATCGTAACCGGCCGCAGTTGAAAATTTACTGGACCGCGGAATCCGAGAACATCGATCAGTTTTCACAGAAATTAGTAGAAGATATTTCAGAAATTTTTCACCCATTTACGGTTGAGGGTTATTATACTGTATTGCGGATTTGCGGGTAATTTCGGTGCGGGAACCGGAGCCCATCCTCTTCGACGACTCATGAATCGTGCGGGTGCACCGTGTAACGTACGGAATCCATCTAGGGCCCAGTCTTGAAAAACTTTTTTTTTGGCGACAACCTTTTTTATTTTTTTGGGTCAAAACATGTGAAAAATGGGTTCCTAAGGGAAATCCCTGCTATTTTCCCGGTTTGGGCCACGCAGCCAACATGAACGAATTTGCAAAAAACTGATGACCGTTTTCGATCCTGACATCGTGGGTATACCGGGGAATTCACGATAAAAAAAATCGACAAAAAAGTCGGAGTGCACGATATTTTGCCACTGTAGGTGAAGTACCCACTTTTCCCCTTTGCCAAACAGGGAAAATGTCTTTTTATAAATTTCTCCTAAACGAATCTTCGAATTTTTGATCGTAACCGGCCGCAGTTGAAAATTTACTGGACCGCGGAATCCGAGAACATCGATCAGTTTTCACAGAAATTAGTAGAAGATATTTCAGAAATTTTTCACCCATTTACGGTGCAGTGTCGTCAGCGCGAGCACAACGATCGGGGGGGAGCCGTTCCCTGCGCCCCGACTCCCAGAAGAGCGTGTTCCCTCGCGGTCAGCCACCGGGGTGGTGAGGGACCGGTGTCCTCGCTGACGGTGCTGTCCTCGTCATCCTCCACTTCCTCCGTCACCTCCGTCCCCGGCTCCATGGCAGGGATCTGTGACGTGCTCGGTGCAGTCAGGGCAGCTGGCCATGGAGAAGTCAGAACTGGCACAACTCCGTGTTGCTCCCCCTCCGCACACTCAGTTCGCAGCTGCAGGCCCGCGCAGGCAGTGGCCTGCCAGGGCCCAGTCGTGCTCCCGCCCACCAGCTCTTGCACATCCACCGTTTGCGGGTTTGCGGTTGAGCCTGGAAGCGGTTGCCTACTCCCCCGAGGGGGACCACGGTGGCAATCGGCTCACCTGGGTCCACACACTGTCAGCACACGGTAGTCACGGAAGATGATGATGTGCCTCCACAGCACACACGCCGCACCGCGGGTGAGCACGTCGTCGGCCTACGTTGTTGTCTCCCCCCTCGAAAGCAGACGGTGTGGCTGGCCCACGCCGCTGGGGTCTGCTCGGAGCCCAACAGTTCGGGGGAGGACTGTGCCTGTGCAACGTTCTGAGCTGCTTTGCCTCCATCTGCAGATGGGGCCCCTGACGAGGCCACAAACGCCATCCGAGGTGGTGACATTGTCTGGAGTCTTCTCCAGCAGGTCGCTGGCAGGGCAGTCGACACCAAGCTGATCGTGCGAAAGGTAGTCTGCAATCAAGCGGTTCACTGTGATGGTCGGATGCATCTTCTGCAAGTTCTGCAGCTCGTACATCCACTCATTCGTATCCACACTAGGGCCACCGGTCCGCTAGAGACCCCCATCGAGTCATAGTCACATTTGTGAAGTCGAGCACACACAGGTGCTGTGTGGACAAAAACCACAACACACAACACCCCGTTTTAACACAGTTTTCGCCCCACTCCCTCCTTCCCCTCGCGGCGTGCACAGTCAGAGTTGCAGTTTGCGGGTTTCCAGCGAGTCAGTTTTGTGTTGTCGCTCAAGTAGACCCTGTTCCCGGCCTGTGAGGACCACAGTCCCAGAAAAGAGCCTCCCGACTCACAGGACCCAGCACCACTGCCCCACGTTTCATTGCCTCCGTACTTGGCCAGGCCATCCCCGATTCCCGCGATCCCCCATCGTTGCCTTGAGGCACCACCGACATGCAAACCCGGGGGGACTCAGCGAGACTCATCGGAGAGAAGGGCCTTGCACTGGCCCTCACAAACACAGCAGCACAAGAAATCCACGACATTTCGCTCCACCCCCCCCCCGACCCCACTTGCTCCCACTCGCTGCATCAAACAGCAACACGACAAACACACACCCACCACAGACACGCACCAATGAGTGCTGAGAGTTCGAGACACACACCAAACACACACGTACCACCAGCGCAGGAAGGGACCAACGGGTGCTTACACTTCTAGTGCGGGTTTGCGGGTTTGCGGGTTTGCGGGTTTGCGGGTTTGCGGGTTTGCGGGTTTGCGGGTTTGCGGGTTTGCGGGTTTGCGGGTTTGCGGGTTTGCGGGTTTGCGGGTTTGCGGGTTTGCGGGTTTGCGGGTTTGCGGGTTTGCGGGTTTGCGGGTTTGCGGGTTTGCGGGTTTGCGGGTTTGCGGGTTTGCGGGTTTGCGGGTTTGCGGGTTTGCGGGTTTGCGGGTTTGCGGGTTTGCGGGTTTGCGGGTTTGCGGGTTTGCGGGTTTGCGGGTTTGCGGGTTTGCGGGTTTGCGGGTTTGCGGGTTTGCGGGTTTGCGGGTTTGCGGGTTTGCGGGTTTGCGGGTTTGCGGGTTTGCGGGTTTGCGGGTTTGCGGGTTTGCGGGTTTGCGGGTTTGCGGGTTTGCGGGTTTGCGGGTTTGCGGGTTTGCGGGTTTGCGGGTTTGCGGGTTTGCGGGTTTGCGGGTTTGCGGGTTTGCGGGTTTGCGGGTTTGCGGGTTTGCGGGTTTGCGGGTTTGCGGGTTTGCGGGTTTGCGGGTTTGCGGGTTTGCGGGTTTGCGGGTTTGCGGGTTTGCGGGTTTGCGGGTTTGCGGGTTTGCGGGTTTGCGGGTTTGCGGGTTTGCGGGTTTGCGGGTTTGCGGGTTTGCGGGTTTGCGGGTTTGCGGGTTTGCGGGTTTGCGGGTTTGCGGGTTTGCGGGTTTGCGGGTTTGCGGGTTTGCGGGTTTGCGGGTT
Source organism: Rhynchopus euleeides (assembly GCA_963210315.1). NCBI lineage: Eukaryota > Euglenozoa > Diplonemea > Diplonemida > Diplonemidae > Rhynchopus > Rhynchopus euleeides. The sequence continues at coordinate 8,229 of OY723276.1, forward strand.
TGCGGGTTTGCGGGTTTGCGGGTTTGCGGGTTTGCGGGTTTGCGGGTTTGCGGGTTTGCGGGTTTGCGGGTTTGCGGGTTTGCGGGTTTGCGGGTTTGCGGGTTTGCGGGTTTGCGGGTTTGCGGGTTTGCGGGTTTGCGGGTTTGCGGGTTTGCGGGTTTGCGGGTTTGCGGGTTTGCGGGTTTGCGGGTTTGCGGGTTTGCGGGTTTGCGGGTTTGCGGGTTTGCGGGTTTGCGGGTTTGCGGGTTTGCGGGTTTGCGGGTTTGCGGGTTTGCGGGTTTGCGGGTTTGCGGGTTTGCGGGTTTGCGGGTTTGCGGGTTTGCGGGTTTGCGGGTTTGCGGGTTTGCGGGTTTGCGGGTTTGCGGGTTTGCGGGTTTGCGGGTTTGCGGGTTTGCGGGTTTGCGGGTTTGCGGGTTTGCGGGTTTGCGGGTTTGCGGGTTTGCGGGTTTGCGGGTTTGCGGGTTTGCGGGTTTGCGGGTTTGCGGGTTTGCGGGTTTGCGGGTTTGCGGGTTTGCGGGTTTGCGGGTTTGCGGGTTTGCGGGTTTGCGGGTTTGCGGGTTTGCGGGTTTGCGGGTTTGCGGGTTTGCGGGTTTGCGGGTTTGCGGGTTTGCGGGTTTGCGGGTTTGCGGGTTTGCGGGTTTGCGGGTTTGCGGGTTTGCGGGTTTGCGGGTTTGCGGGTTTGCGGGTTTGCGGGTTTGCGGGTTTGCGGGTTTGCGGGTTTGCGGGTTTGCGGGTTTGCGGGTTTGCGGGTTTGCGGGTTTGCGGGTTTGCGGGTTTGCGGGTTTGCGGGTTTGCGGGTTTGCGGGTTTGCGGGTTTGCGGGTTTGCGGGTTTGCGGGTTTGCGGGTTTGCGGGTTTGCGGGTTTGCGGGTTTGCGGGTTTGCGGGTTTGCGGGTTTGCGGGTTTGCGGGTTTGCGGGTTTGCGGGTTTGCGGGTTTGCGGGTTTGCGGGTTTGCGGGTTTGCGGGTTTGCGGGTTTGCGGGTTTGCGGGTTTGCGGGTTTGCGGGTTTGCGGGTTTGCGGGTTTGCGGGTTTGCGGGTTTGCGGGTTTGCGGGTTTGCGGGTTTGCGGGTTTGCGGGTTTGCGGGTTTGCGGGTTTGCGGGTTTGCGGGTTTGCGGGTTTGCGGGTTTGCGGGTTTGCGGGTTTGCGGGTTTGCGGGTTTGCGGGTTTGCGGGTTTGCGGGTTTGCGGGTTTGCGGGTTTGCGGGTTTGCGGGTTTGCGGGTTTGCGGGTTTGCGGGTTTGCGGGTTTGCGGGTTTGCGGGTTTGCGGGTTTGCGGGTTTGCGGGTTTGCGGGTTTGCGGGTTTGCGGGTTTGCGGGTTTGCGGGTTTGCGGGTTTGCGGGTTTGCGGGTTTGCGGGTTTGCGGGTTTGCGGGTTTGCGGGTTTGCGGGTTTGCGGGTTTGCGGGTTTGCGGGTTTGCGGGTTTGCGGGTTTGCGGGTTTGCGGGTTTGCGGGTTTGCGGGTTTGCGGGTTTGCGGGTTTGCGGGTTTGCGGGTTTGCGGGTTTGCGGGTTTGCGGGTTTGCGGGTTTGCGGGTTTGCGGGTTTGCGGGTTTGCGGGTTTGCGGGTTTGCGGGTTTGCGGGTTTGCGGGTTTGCGGGTTTGCGGGTTTGCGGGTTTGCGGGTTTGCGGGTTTGCGGGTTTGCGGGTTTGCGGGTTTGCGGGTTTGCGGGTTTGCGGGTTTGCGGGTTTGCGGGTTTGCGGGTTTGCGGGTTTGCGGGTTTGCGGGTTTGCGGGTTTGCGGGTTTGCGGGTTTGCGGGTTTGCGGGTTTGCGGGTTTGCGGGTTTGCGGGTTTGCGGGTTTGCGGGTTTGCGGGTTTGCGGGTTTGCGGGTTTGCGGGTTTGCGGGTTTGCGGGTTTGCGGGTTTGCGGGTTTGCGGGTTTGCGGGTTTGCGGGTTTGCGGGTTTGCGGGTTTGCGGGTTTGCGGGTTTGCGGGTTTGCGGGTTTGCGGGTTTGCGGGTTTGCGGGTTTGCGGGTTTGCGGGTTTGCGGGTTTGCGGGTTTGCGGGTTTGCGGGTTTGCGGGTTTGCGGGTTTGCGGGTTTGCGGGTTTGCGGGTTTGCGGGTTTGCGGGTTTGCGGGTTTGCGGGTTTGCGGGTTTGCGGGTTTGCGGGTTTGCGGGTTTGCGGGTTTGCGGGTTTGCGGGTTTGCGGGTTTGCGGGTTTGCGGGTTTGCGGGTTTGCGGGTTTGCGGGTTTGCGGGTTTGCGGGTTTGCGGGTTTGCGGGTTTGCGGGTTTGCGGGTTTGCGGGTTTGCGGGTTTGCGGGTTTGCGGGTTTGCGGGTTTGCGGGTTTGCGGGTTTGCGGGTTTGCGGGTTTGCGGGTTTGCGGGTTTGCGGGTTTGCGGGTTTGCGGGTTTGCGGGTTTGCGGGTTTGCGGGTTTGCGGGTTTGCGGGTTTGCGGGTTTGCGGGTTTGCGGGTTTGCGGGTTTGCGGGTTTGCGGGTTTGCGGGTTTGCGGGTTTGCGGGTTTGCGGGTTTGCGGGTTTGCGGGTTTGCGGGTTTGCGGGTTTGCGGGTTTGCGGGTTTGCGGGTTTGCGGGTTTGCGGGTTTGCGGGTTTGCGGGTTTGCGGGTTTGCGGGTTTGCGGGTTTGCGGGTTTGCGGGTTTGCGGGTTTGCGGGTTTGCGGGTTTGCGGGTTTGCGGGTTTGCGGGTTTGCGGGTTTGCGGGTTTGCGGGTTTGCGGGTTTGCGGGTTTGCGGGTTTGCGGGTTTGCGGGTTTGCGGGTTTGCGGGTTTGCGGGTTTGCGGGTTTGCGGGTTTGCGGGTTTGCGGGTTTGCGGGTTTGCGGGTTTGCGGGTTTGCGGGTTTGCGGGTTTGCGGGTTTGCGGGTTTGCGGGTTTGCGGGTTTGCGGGTTTGCGGGTTTGCGGGTTTGCGGGTTTGCGGGTTTGCGGGTTTGCGGGTTTGCGGGTTTGCGGGTTTGCGGGTTTGCGGGTTTGCGGGTTTGCGGGTTTGCGGGTTTGCGGGTTTGCGGGTTTGCGGGTTTGCGGGTTTGCGGGTTTGCGGGTTTGCGGGTTTGCGGGTTTGCGGGTTTGCGGGTTTGCGGGTTTGCGGGTTTGCGGGTTTGCGGGTTTGCGGGTTTGCGGGTTTGCGGGTTTGCGGGTTTGCGGGTTTGCGGGTTTGCGGGTTTGCGGGTTTGCGGGTTTGCGGGTTTGCGGGTTTGCGGGTTTGCGGGTTTGCGGGTTTGCGGGTTTGCGGGTTTGCGGGTTTGCGGGTTTGCGGGTTTGCGGGTTTGCGGGTTTGCGGGTTTGCGGGTTTGCGGGTTTGCGGGTTTGCGGGTTTGCGGGTTTGCGGGTTTGCGGGTTTGCGGGTTTGCGGGTTTGCGGGTTTGCGGGTTTGCGGGTTTGCGGGTTTGCGGGTTTGCGGGTTTGCGGGTTTGCGGGTTTGCGGGTTTGCGGGTTTGCGGGTTTGCGGGTTTGCGGGTTTGCGGGTTTGCGGGTTTGCGGGTTTGCGGGTTTGCGGGTTTGCGGGTTTGCGGGTTTGCGGGTTTGCGGGTTTGCGGGTTTGCGGGTTTGCGGGTTTGCGGGTTTGCGGGTTTGCGGGTTTGCGGGTTTGCGGGTTTGCGGGTTTGCGGGTTTGCGGGTTTGCGGGTTTGCGGGTTTGCGGGTTTGCGGGTTTGCGGGTTTGCGGGTTTGCGGGTTTGCGGGTTTGCGGGTTTGCGGGTTTGCGGGTTTGCGGGTTTGCGGGTTTGCGGGTTTGCGGGTTTGCGGGTTTGCGGGTTTGCGGGTTTGCGGGTTTGCGGGTTTGCGGGTTTGCGGGTTTGCGGGTTTGCGGGTTTGCGGGTTTGCGGGTTTGCGGGTTTGCGGGTTTGCGGGTTTGCGGGTTTGCGGGTTTGCGGGTTTGCGGGTTTGCGGGTTTGCGGGTTTGCGGGTTTGCGGGTTTGCGGGTTTGCGGGTTTGCGGGTTTGCGGGTTTGCGGGTTTGCGGGTTTGCGGGTTTGCGGGTTTGCGGGTTTGCGGGTTTGCGGGTTTGCGGGTTTGCGGGTTTGCGGGTTTGCGGGTTTGCGGGTTTGCGGGTTTGCGGGTTTGCGGGTTTGCGGGTTTGCGGGTTTGCGGGTTTGCGGGTTTGCGGGTTTGCGGGTTTGCGGGTTTGCGGGTTTGCGGGTTTGCGGGTTTGCGGGTTTGCGGGTTTGCGGGTTTGCGGGTTTGCGGGTTTGCGGGTTTGCGGGTTTGCGGGTTTGCGGGTTTGCGGGTTTGCGGGTTTGCGGGTTTGCGGGTTTGCGGGTTTGCGGGTTTGCGGGTTTGCGGGTTTGCGGGTTTGCGGGTTTGCGGGTTTGCGGGTTTGCGGGTTTGCGGGTTTGCGGGTTTGCGGGTTTGCGGGTTTGCGGGTTTGCGGGTTTGCGGGTTTGCGGGTTTGCGGGTTTGCGGGTTTGCGGGTTTGCGGGTTTGCGGGTTTGCGGGTTTGCGGGTTTGCGGGTTTGCGGGTTTGCGGGTTTGCGGGTTTGCGGGTTTGCGGGTTTGCGGGTTTGCGGGTTTGCGGGTTTGCGGGTTTGCGGGTTTGCGGGTTTGCGGGTTTGCGGGTTTGCGGGTTTGCGGGTTTGCGGGTTTGCGGGTTTGCGGGTTTGCGGGTTTGCGGGTTTGCGGGTTTGCGGGTTTGCGGGTTTGCGGGTTTGCGGGTTTGCGGGTTTGCGGGTTTGCGGGTTTGCGGGTTTGCGGGTTTGCGGGTTTGCGGGTTTGCGGGTTTGCGGGTTTGCGGGTTTGCGGGTTTGCGGGTTTGCGGGTTTGCGGGTTTGCGGGTTTGCGGGTTTGCGGGTTTGCGGGTTTGCGGGTTTGCGGGTTTGCGGGTTTGCGGGTTTGCGGGTTTGCGGGTTTGCGGGTTTGCGGGTTTGCGGGTTTGCGGGTTTGCGGGTTTGCGGGTTTGCGGGTTTGCGGGTTTGCGGGTTTGCGGGTTTGCGGGTTTGCGGGTTTGCGGGTTTGCGGGTTTGCGGGTTTGCGGGTTTGCGGGTTTGCGGGTTTGCGGGTTTGCGGGTTTGCGGGTTTGCGGGTTTGCGGGTTTGCGGGTTTGCGGGTTTGCGGGTTTGCGGGTTTGCGGGTTTGCGGGTTTGCGGGTTTGCGGGTTTGCGGGTTTGCGGGTTTGCGGGTTTGCGGGTTTGCGGGTTTGCGGGTTTGCGGGTTTGCGGGTTTGCGGGTTTGCGGGTTTGCGGGTTTGCGGGTTTGCGGGTTTGCGGGTTTGCGGGTTTGCGGGTTTGCGGGTTTGCGGGTTTGCGGGTTTGCGGGTTTGCGGGTTTGCGGGTTTGCGGGTTTGCGGGTTTGCGGGTTTGCGGGTTTGCGGGTTTGCGGGTTTGCGGGTTTGCGGGTTTGCGGGTTTGCGGGTTTGCGGGTTTGCGGGTTTGCGGGTTTGCGGGTTTGCGGGTTTGCGGGTTTGCGGGTTTGCGGGTTTGCGGGTTTGCGGGTTTGCGGGTTTGCGGGTTTGCGGGTTTGCGGGTTTGCGGGTTTGCGGGTTTGCGGGTTTGCGGGTTTGCGGGTTTGCGGGTTTGCGGGTTTGCGGGTTTGCGGGTTTGCGGGTTTGCGGGTTTGCGGGTTTGCGGGTTTGCGGGTTTGCGGGTTTGCGGGTTTGCGGGTTTGCGGGTTTGCGGGTTTGCGGGTTTGCGGGTTTGCGGGTTTGCGGGTTTGCGGGTTTGCGGGTTTGCGGGTTTGCGGGTTTGCGGGTTTGCGGGTTTGCGGGTTTGCGGGTTTGCGGGTTTGCGGGTTTGCGGGTTTGCGGGTTTGCGGGTTTGCGGGTTTGCGGGTTTGCGGGTTTGCGGGTTTGCGGGTTTGCGGGTTTGCGGGTTTGCGGGTTTGCGGGTTTGCGGGTTTGCGGGTTTGCGGGTTTGCGGGTTTGCGGGTTTGCGGGTTTGCGGGTTTGCGGGTTTGCGGGTTTGCGGGTTTGCGGGTTTGCGGGTTTGCGGGTTTGCGGGTTTGCGGGTTTGCGGGTTTGCGGGTTTGCGGGTTTGCGGGTTTGCGGGTTTGCGGGTTTGCGGGTTTGCGGGTTTGCGGGTTTGCGGGTTTGCGGGTTTGCGGGTTTGCGGGTTTGCGGGTTTGCGGGTTTGCGGGTTTGCGGGTTTGCGGGTTTGCGGGTTTGCGGGTTTGCGGGTTTGCGGGTTTGCGGGTTTGCGGGTTTGCGGGTTTGCGGGTTTGCGGGTTTGCGGGTTTGCGGGTTTGCGGGTTTGCGGGTTTGCGGGTTTGCGGGTTTGCGGGTTTGCGGGTTTGCGGGTTTGCGGGTTTGCGGGTTTGCGGGTTTGCGGGTTTGCGGGTTTGCGGGTTTGCGGGTTTGCGGGTTTGCGGGTTTGCGGGTTTGCGGGTTTGCGGGTTTGCGGGTTTGCGGGTTTGCGGGTTTGCGGGTTTGCGGGTTTGCGGGTTTGCGGGTTTGCGGGTTTGCGGGTTTGCGGGTTTGCGGGTTTGCGGGTTTGCGGGTTTGCGGGTTTGCGGGTTTGCGGGTTTGCGGGTTTGCGGGTTTGCGGGTTTGCGGGTTTGCGGGTTTGCGGGTTTGCGGGTTTGCGGGTTTGCGGGTTTGCGGGTTTGCGGGTTTGCGGGTTTGCGGGTTTGCGGGTTTGCGGGTTTGCGGGTTTGCGGGTTTGCGGGTTTGCGGGTTTGCGGGTTTGCGGGTTTGCGGGTTTGCGGGTTTGCGGGTTTGCGGGTTTGCGGGTTTGCGGGTTTGCGGGTTTGCGGGTTTGCGGGTTTGCGGGTTTGCGGGTTTGCGGGTTTGCGGGTTTGCGGGTTTGCGGGTTTGCGGGTTTGCGGGTTTGCGGGTTTGCGGGTTTGCGGGTTTGCGGGTTTGCGGGTTTGCGGGTTTGCGGGTTTGCGGGTTTGCGGGTTTGCGGGTTTGCGGGTTTGCGGGTTTGCGGGTTTGCGGGTTTGCGGGTTTGCGGGTTTGCGGGTTTGCGGGTTTGCGGGTTTGCGGGTTTGCGGGTTTGCGGGTTTGCGGGTTTGCGGGTTTGCGGGTTTGCGGGTTTGCGGGTTTGCGGGTTTGCGGGTTTGCGGGTTTGCGGGTTTGCGGGTTTGCGGGTTTGCGGGTTTGCGGGTTTGCGGGTTTGCGGGTTTGCGGGTTTGCGGGTTTGCGGGTTTGCGGGTTTGCGGGTTTGCGGGTTTGCGGGTTTGCGGGTTTGCGGGTTTGCGGGTTTGCGGGTTTGCGGGTTTGCGGGTTTGCGGGTTTGCGGGTTTGCGGGTTTGCGGGTTTGCGGGTTTGCGGGTTTGCGGGTTTGCGGGTTTGCGGGTTTGCGGGTTTGCGGGTTTGCGGGTTTGCGGGTTTGCGGGTTTGCGGGTTTGCGGGTTTGCGGGTTTGCGGGTTTGCGGGTTTGCGGGTTTGCGGGTTTGCGGGTTTGCGGGTTTGCGGGTTTGCGGGTTTGCGGGTTTGCGGGTTTGCGGGTTTGCGGGTTTGCGGGTTTGCGGGTTTGCGGGTTTGCGGGTTTGCGGGTTTGCGGGTTTGCGGGTTTGCGGGTTTGCGGGTTTGCGGGTTTGCGGGTTTGCGGGTTTGCGGGTTTGCGGGTTTGCGGGTTTGCGGGTTTGCGGGTTTGCGGGTTTGCGGGTTTGCGGGTTTGCGGGTTTGCGGGTTTGCGGGTTTGCGGGTTTGCGGGTTTGCGGGTTTGCGGGTTTGCGGGTTTGCGGGTTTGCGGGTTTGCGGGTTTGCGGGTTTGCGGGTTTGCGGGTTTGCGGGTTTGCGGGTTTGCGGGTTTGCGGGTTTGCGGGTTTGCGGGTTTGCGGGTTTGCGGGTTTGCGGGTTTGCGGGTTTGCGGGTTTGCGGGTTTGCGGGTTTGCGGGTTTGCGGGTTTGCGGGTTTGCGGGTTTGCGGGTTTGCGGGTTTGCGGGTTTGCGGGTTTGCGGGTTTGCGGGTTTGCGGGTTTGCGGGTTTGCGGGTTTGCGGGTTTGCGGGTTTGCGGGTTTGCGGGTTTGCGGGTTTGCGGGTTTGCGGGTTTGCGGGTTTGCGGGTTTGCGGGTTTGCGGGTTTGCGGGTTTGCGGGTTTGCGGGTTTGCGGGTTTGCGGGTTTGCGGGTTTGCGGGTTTGCGGGTTTGCGGGTTTGCGGGTTTGCGGGTTTGCGGGTTTGCGGGTTTGCGGGTTTGCGGGTTTGCGGGTTTGCGGGTTTGCGGGTTTGCGGGTTTGCGGGTTTGCGGGTTTGCGGGTTTGCGGGTTTGCGGGTTTGCGGGTTTGCGGGTTTGCGGGTTTGCGGGTTTGCGGGTTTGCGGGTTTGCGGGTTTGCGGGTTTGCGGGTTTGCGGGTTTGCGGGTTTGCGGGTTTGCGGGTTTGCGGGTTTGCGGGTTTGCGGGTTTGCGGGTTTGCGGGTTTGCGGGTTTGCGGGTTTGCGGGTTTGCGGGTTTGCGGGTTTGCGGGTTTGCGGGTTTGCGGGTTTGCGGGTTTGCGGGTTTGCGGGTTTGCGGGTTTGCGGGTTTGCGGGTTTGCGGGTTTGCGGGTTTGCGGGTTTGCGGGTTTGCGGGTTTGCGGGTTTGCGGGTTTGCGGGTTTGCGGGTTTGCGGGTTTGCGGGTTTGCGGGTTTGCGGGTTTGCGGGTTTGCGGGTTTGCGGGTTTGCGGGTTTGCGGGTTTGCGGGTTTGCGGGTTTGCGGGTTTGCGGGTTTGCGGGTTTGCGGGTTTGCGGGTTTGCGGGTTTGCGGGTTTGCGGGTTTGCGGGTTTGCGGGTTTGCGGGTTTGCGGGTTTGCGGGTTTGCGGGTTTGCGGGTTTGCGGGTTTGCGGGTTTGCGGGTTTGCGGGTTTGCGGGTTTGCGGGTTTGCGGGTTTGCGGGTTTGCGGGTTTGCGGGTTTGCGGGTTTGCGGGTTTGCGGGTTTGCGGGTTTGCGGGTTTGCGGGTTTGCGGGTTTGCGGGTTTGCGGGTTTGCGGGTTTGCGGGTTTGCGGGTTTGCGGGTTTGCGGGTTTGCGGGTTTGCGGGTTTGCGGGTTTGCGGGTTTGCGGGTTTGCGGGTTTGCGGGTTTGCGGGTTTGCGGGTTTGCGGGTTTGCGGGTTTGCGGGTTTGCGGGTTTGCGGGTTTGCGGGTTTGCGGGTTTGCGGGTTTGCGGGTTTGCGGGTTTGCGGGTTTGCGGGTTTGCGGGTTTGCGGGTTTGCGGGTTTGCGGGTTTGCGGGTTTGCGGGTTTCTGTTTGCGGGTTTCTTGGGGTGTCTGCTGCTTGTCGAGATGACATGCAGGGCGGAAGCCAACGACACACAGTTGCTGTTGGCCACGTGTGGCAGAGGCTAGAGGCTAGAGGGCCGTGTACTTGGCAAGTTCGAACAACAAGGGCCAGACCTCTTCTACAGTCTCTCCCCAAATGGCGACCGTTCGAAAAGTCCAGGGCCCAGAACGCGCAAAAAACAGGGTTGAAACAGTCCCTGTCGAGCGGTTTGCGGGACCGAGCGGGCCATCCCTCCAAACCACTCGAACTGGGGGAGGGAACTGCAGAGGAGGGGCGGAATCGAGGGGAATGGTGGAATCAGGGAGCGAATTTACAGGGGTCCGTGGTGCCGTGGCTCTCACACACGTTCTGCTGGTGCCACTCCGAGTTTGTGGCGAACTTTTTCGGACACCACCGACCCCCCCAAAGGGCAAGACTATTCACACTGTGCAAGACTCTATTAAGGGGGAGGGGCGGGGGGGGGGACGATCAGATTTGTTTGTTTAGGCGCCGTGGGACCGAATGGACTTTCCGGACCCACGGCTCGAAGGTCAAACTATACACACTGGAATCGATGATGATGCTTGGGGGCCTAGGCGCGAGGGGAACGGACGCGGGGGTCCCAACCACCCACCCTAGACGGACTATACACACGACTCTACCGAAGAGGGGAGGAGGGGGAAGGGGGGGGGAGGAGGTTGCACCCTACGTGCACCGTCCTCTCCCTGCATGAACGCTTCACCTCCGCCGACGGGGCCCCTGGCCCCCTACTCCGATCACCGCAGCCTGCCTCTCCTGCCCGCCGCCACGGTCCCTACGGTCGCCGCCACCCCTGCCGCCGCCTCTCCCGGCTGCCCACCTGTCGCGGCCCTGCCTCCCTCCACCCTGGCCGTCGCCCCTCCTGTCCCGGGGGTCCGTCACCCCTCCCCCGCCACGGCCGCCCCGCGGTCGCGCCGCCTCCTCCGGGTGCCGCTCACGCGTCCGTCTCTTGTCCACCCGGCTGTTCACGCGCTTGCACGCGAAGAACTCCTCCACCCGTGCCGCACTCGCCCCTTCCCGCCTCGAGTTGAAGTCGGCATCTACCGACCGTCGATCCGCCACCCACTGCTTGTAGACAGCGTGTGCCGTCTCGACCTCCAACTCTGAGCGCCCGTGCTGGCCGAAGAGCTCGAACCAGCCTTCTGCCGTCCGAGGGACCCACGCCGCCTCCTTCGCTCCCTCCGCCGCCGCCTTCGCTGCCGAAGGAAACACCATCCTGCCGTCCACCTCTGCTGGCCCGTCAGACCGACTCCCTGCCCACTTCCCCATACCCGCGCGAGCTGCTGAGATCAGGATCACTGACACTTGGGTGGCTGTGTTTGTGTTTTGGGTGCCTCCCGTTGACGTGACCGTGCCCTCGTCGCTCATGCCGTCCACCCCCTCCGACAACTCGTCGTCGAAGGCGATGCCGCCGTCCGCCCCTCGAGGGAGCTCCATCGTCGATGCTGCTGCCGCTGCCGCCGCTGTCGCTGCCGCTGCTGCCTGCCGAGGGATGGCTGTGGGTCCGTTGTTGGAGCCTTCCCCCAGAGGTGTCGCCGCTGCTGCCGCCGCCGCCGCCGCCGCACTCGACGGGGTGCCCCCCACGGGAGCTGCCGAAGGGGATGGTGAGGAGTGGGGAAGGGCCGGCGAGTGCCGGGATGGAGTGGGTTGGGATGGAGTAGGTTGAGAAGAAGTAGAGTGGGATGATGTAGGGTGGGATGTAGTAGGTTGGGATGATGTAGTCTGAGATGTAGGGTGGGATGTAGTAGGTTGGGATGATGTAGTCTGAGATGCCGTCGGAGGGTGGGTGTTATGGGGTGAAGGGAGGGGGTGGGATGTCGAAGAAGACGGGTTGTCGAGGTGTGCTTCACCGCACCACCTGTATGTCGCCGGGGACTTGTCGCGGCACGTGAGGCACACTGCCACCCCGCACTCGCTGCATCCCCAGCACCCGCGAACGCTCACCGGCGTGGTGCACGCCCCGCAGCTCGTCTGCCAACCGACCTGGAGGCTCATCAGCCGCGCAGCTTCACACCCCCGGACGCGGATATCCTGCCCCACTGGGCACGCGTCCACCTCCAGCGCCCACTGCTGCAGCGGCTCGGGCAGGATCACGGGCACAAAGTGGCCCACCGCTGTGCCGTCTGCCTGTCCCGACTCACCCACAAACGCCACCGCCGCCATCCCTGCCGCCCGCCTCGCTGCGCGCCACACTCTGACCCCCTGGCCCTGCTTCCTGAACGCCAGGATGTTGATGCAGAGGGCCCTCGCGAGCCCCCCGAGGACCAGCTCGTCAGCCCACGACTGCAGCCCCGGCCCTGCCCCGCTGCGGCCCATCAGCCGAGCCCACGCCTCCGGCGCCCCCTCCACCAGCGCGCGCAGCCCGGCGTGCGACACCACCGCCTCCACTGCTCGCCTCCGCGCCTCGGCCGCTGTCACAATCAGACTGGCCGGCAGCTGACCGACCACCGCGTCAAACAGGCAGTCGCCCACGGTGTACTCCGCCCGCCACCGCACCTGTCCCTGGAGGGACCCCACCAGGTCCTCGACTTCCAAACACTGTGACACATCCGCGGGGGCGGCACTCTGCCACTGGGCGATGAAGGCCGCCACAGGCTCCGTGGCCGACAGCTCCTGCACGCGCTGCCACCGGTCCGCTTCCCGCTCTCGCTGCTCGGCTGCTGTGCCCCGCACCGCCCCGGCGGGGGTCACTGGCGGCGCGCCCGATGGAGGAGGTGTGCACCCGTCTGGTGACGCGGCCGGTGAAGGTGCTGCCGTCGCTCCCGCCCCACCCGCCCGTCGCTTCTTCGGGGCCGCACCCGGCTCCCCTGCCTCCTCGCACACCTCCTCTTTCACCACCGCCGCCCACCCGCGGGGCCGCCCCGACGCCTGCACCAACCGCAAACGCCCCCTCGGACAAGCGCACGGCAGGTCCTCCCCACCACACGCCATGCACGCCGCCTGCATGCACTTACGGCACCGGAGGTGGAGAGACTGCGGCCCCACCTTCTCCCTGCAAATGTGGCAGATCGCCCCAGCCTGGCCGGCGAACACCCTCTCCATCGGCTCCGCAACGGCCGCCTCTGGCCCCGCCGGCAGCTGCGATGTGTCCACCTCCACGTCGACCCGCACAAAACCCCGCCCGTCCGCACACAAAGCGAAGCGTGTCCGCACCTGCGCCTCCGGCCTCGGCCTGCACACCACTGGCTCCCCGTAGTCCCGCAGGACGAGGATCTCCACACGCAGCACCACTGCCAGCGCCCGCAGCACCGCCATGTCCGCCCATGCCTCCTGTGGCACACTGCCATCTGGCAAGCGTGTCGGCGCCCGCATCCGGCAGCTCCATTCCGCAGGATCTGCCACTTCTGGCCGCAGCTCCGGAGCGTTCAGCACCAACCCGACTGCCTGCCTCCGCGCCTGCTCCAGCGAACACGGCGCGTCACCACCCCTGATGACGGCCTCAACCCCGTCGACTGCTTGCCCCGTCGGCATTGTGCCCCCTTTTTTTGGTACCCGGGGGCGAACCGGGGGACTGCTACTCTCCACCTCTGCTCTTGGGGTGTCTGCTGCTTGTCGAGATGACATGCAGGGCGGAAGCCAACGACACAGTTGCTGTTGGCCACGTGTGGCAGAGGCTAGAGGCTAGAGGGCCGTGTACTTGGCAAGTTCGAACAACAAGGGCCAGACCTCTTCTACAGTCTCTCCCCAAATGGCGACCGTTCGAAAAGTCCAGGGCCCAGAACGCGCAAAAAACAGGGTTGAAACAGTCCCTGTCGAGCGGTTTGCGGGACCGAGCGGGCCATCCCTCCAAACCACTCGAACTGGGGGAGGGAACTGCAGAGGAGGGGCGGAATCGAGGGGAATGGTGGAATCAGGGAGCGAATTTACAGGGGTCCGTGGTGCCGTGGCTCTCACACACGTTCTGCTGGTGCCACTCCGAGTTTGTGGCGAACTTTTTCGGACACCACCGACCCCCCCAAAGGGCAAGACTATTCACACTGTGCAAGACTCTATTAAGGGGGAGGGGCGGGGGGGGGGACGATCAGATTTGTTTGTTTAGGCGCCGTGAGACCGAATGGACTTTCCGGACCCACGGCTCGAAGGTCAAACTATACACACTGGAATCGATGATGATGCTTGGGGGCCTAGGCGCGAGGGGAACGGACGCGGGGGTCCCAACCACCCACCCTAGACGGACTATACACACGACTCTACCGAAGAGGGGAGGAGGGGGAAGGGGGGGGGAGGAGGTTGCACCCTACGTGCACCGTCCTCTCCCTGCATGAACGCTTCACCTCCGCCGACGGGGCCCCTGGCCCCCTTTTTTATTGTGCCCCCCAGCTGCCGCAGCTGGTACCAGGCGGGGAGACTGGCTGCACACCCCTCCTGCAGACACTGCGCTGCGGTCTTCTCCCCCCGGGGGTCGCACCTCTTCCGCCACTGCGCCACCTTCACGTCGAAGGCGCGCTCCTCCGCTGGCGGTTCGGGGTCCGGTCCAAACTCCCCCTCGCTCCCGTCCTCGTCTTCCCCACCTGTGTCATCTGGCGGCACCTCCTCCATCACCACCCCCGGCATCAGGTCCCCGAACTGCACGTACGTCGCAGGGTCGATCACCGGGGTCGCCTCCAGGCACACCTGCCTGCGTGTTCCCCCTGCCTGAGAGCACAGCTCCCCACACGCCAGGAGGGACAACCCCACCGCCTTCTGGAACGCCCAGCCCATGCTCCGGGCTGCTTGCTGGGCCAGCCCCACCCTACCCACGCCCAGCCTGGACGCCCCGATCGCCACCAACCTGTTCATGATGGAGGCCGCGCGCTGCCCCCAGCCTCCAAACAGTTCGATCACAAAGGGCTCAAAGGCCAGCCGACCTCCTCGCACCGCCTCGTCGTCCCGGTACTTGCGGACCTTGTCCGCTTGCCGACGCGCTGCGGCCCCGCCCACCGTCCGCGCCGCCAACTGGACGTACGACGGCGCCAGAGGATTCACCACCGCGACGTCGATCGCAGTGACCCTGCCGTCCATGAACCCTTGGCGCAGAGTGACATCCCCTGGGCGCCTCCTGTCCTGCAGCAAGCCGGCGGTTTCCCGCTCCGCACCCAGTCCCACCTTGCGGGCCATCCCCAGGAGCGCGTCGGCCACTGCCTCGTGCCGCAGCACCGCCCCCCCGCCCTTCTCGCAGAGCGCGGCGTGTTCCCCATGAGGATCCAGCACCCCGTCTCTCCCACAGCACCCACACCGCTCCAGCGATCCGAACAGCGGCAGCCCCATCCGGAGCCGTAGCACCGCCTGGAAGGCTTGCGCGGGCATCGCCTCCCAGCGGCCTGGGCTCCCTGTCAGCCATGCCCCACACCCCCTCAGCAGCTGCGAGTTCAGCCTGGCGCGCGTCGCAGCGTCTGCACCCTCCATCAGGGCGTTGTACCCTGCCTCCAGGATGCCGAGGGACAGGGTGCGCTGCTCCGGGGCTCTGACTGGGGGTGCATCTGGGTCCACCTGCCACCCCTCTGCCACCATCTCGTTGTACGAGAGCGCGGTCCGCCGCCAGCCCTCCGCGTCCCAGACGAAGTTGCGGTCCAGCCTGCGGCAGAGCCCCGCAGTCCCTGCACTCGACGCCAGCGCCGCCGCATGCCAGTGGTCCGCGGCCTTACGGACACCGAGGCCGCCGACCCGCACCGGGAGCGACGCCTGCAGCACCGCCTCCTGGGGGAGACACTCATCCTCGTACCCCAGGAGCCGTGCGAGGCTCCGCTGGACCCGCGCGTCGTACCTGTCCAGATACTTCGTCGCCCCCGTAGCCCCTATAGCCCGCATGAAGAAGACCATACGAGCAAACCCCAGGCACTCCCGCAGCAGGACGAAGGCGGTCTGCGAATCCGACAGCTTGTCCAGCGCGTCCAGCGACCTGACGAAGACCTTGACCCGAGCCTGCATGTACTCCTCGCACCATGCCGCGTCACCAATGGGGGCTCCGAGCAGCTCGAAGTTGCTCTCCCGGATCCATCGGATGCCCTCAAGTGGCGATCCCTTGGGCTTCTCCTTCACCTTCAGGCCCCACCCTTCCCATGTCGCGAGGGAGTGACCCGCTATGTCCACCAGCTCACACTTGTCCTCCCGGACCGTAAGCCCCATGTCCCGGCTGCGCCGCACGATGTGCTCGTACGCTCGGCTCACCGCCGTACCCTGAGCCCATCACCACCCCGTCATCGAGGAACCACACTGTCCCTTGGACACCCGGGAGTTGTGCCACCTCCTCTGCTATGGGCGCGATCGCCAGGGAGAAGAGCAGCGGCCCCAGGGGGTCCCCCTGCTGCACACCACATGCTGACTGCAGGCGTTTATCCCCAAACTGCAGGTTCGTGGGTTGCGTGTAGCACCACGCCACCCACGGCAACATCCCCGGGAACTTCTCCTCAACCTGCTTCAGGAAGGCTGTGCGATCGACCGCGTTAAACGCGTTCGTGTAGTCGATCTTGAGGATGCACGCGTCCTGGCCCTTGCTCCTGGCAGCGAAGTTGGCGACCACCGCCGTCGCCGCCTCCGCCCCCTGCCGTACACCCACCCCGACCTGCTTACCCCGAAGGAGAATCGTCTTCGCCTCGTCCCGATGCCTCGCCGCGATGAGCTTCGCCACCAGGCGCCTGATCGACTCGCCACACGCGATTGGCCGCACATCCGTGTCCCCCTTGCGGAGCGCCGTCAGGCTCGCCCCCGCCAGCCATGCCCGTGTCGTGTCCGGCGCCGCCCCCCGCGCCAACCCGTTCACCAGATGCGTGAGCGCCGGGAGGGCACGTGCAGTCGGGTGCGCCACCGCCGCCTTCAGGTGATCCGGCCTGAGCCCGAGGGAACCCCCTGCGGACCCCGTGGGAAACCCGTTCACCGCCTTCAGCACTTCCAGCGGGGTAAACGCCTCACAAAGTGCTGGGTCCACCTTGCCGCACTGCGCCGGCTTCCCCGTCGGGTGTTTCTTCTGGAGCTGCTGCAGCGTCTCGTCCGACTGGGGGGCGACCGCATCCGGTGTCAGAGCCTTCACCGCCGCCGACGTGCGGCCCTGCGCCGTCAACTTCTGCACCCGCCCCTGCCAGCGCCGGTGCTCCTCCGTCGGGTCCCCCTGCCCCGCCGGGGGCCGTGCTGGCTCGCCCCCGGGCTTGCGCTTCCCCGCCTCCGCAGCCCACACCTGGGCGTGCTCCCCCTGGCGCAGCCTCCCGATCAGCAGCCGCCGCTGGCGGAGCGTCTGGGCCTTGCGCGCCTTGCCCATCCGCTCCTTCCGCAGCGCGAGCTGCGGCACCATGGCGAGCACCCGGTACGCCGCGTCCGTCTGCGTCGCTGCCGCCTCCCGGCACGCGTCCCGGAAGCACGCCGCCCATTCCCCCTGCAGCTCTCTGGGGACCGCCTCCCACGTCCGCACCCCCGACTCGGCGATGCGCCCCCACTCCGGCAGGCCCTCGTAGCGGCCCTGGGCCGCACTCGGCTCCCCCAGCTCCTCGGCCTGCACCTTCGGCTCGCAGGCCCGGCACACCTCCGCCTGCTTGCGCTTCGAGTCCGTCAGCGCCATCACCGTGCTGCACACCGCACACGTGCGCAGGCCCGACTGCCGCAGCAGCTGCTGCATCTCCCGGGGGGAGATACCGTCCTCTTCCACATGCTTGTTCATGTGTTTGGTGAGGGACGAGCGCTGTATCGACGACCCGCCCCTCACCAGCGAGCGGGAGCACGTGTCGACCGGACACCAGCACTTCGACGTGGCGACCTCGACTAGCTTCCCCGAGATGTCCACCCCGTCGCCTCCCTCGGCCGGCTGCTCTCCCGCGTTCTGCGCAGTCAGGGTGGTGCGCTTCGCAGCCCGCTTCAGCTCTGCTAGCGCCGTAGCGGACGCAACGACCTTCTCGTAGTGGGTGCTCGCCAGTGCCACCACCCGCAGCGGATCCCCCTCCTTCCTGCCCGGTCCCCTCGGCGCTTTGGGGCGCGGCTTCGGGACCGCCCCGATGAGGAGCGTGGGCTGCCCCGGCTGCACCACCAGCACCTGGAAGTCCCCCTCACGCGCCGCGAGGTGCAGGGTGAGGTGGTCCATGTGCCTCTCCGCTCGCACCCCGCATAGATACTCCGCGTATGCCTCCGGCGACGTGAAGAAGCCCTTGAGGTTGGGCTGACTCGCAGCCAGCGTTGCGATCGCGTCCCGCTCGCTCTGCACCTCCTCCTGCTCGTACCCTAGCGCCAGGTACCCACAGTCGTGCTGCGACACGTTGGGGACCCGGGATGCTCCAACCGGCAGGATGGCGTCCACCGCCCGCATGCTCTGCCCCTCGCCCCCACCGCTCAGCGCGTCCGGTGCCAGCGCTACGCAAGCCGCTCCGTCACCGCTCGCATCCCAGACCAGCCGCCCCTTGCCCATCAGCCTCGTCGCCTGCGCTTCCGACGCAACCGCACAGGCAACCCCCGTCTCCGACGGCGCCAGCACCACCTTGGGGTACCGGCGGAGAGCCTCCCGCGTCTTGGCCCGGTACGTCGGTGCTGCGTACACCACCGGGAGGTCCCCGCCCTGCACCCACACCACCACACACTCGCCCGCGTCTGCCCAGCGCTGCAACGCGCCGTCTGCCACGACCAGGTTGTCCCCTGGTACACAGCTTCGTACCCCAGCTGCCTGCAGGACCGGGAGGGCCTCCTCCGGTGGCCCGTCTGGCTTCCAGCACTCCGAGGGCACGTGCGCCACTCCCGGTCCCGGCCCTGGGCAAAGCACCCCGTCCCCCCGGCGGGCGCCCCCGAACACTCGCACCCCCATGAGCGCCGCCCGCCGTACCAGGCGACGCCCTCCTCCCACCCACCACATCTTCTCGCCTCGACATGCAGCAGACACCCGTGAGCAGAGAAAGGAGTGTAGCAGTCCCCCGGTTCGCCCCCGGGTACCAAAAAAAACCCACCACATCGACACCGCTCGGCTCGGTCGGCGAGCCCGCCATCTGCGTCTGGGCTGGCGGCCCTCCCGAGGGTACGGCTCAAAGAGCCACCAGATGCTCAGCTGCGCACACGCCATGAGCAGCCACGGACCCGCGGCCCCGCACAGTCCCGTCACCCACCCGCCTGCTGCGCCCGCTGCCACATCCACCCAGGCGAGGCCCTCCACTCCCCACGCAGGCAACAGCCCCATCGGGTCCGCCACTCCCGCCAGCACCACAAGCATCCACAGCGTCAGGGAGAGGGCCTGCGCCCCACTCGGCCACCACGCCATGTGAGCGCGGAGGGTCGCCCACCGCGCACCCAGCCACCCCGCACTCAGCAGCACCGCGCCGCTCCCCTGCAGCCCCTCCCAGCCTCCTGCCTCCGCCTCCACACACGCCCCGCACCAGAGCGTCCACCCGATCCACACCAGCTGCAAGCGGGCGACGCGGAGGCGGCCCTCTGCCATGAGCCCCCAGGCTGCTCGCCCCGTCACCTGCGCCACCCATGCCACACTGGCTCCCACGTCGCCGCAGAGCAGCGCCACCCCCGCCACCATTGGCCCCACGATGCCGCTCCGCTGCGCCGCCCACCATAACACCCGGAGTAGTCTGGCCCGGCCGTGAATGCCCCACCCTGCCCCACAGGTGCCGTCGTCGCCGCTGCCGCAGTCCCACGAGCACTTTATGTTGGGGTCCTTGCAGGTCCGACCGTCACCCCACGGCTTTGCCACGGCCTCATCGCGCGTGCATGTTGTCTTCACCCCAGTCACTGTCACTGTGTTGTTGACCGCGCAGGTGCAAGTGGAGCCCTTGAGGTCGGAGAGGGTCGGCTTGGGGTCCGCACACGTCTGTCTGCCACCACACCTCCCCCCTGGCCCGCCGAAGTTCCTCAGGCCCGACCCCGCAATGCTGTAAACCTCCCCGCTGCTACGCTCCAGCACTGTGGCGCTCCGCAACCCTTTCAAGTCCCTCACACGTACTTTGCCTTTGTCGTCCCCAGTCGCCAGACGCCCACCGTGCGTCCTCGCTGCCCTGTACACGCTGCAGTCCAACATGCACCCCACCTCCTTCGTTGATGTCAGCTGCCTGCAGATAGTGTCGTCAGAATAGCCCGTTGCCCACCGCGTCCCGCCGACAGGGAATGCAGTAGAAAAAGTCTTTTTTTTTTTTTTTCCCTCTCTCTCATGCGCTCTCTGGGCACAATGGCCTGTGTCTCATCCCATCCACCACCAAACCTCCCAGGCACAACGAGACAAGGTCTTGACACACATCCTCACTTCCCCAGACCCCGACCGCCCTCTTCCATCCCATGACCCAGTCCGAAGGCAAATAAGCGTGAAAGGTAATGCAGAAGGACAAGAATAGCAGTGACGGTGGATCCAGGGAGCCAAATTTCCTGGATTACTGGTGCCATGGTGCTCATGGGGGCCAAAACCAGGGCAAAAAGAACCAACGATTTCTTAAGCTACAGTTTCTGTACTTCATTGGTATACACACTCGTGCTCCCTGGTCGGTTGGGTTTGGTTGGGTCCCCCCCCTCCCTCCCTTGGGCATCCCCCATCCCACCCCTTCCCTCACCCTTTTCCCCTTTCCAATCTTCTTGACCTTGTGGGCGGGCGGAGCCGGGAGGGCAGGTTGGGCCTTAGAGTTACTTCCTCAACAACAACCCACTCCCCCTTGGGCCACTTGTCCCTTGGGCTCTGTTCCCCACCATCCATCCCCCTCCACTCCCCCAACCCCCAACCCCACGAGCACGAGCGATGGTAGGGCGAGAGCCGCCCAGGCGATGGCAGGCCCCGATGGTGGCGACGCTGGCGGTGGTGGCGCTCGCGGTGCTGACGACAGCACCGCTGGAGCAGAGGCAGCCCGGGTCGCCCCCGGTAGCAGGCGAGCGCGGGCTGGCCGCCCCTGATGAGGGGCGTGTCAGGCGAGAGGAGCAGGGGCCTCATGCGAGGCCTCTGCTGACACCCTGCCTGCAAGGCAGGGGAGCGCGTCGGCCTCACCCGCCGGCAAAGCGCCCCTCTCGTGGGATAGCAGTGGCGGCGGCGAGCCCACCACGTCCCCCCAACATGCTGCAAGCGGCGGTTCCGCTAACGGTGAAGCCGCCGGGCCGTGTCCCAGCCCACCGACAGCAGCGGAAGGGGTGGCAGCCCGGGTCGCCCCCGGTAGCAGGAGAGCGCGGGCTGGCCGCCCCTGACGAGGGGCGTGTCAGGCGAGAGGAGCAGGGGCCTCATGCGAGGCCTCTGCTAACACCCTGCCTGCACGGCAGGGGAGCGCGTCGGCCTCACCCGCCGGCAAGGCGCCCCTCTCGCGGGATAGCAGTGGCGGCGGCGCGCCCACCACGTCCCCCCAACATGCTGCAAGCGGCGGTTCCGCTAACGGTGAAGCCGCCGGGCCTCGCCCCAGCCCACCGACAGCAGCAGAAAGGGTCGCCCCCTGTCCCCGCGAGTTGGCTCGGCCAGGTCCCCCGAGGATCCAGGCCGACGGTATCGCTGCCCGCACTGCGGGTGTCTCTCCCCTCCCCCCTTGGGGGCCCCTCGGGTGGATCGGGTGGTGGGTGGAATGGGAGCTGGGCCCCCCCCCCTTTGGGTGGTGGCTGGGTGGTGGCAGGGAGGAGGTCAGGGGGGAGGGGTGGTGGTGGACAGACGTCTGTTGTTGATCCCAAGCCGACCCTCACTGATCTGAAGGACTTCATCTGCACCTGTGATGTCGACAACTCGGTGAACGTGACTGGTGCGAAAGCGACATTCGACAAGTGCGTGGCAAAGCCGTGTGGTGACGGTCAGGCCTGCAAGGACCCCAACAGGAAGTACTCGCGTAGGAACGACGCCATCTGCGCCTGCGACAAGGACCCGAGCCTGACCAGCACCGGTGCATCAACGACTTTATCGAAGAATGCGTGCGGGTCCAAACAGTCCAAGCGGGGTGGGGACGGACAGACGTGTGTTGACCCCAAGCCGACCCTCACGGATCTGAAGGACTCCTTCTGCGCCTGTAATGGGGACGGCGTGCGACGCTACAGCGGAGGCAACAACAACGACTCCATCACCGATCCGGGTGGAGTGCAGCAGTCCCCCGGGGCGCCCTCGGACACCCGGACCGGAAGTGGGTTCGACAACCGCAACAGCTACAACATCGGCAGCTTCGAGGGCAACACTCTGCTGGTGCTGGCCCTCTGGGTGGCGGATGGACTGTTGCGGGCGGCGGGGTGGGCAGCGACAGGGCCCCACACGCGCTGGCCATGGGTGGAGGCGGCCCCGCAGGCCGCTTGGGGAGCGCTGCTGAGGGCCAGGTGGGAGGCCCAGGGGCCAACGTGGGAGGGTATATGGGGTCCGGGGGCACTGCTGATGGGAGCTGGATGGCTGGCCGCTCAGGCGGTGGTGCGAGAGGTGGTCCGAGCGGGGAGCAAGCTAGGGCCCTGGCCCAGGTGCCGACACCTCGGGCTGCCTCCAGCAGTGAAAGAGGCGTGGGCCCTCTGGGGGGCTGCAGCCACCGCGCCGGGTGGCTGGGGCGGCGCCTTAGAGACAGGGGCGGTGGTATTGTGCGCTGTGTGGCTGTGCAGTCGACGAGCGGCGCGCGGATTCTGGGGTAGACAGCGGCCGGGCGCCGTGCAGCTCTCCTCCTGGGCGATATGGGCAGCCACAGGAGGTCTGGCAGGGGGCACGGATCTCGTGGGCACGGTGCAGACAGCCGTAGAGGGGTGCGCCGGATGGTTCGAGGAGGCGGCGCCCCAAGCGACGGTGGTGGCCACACAGGGGCTGGCGGGATTGTGCGTCGCTCTGTGGGTGCTGACGGCAGGCTTTGCATGGCGGGGGTGCCTCAGACGGAGACGGGTAGTGGCGCGCAGGTGGACATGGCCGGCCCGACGGTGCAGTCGATGGGTCAGCCGCCGCCGTCACCTGGACCCCCTGGTGCCTTCCACTGTGTGTCGGTCTCGTCTTCGCAACGAACGAGGGCGAGCTGCGCTGAGGCTGGAGCTGCAGGCGAACAGCCTACGAGCATGGAGCGGCGACAGGGGTTGGTGGGCCATGCTCCTGCTGCTGATAGGGGCCTCCAGCGGGGGCGCGCCGTGGGCGGTGATCGGGACGCTTGCCCTCGCGGCGGGCACGTCGGCGGGATGGGCGGCTCGCAGCGCGGGGGGTGTTTGGGAGGCTGAGGCGACAGAGCTGGTCGTCCGAGACATGTGGCGCGTCTTGCGGAAGGATGCACACGCCCACATGCTGCTGGCGGAGGGAGTGACGGGAAGCAAGGAGGGTGTGGTGCTGGGCCCACGGGCAATGCAGGGGGGCGACCACGACATGGTCGATGAGGATGCCTGGGGCGGTGTGGACGAGTTGTTGGAGGGGTACGGAGCCAAGAGATGCCCCAACGCGGCGACCAGGGACTGTCTCTTCGTGGCCCTCCACGGACCCACCCACCCAGGGCCCCTGGACATCGCCCGCATGCGGCAAGAGCTGGCAGCGAGGGCAGGGTCGGAGTCTGTGAAGCCCCAGCTGTCCAGGCTGCTGAAGTCGGCTGGCCAGGCAGAGCGTTACCGCGATGGGCTGGCGAAGACGGCGCGGGGAGACCACCTCGCTCTGCACCTCGCGGCCGGGGCATGGGACACGGTGATTGTGGTGGTGTCGGGCGGACCACACCCGCTGATTCGCGTCGACCCCCCGCGGTTGAAGAAGGGCCAAGAGACGCAGCGCACCAGAGTGATCGCTTTTGCGAGCGACCACTACGAGGCGGTCACTCTGGGGCACGCGCAGGCACAGAAGATGCGCGACGCGGCGGTGCATGCGCTACTCGGCCCCGACTCGTGGAGCACCGCCGCCCCCGAATGCCCGGCGGAGGTGCCGGATAGTACGCCGATCCCGCTAGGCGTCGCGCCGGAGCTGCTGTTCTGCCCGATGACGGCCTGCGCTGGGTCGGCGCTCCGCCGACACAAGCCCTTCTCCTCGAAGGCCTCCCTCCGCGAGCATGTGAGCGATCATGTGAAACGCGGGGAGGAGTTGCCGCCGGGGGCTCTACGCGTGGTGGGCATGAGGCAGTGCGTCATCTGTGCCAAGGTGATGTCGGCGCAGGCGCAAGACACGTGCCTGCAGTGCAGGAAGCGGGTGCAACCTCGGGACGTCCCCGCCAGGCGCGAGAGGGTGGGCCAGGAGCTAACGGACGAAGGGCGACTCCCCTCCCTGGAGGAGATCCACACGGCGCGGGTGGCGGTGTCGCTGTCGGTGCCTGAGGCAGTGTTGAGGCCGGCCGCGGAGGTGCTCGTGCAGGCCCTCTGGGATGTGGCGGCGGACAAAACGAGGGTGACGGCATGGCTGCGGCTCTTCCTGGTGCCGAAGGTCCTCCTCCGGTCGTACAGAGGGGGGAAGGCCAAGCAGAAGAAGGCTCGGGCGGCGCGTCTCGAGGCCATCACCCTCTGGCGGGCGGGCAAGGTGTCGGAGCTGTGGAGATGTGCGAGTGCGAGCGGCCAGGGGGCCCCTCGTGAAGTGCAGAGCCCCCCGACATGGGAGGAACGGGAACGCGCGGTGGTGCAGGCCGCGCGACAGGGTCGCCTCTCAACGGCGATGGCGAGGACGCGGAGTGCGGGCCTGGCACCGGCCTCCGACGCGACCCTCGCGACGTTGCGCGCGCTCCACCCCGCTGCCGAGCCGCCGACCATCGCCAAGGAGCGGAGGACAGAGCCCGCGGACGCCTCTCCCACCGATGTCTTCAAGGCGCTTCGGGGCCTCCCGAAGGGGACGGGGGCCGGACCGTCGGGCCTTCGAGCTGATCACTTGCGCGCGCTGACGCAGGTGGAAGGGGTAGATGTGCTGCAGGCCTTGACGGCCGTCGTCAACATCCTGCGTCGAGGGGAAGCACCACCGGAGATTGCGCGCCACCTGGCAGGAGCGTCGCTGGTTGCGCTGCCAAAGCCCACAGGCGGGGTGCGCCCCATTGCGGTGGGGGAGACTCTGCGGCGGCTGGTGGCGAAGACGCTGGTGGCTGAGGTGCGCGAGAAGGTGGGGAAGCTGCTGCTGAAGGGCAAGCAGGTGGGTGTCGCTGTCGATGGGGGCCTGGACGCCGCTACAGCGGTGGTGCGGGACTACGCCAGCCGCCACAAGGGCACTGATCGCATTCTCGTCAAGATTGACTACGAGAACGCGTTCAACACTGTGAATCGACAGGCGTTCCTGGACGCAGTGCGGAGTGACCTCCCCGAGCTCGCAGCCTGGGTGGAGTGGTGCTACGCCCACCCGACAGCCCTGGTGTACCGGGAGCACATCATCCTCTCGGAGCATGGGGTGCAGCAGGGCGACCCGTTGGGGCCCCTCCTTTTCTCCCTCGCGATCCGCAAGCTGACGGAGGACATTGCACGCATGCCGGGCCTCGAGGGGACCATATGGTACCTCGACGACGGGACGCTGATGGGGCCCCCGAAGGCTGTAGGTGCGGCATTCGCAGAGCTGGAGAAGCGCAGCGCAGCCCTCGGGTTGAAGGTGTCGCGGAGGAAGTGCGAGGTGATCTCGCTTGGAGGCCACACGGTGGCTGCGATCCGGGAGGTGGGCCTCGACGTCGCCGCATCAAAGAAAGAGGAGGAAGTGAGGATGAAGTTGCTGCAGCAGAACTTCGAGTTCCTCGGAGCTCCGGTGGGGGACGCGGCGTACTGCGAGGCGGTGATGGACAGGAAGCTGGAGGAGAAGTTCCTGCCGTGCCTCCGGGAGCTGCACAAGGTGCGCGACGCACAGGTGGCGATGACCCTTCTGCGACACTGCGAAGGGTTCTGCAAGGTGGTCTTCGCCATGCGCGCCATCGGGTACAAGGGGCGTGAGTACCTGAAGAAGTACGACCGTGAGGTTGACTTCGTGCTGGCGACGATCCTTGGCGACGAGGATGGTGAGCTGCCGACCGAGGCCAGAAAGCAAGCCGCCCTCCCCATCAGGTTGTCTGGCCTGGGGGTGCGCCGTGCGGCGGATCACTCGACTGCTGCTGCCTTGGGTGCTGCCAGCTCGCTCTTTCCTCTGTGCCTGCAGCTCGACCCCTCCCACCGCTGGGATGCGCAAACGTGGAAGGAGACAGCTGAGCGGCACAACGAGTGCGTGCTGGAGGCGGACAGGATCGCCACCCTGGCGCGACCAGAGACGCCGCTGAAGCAGCGTGACCTGTCGATGGCGATCATTGCCAAGCAGCAGGCGGATCTCCATGAGGGGGCTGATGTGACCAGCATGGGGCGCCTTCTGTCTGAGAGCCTCCCGGGTGCGGGATCGTGGGTCGTCGCGCCGCCTGAAACCCAGTTCGCCATGCAACGGGAAGAGTTCCAGGTGGCCTGCCGGTTGCGGCTCGGGGCCCCAGTGTTCTCCCCGGGGGCGATGTGTCAGCAGTGCGGGGAGGGACTGGACGAGAGTGGGGCACACATCTTCGCGTGCAAGGCCTCGGCAGACCGGCACCGTCGGCACGATGCTGTGAGGGGCGGCGTGTATGGCCTGGCGAGTGCGGCGGGCCTCGCTCCTCAGCTGGAGCCCAACCATGTGGTGCTGGGACGCGGCAAGCCGGCGGACGTCTACCTGCCTGTCGGTGTGAGCGAGGAGCGCAGCAGGGCCATCGACGTCACTGTGTGGTCAACGACGGCGCAGTCGTCCATGCAGGGGGCGGCGAAGGCCCGGGGGTACACAGCGTCCCGTGCTGAGGCCGCGAAGCACGCCAAGCACGATGCCAAGTGCCAGGCGGAGGGGATGGCCTTCACGGCCTTCGCGCTGGAGCAGTCCGGGGGTATGGGCACCGAGGCAGCCACTCTCTTCCGCCATCTTGTGAATTATGCAGTGGACCACAAGATGGGGAACCGCAGTGAGCTGACGCGGACTTGGGCGGCGCGGATCACCGTCCCCCTGATGCGAGCTATTGGGAAGTCGGCGATGAGGCGGGGCTCGCTGTGTCTGGACCTGAAGTCCGGGAACTTGCGGCAGCGGGTGAAGGCGGACCCCGTCCCGGCGATCGAGCCGGACTTCTACTTCGCGAGGGACACAGGGCTGGACGTGCTGCCCCCTGCTGACTGGGACTGCCGCCTGAATGAGATGGATGTGGAGGAGGCAGAGGAGACGGAGGGGCCCGTGCGAAGCGAACCGCCGCCGCGCAGGCAGCCGCCGCCCCCGCCGGCGGAGGACGACAGCGCCGTGGAGATGGACGCCATGGTCGACGACCCGCTGGCGCAGCTGAAGGAGTGGCGAGCGCAGGTGGATGGCGGGCTGCCGGGCGTGACAGCCCGGCAGCAGCAAGCGCGCCTCGGCCTGAGGGTCCCCGAGGGATGGTCGTTCGTTGTGGGGGACTGCGCCTTCGACGGCATCGCTGCGTTGGGCAAGGAGACCCTGGGGTGTGACAGCGCCTGGCTCCGCCAGATGGGGGTCCAGCGCGCGCTGCAGGACGCTGATCTCCGCATGCGGGTTGAGGAGGGCCCCGACATGTGGGCCGCGTTCATGGCCAAGCCGGGCAGTCGCGACCCACGGACGTGGGCCGACTACGTCGTGTTGGCTGCGGTCGCGCGAGGGACGCGGTGCACCATCCTGCTCCTGGTTGACAACCAGGTGCCGATGGTGTTGCGCCCGATCGGGGAGGGCGGCACGCGCGACGCGTTCTGCTTGCGCAGGACTGGGGCGGAGTACGGGCACTACTCTCCGCTCGTGCTGCCCAGGGCCATCCGCCAGCACCTCATGGCCCTACCCCCGCAGGAGCCCGCTGAGGACCTGCTCGAGTGCAGGTGGGCAGGACTGATGGAGTGGGTGAAGGGTGATTCGCAGTTGGGCGTGCAGAGGTGCGAGAAGTGCAGCGGCTCGGTGGACCTGCGGAAGGCCCACAAGCAGTGTGGTGGGTGCTGGCGCCGGGTGTGCGACAAGTGCGCGAAGGGTCGTGGGGTGCGGCACTGCCCTGGGTACGTCCCGAGGGTCGAAGTGCTGGACGTCGACACCGGGGAGACCGCAGTGGTGCCACAGGGATTGCGTGAGGACCTGGAGCTGTCGCCGGGCCGGCGGGCACGCCGGGAGAGTCGCGCCAGCAGAGCAGCACAGCGCCCGCCCCGAGTCCCCCGGCCTGAGGGAAGTGAAGGTCCGCCTGGGTCGGCCCAGGGGGCCGAGGCGGAGATGAAGCAGGAGACGGCTGAGGGAGAAGGTGATGGGGGGGCAAGGGGCGCCGCGCCGGATGTGGTGCCCCCTCCTCCGACTACAACAAGCCCCGGCGAGGGGTCGGCGCCCCCGCCGGCCCCCCAACAGGCGCCCCTCGGGGCGTCGGCCCCCCAAGTGCAGACCTCCCAGGGCAGCGGCTCCAACGCCTCTTCAACAGCCCTCCCTGGGGTGTCGGCGCTTCCGTCCGCCTCCCAACCGGCACCCGCAGGACAATCGACCCCGCGCGCTCAGACCTCCCAGGGCAGTGGCTCCAACGCCTCTTCAACAGCCCTCCCTGGGGTGTCGGCGCTTCCGTCCGCCTCCCAGCCGGCACCCGCAGGACAGTCGACCCCGCGCGCGCAGACCTCCCAGGGCAGTGGCTCCAACGCCTCTTCAACAGCCCTCCCTGGGACCCCTGTGCCGCTGTCGGCTGCCTCCCCGCAGACACCGGCAGGCAGGACAACACCCCGCGCGCGCGCCCAGGGCAGCGGCTCCCAAGCCTCTTCTACAGCCCTCCCTGGGTCGTGCGGCAAGGCTGTGGGGAAGGAGGGTGTGGCCGCAGCGATGCTGGCGGCGGGTAAGGTGACGCGGGTAGAGACAGCCGGGGCGACGACACGCCGCAGCAGGAACGCGGTGTTGGGGGAGAAGCGGCGGGCGGCAGCGGATGGCGGATCGATGCAGGGTGGAGGCTCAAACGCGACCTCAACAGCCCCCCCTGGCATCAACGAGCCGCTGGCGTTCGACGACGACGACTACGTCGACAGCGATGACCTCGCCTGCAGCGGTGCCCCTGAGACCCAGGAGGAAGGCGCGCCGGTCGAGACGGTGGCAGCGACGGTGGGTCCGACGCGGGTGACGACGAGGCTGCTGGAGGAGCAGGCCCGCAAGGGTTGCGAGTGGGATGAGGGTGATAGGGTGGCTGTGGATGGTGTGTCTCCGTGTGGGTCGATGGGAGGTGCACGCATCCCTGCGACGGCGGCGGGGTGGAAGAGCCTCTTTCACCCCCTGCACGGCTCGCACCCGCTGACGCGGCAGGTGGCTGCGGTGGCGGTGAGGGAGTGGCACGCTGCGCGTGGGACGCAGAACGCGTGGAGCGTGCCGACGGCGAAGGCGGCGGCCCGAAGCCTTCGGGACACCGTCACGAAGATGTGGGAGTGTGACGGGGCGCGGAAGGGCGCGAAGGGGAAGACGAGGAGATGAAGCCCGTGAGGGCAGGTCATCATCCCCAGGAGGGCCGGCTCCTGACTCCGGCCACTATACCCCCCCCCCCCCCCTCCCAGCAGAAATGTGTGCAGACAAGACACCAGGAGTGTGACCCCCTCAGTTAGGTGGTCGCGACCCCGAGAACAACAACAACACCCCCTCCCCTCCCCCTTGATCTTATCAGTCACTCCCACCCCCCCCCCTTTCCATCCGTCCCTCACTCTACCTATCCCCCCCCCCCTTTCCTCAACACCCCCGCCCCTCCCTTGACGTTTGTGCATTCCACCATTCCATTACCCCTTACACTAGATTCCGCAACAACTGTCCGGATTGCCTCGACCGCCACTTAACCCAACAAAACAGCCACTCAGGCACGTTACGGCACCGAGAATCCAGGTCATTTGTACAGTATAGATCATTGTGCATGTCTAAACCCCTCCCAACGGTCCCCACACGCGGTTCGACGGGTCGGCGAGAGCACCTGCCCTCCGAGACCCGCCGGAGACACGCGCTTTAACTCCCTCCACCCCTTTCTTGTGTTTCTCCGAGCAGGTCCGACCTGTCTCTGACCCCTCTTCGGTCCCCTAGTCCCCACGCCCCTTAACGCCTCTACAGGCAGCCACACAGGTTGACGGACGGCGACAGCGGGTTTTCGAGAGCACACAAGGCCGACACCACCCTGCGAGGAGGGAGTGCCTCTCTGATTGACTCGCGACGCTCGCTCCAAGTCTTGCCCTTGTGTTTCGTGTTACCTTTGCTCACTTGCCAACAGACAGCGCCAGGGATGGAAGTGGGTGGTCTGGGTCTCGGAAGGGAGAGGTGTGTCTCAAGGCCTCGTCAAGTTGTGCATGGGTGGTTGGGTGGCGGATGGGAGAGTACAGGCCGTTGAGCCCAGCACGCGTGCATGAGAGAGAGAGGGATTTGAGGCCCCCCGCCCCCAGGTTCCCTGCCCACCTGGACGGACCCAAGTGCCTCACACCGGTTCTCTCCCCACCCGGTGGTCCACCTGACGGGCAAGTGTAAAAAAAAAAAAAAAAAAAAGAAAAAGTCCCGTTGCTGTGTGCCAGGCCCGCAGCAGTGATGGCGCCACATGTAGTGAGGTGCCCGTTGTCGTAGTGACCCGCAGCACGCGGCGTCTCACACCCCGTCCGTGCGATGCGGTATGTATTGTTGCGATGCATCGATGAGAAGACTGCTGGTGTCCTGACCCTGAGCCGGCGTGGGGCTAGCTGGACAGCGCTCCCGTTCGCGAGACCCGTGTCGGCCACGGTGGCTTCGTTGCTGTTGTTGTCCCCACCGACCCTCCCTGCCACCACCCGGTCACCACCCCAACGGGGGGGGGGCACCCTCCCTGCCACCACCCATTCGCCACCCAAAGGGGGGGTGGCCCAGCTCCCGTTCCACCTCCCACCCAATCCACCCATGGGGCCCCCAAGGGGGGAGGGGAGAGACACAGGCAGCGGTACCGTTGGCCTGGTCCCTCGGGGGACCTGGCCCAGCCAACTCGCGGGGACCGGGGGCGACCCGGGCTGCCACCCCTTCCGCTGCTGTCGGTGGGCTGGGGCACGGCCCGGCGGCCTCACCGTTAGCGGAACCGCCGCTTGCAGCATGTTGGGGGGACGTGGTGGGCGTGCCGCAACCACTACTTTCCCGCGAGAGGTGCGCACTGCCGGCGGGTGAGGCCGACGCGCTCCCCTGCCTTGCAGGCAGGGTGTCAGCAGAGGCCTCGCACGAGGCCCCTGCTCCTCTCGCCTGGCGCGCCCCTCGTCAGGGGCGGCCAGCCCGCGCTCTCCTGCGACCGGGGGCGACCCGGGCTGCGCTACCGGGGGCGACCCGGGCTGCTTCTGCTCCAGCGGTGCTGTCGTCAGCACCGCGAGCGCCACCACCGCCAGCGTCGCCCCCATCTGGGCCTGCCATCGCCTGGGCGGCTCTCGCCCTTCCATCGCTCGTGCTCGTGGGGTTGGGGGAGTGGAGCGGGATGGATGGTGGGGAACAGAGCCCAAGGGACAAGTGGCCCAAGGGGGAGTGGGTTGTTGGTTGCAGTAAAATGAATCTAAGGCCCAACCAGCCCTCCCGGCTCTGCCCGCCCACAAGGTCAAGAAGATTGGAAAGGGGAAAAGGGTGAGGGAAGGGGTGGAATGGGGGCAGGCCTGTCGCAATGAAGTACAGAAACTGTAGCTTAAGAAATCGTTGGTAGGCAGCTCAAGGATTTTTCAGATCTGCATGCAGGCAGCTCAAGGATTTTCCAGATCTACATGCAGGCAGTTCAAGGATTTTCCAGAGCTGCCTCAAGGATTTTCCAGATCTACATGCAGGCAGCTCAAGGATATTCCAGAGCTGCATGCAGGCTGCTCAAGGATTTTCCAGATCTGCATGCAGGCAGCTCAAGGATTTTCCAGATCTGCATGCAGGCTGCTCAAGGATTTTCCAGATCTGCATCCAGGCAGCTCAAGGATTTTCCAGATCTACATGCAGGCAGCTCAAGGATTTTCCAGATCTACATGCAGGCAGCTCAAGGATTTTCCAGATCTACATGCAGGCAGCTCAAGGATTTTCCAGAGCTGCATGCAGGCTGCTCAAGGATTTTCCAGATCTGCATGCAGGCTGCTCAAGGATTTTCCAGATCTGCATCCAGGCAGCTCAAGGATTTTCCAGAGCTGCATGCAGGCTGCTCAAGGATTTTCCAGATCTGCATCCAGGCAGCTCAAGGATTTTCCAGATCTACATGCAGGCAGCTCAAGCATTTTCCAGATCTACATGCAGGCAGCTCAAGCATTTTCCAGATCTACATGCAGGCAGCTCAAGGATTTTCGAGAGCTGCATGCAGGCTGCTCAAGGATTTTCCAGATCTACATGCAGGCAGCTCAAGGATTTTCCAGAGCTGCATGCAGGCTGCTCAAGGATTTTCCAGATCTGCATGCAGGCTGCTCAAGGATTTTCCAGATCTGCATCCAGGCAGCTCAAGGATTTTCCAGAGCTGCATGCAGGCTGCTCAAGGATTTTCCAGATCTGCATCCAGGCAGCTCAAGGATTTTCCAGATCTACATGCAGGCAGCTCAAGCATTTTCCAGATCTACATGCAGGCAGCTCAAGCATTTTCCAGATCTACATGCAGGCAGCTCAAGGATTTTCGAGAGCTGCATGCAGGCTGCTCAAGGATTTTCCAGATCTACATGCAGGCAGCTCAAGGATTTTCCAGAGCTGCATGCAGGCTGCTCAAGGATTTTCCAGATCTGCATGCAGGCAGCTCAAGGATTTTGCAGATCTGCATGCAGGCTGCTCAAGGATTTTCCAGATCTGCATCCAGGCAGCTCAAGGATTTTCCAGATCTACATGCAGGCAGCTCAAGGATTTTCCAGATCTACATGCAGGCAGTTGAAGGATTTTCCAGAGCTGCCTCAAGGATTTTCCAGATCTACATGCAGGCAGCTCAAGGATTTTCCAGAGCTGCATGCAGGCTGCTCAAGGATTTTCCAGATCTGCATGCAGGCAGCTCAAGGATTTTCCAGATCTACATGCAGGCAGTTCAAGGATTTTCCAGAGCTGCCTCAAGGATTTTCCAGATCTACATGCAGGCAGCTCAAGGATTTTCCAGAGCTGCATGCAGGCTGCTCAAGGATTTTTCAGATCTGCATGCAGGCAGCTCAAGGATTTTCCAGATCTGCATGCAGGCAGCTCAAGGATTTTCCAGATCTACATGCAGGCAGTTCAAGGATTTTCCAGAGCTGCCTCAAGGATTTTCCAGATCTACATGCAGGCAGCCCAAGGATTTTCCAGAGCTGCATGCAGGCTGCTCAAGGATTTTTCAGATCTGCATGCAGGCAGGTCAAGGATTTTCCAGATCTGCATGCAGGCAGCTCAAGGATTTTCCAGATCTACATGCAGGCAGTTCAAGGATTTTCCAGAGCTGCCTCAAGGATTTACCAGATCTACATGCAGGCAGCTCAAGGATTTTCCAGAGCTGCATGCAGGCTGCTCAAGGATTTTCCAGATCTGCATGCAGGCAGCTCAAGGATTTTCCAGATCTGCATGCAGGCTGCTCAAGGATTTTCCAGATCTGCATCCAGGCAGCTCAAGGATTTTCCAGATCTACATGCAGGCAGCTCAAGGATTTTCCAGATCTACATGCAGGCAGCTCAAGGATTTTCCAGATCTACATGCAAGCAGCTCAAGGATTTTCCAGAGCTGCATGCAGGCTGCTCAAGGATTTTCCAGATCTGCATGCAGGCTGCTCAAGGGTTTTCCAGATCTGCATCCAGGCAGCTCAAGGATTTTCCAGAGCTGCATGCAGGCTGCTCAAGGATTTTCCAGATCTGCATCCAGGCAGCTCAAGGATTTTCCAGATCTACATGCAGGCAGCTCAAGGATTTTCCAGATCTACATGCAGGCAGCTCAAGCATTTTCCAGATCTACATGCAGGCAGCTCAAGGATTTTCGAGAGCTGCATGCAGGCTGCTCAAGGATTTTCCAGATCTACATGCAGGCAGCTCAAGGATTTTCCAGAGCTGCATGCAGGCTGCTCAAGGATTTTCCAGATCTGCATGCAGGCAGCTCAAGGATTTTGCAGATCTGCATGCAGGCTGCTCAAGGATTTTCCAGATCTGCATCCAGGCAGCTCAAGGATTTTCCAGATCTACATGCAGGCAGCTCAAGGATTTTCCAGATCTACATGCAGGCAGTTCAAGGATTTTCCAGAGCTGCCTCAAGGATTTTCCAGATCTACATGCAGGCAGCTCAAGGATATTCCAGAGCTGCATGCAGGCTGCTCAAGGATTTTCCAGATCTGCATGCAGGCAGCTCAAGGATTTTCCAGATCTGCATGCAGGCTGCTCAAGGATTTTCCAGATCTGCATCCAGGCAGCTCAAGGATTTTCCAGATCTACATGCAGGCAGCTCAAGGATTTTCCAGATCTACATGCAGGCAGCTCAAGGATTTTCCAGATCTACATGCAGGCAGCTCAAGGATTTTCCAGAGCTGCATGCAGGCTGCTCAAGGATTTTCCAGATCTGCATGCAGGCAGCTCAAGGATTTTCCAGAGCTGCATGCAGGCTGCTCAAGGATTTTCCAGATCTGCATCCAGGCAGCTCAAGGATTTTCCAGATCTACATGCAGGCAGCTCAAGGATTTTCCAGATCTACATGCAGGCAGCTCAAGCATTTTCCAGATCTACATGCAGGCAGCTCAAGGATTTTCGAGAGCTGCATGCAGGCAGCTCAAGGATTTTCCAGATCTACATGCAGGCAGCTCAAGCATTTTCCAGATCTACATGCAGGCAGTTCAAGGATTTTCCAGAGCTGCCTCAAGGATTTTCCAGATCTACATGCAGGCACCTCAAGGATTTTCCAGAGCTGCATGCAGGCTGCTCAAGGATTTTCCAGATCTACATGCAGGCAGCTCAAGGATTTTCCAGATCTACATGCAGGCAGCTCAAGGATTTTCCAGATCTACATGCAGGCAGCTCAAGGATTTTCCAGAGCTGCATGCAGGCTGCTCAAGGATTGTCCAGATCTGCATGCAGGCAGCTCAAGGATTTTGCAGATCTGCATGCAGGCTGCTCAAGGATTTTCCAGATCTGCATCCAGGCAGCTCAAGGATTTTCCAGATCTACATGCAGGCAGCTCAAGCATTTTCCAGATCTACATGCAGGCAGTTCAAGGATTTTCCAGAGCTGCCTCAAGGATTTTCCAGATCTACATGCAGGCACCTCAAGGATTTGAACGATTTGAACGATTTTTGGCCGTGCTCGTAGCATTCCCCGTTGAGGGGGTCGCTATTTCGTGTTCTCCTGGCCGCACGGAGGCATTGCCTTACGTCGCCTCTTCCTCTTTTCCTTTGGTGGTGTGTTGGTCTGGCACAGAGGGCGGGACCGTGCTGATATGCACAGTGACGACTCTCCCTTTTGTTTTGTGCCCGCCTCCACCGAGATTCGGCTGATGCCTCTCAGACTGGGGGCGGGCGGTCGCCGACCCTTTTCTGTACGAGGTTTTCCACAGGCTGCACACCTGCCCCGCGGCTGTGTGGCAGTCTTCGCGGAGTGCAATGCGAAGGTCTGGCCTGACGTGGTGTGACTATTTAGACTCCAGGTGTCTCCACCCTTCCTGGTCTGGGGAGCCTCGGTACCCAAGCAGTTTTCGGTCATGCCCTGGACCACGGCCGTGCTAGACTCCTGGTGCAGGCACCCGTCATGGTCCGGGGACGGCCCCCCCAGGCAGTTTAACGTCTTACCCAGGACCTCCAGATCTACATGCAGGCAGCTCAAGGATTTTCCAGAGCTGCATGCAGGCTGCTCAAGGATTTTCCAGATCTGCATGCAGGCAGCTCAAGGATGTTCCAGATCTGCATGCAGGCAGCTCAAGGATTTTCCAGATCTACATGCAGGCAGCTCAAGGATTTTCCAGAGCTGCATGCAGGCTGCTCAAGAATTTTCCAGATCTGCATGCAGGCAGCTCAAGGATTTTCCAGATCTGCATGCAGGCAGCTCAAGGATTTTCCAGATCTACATGCAGGCAGTTCAAGGATTTTCCAGAGCTGCCTCAAGGATTTACCAGATCTACATGCAGGCAGCTCAAGGATTTTCCAGAGCTGCATGCAGGCTGCTCAAGGATTTTCCAGATCTGCATGCAGGCAGCTCAAGGATTTTCCAGATCTGCATGCAGGCTGCTCAAGGATTTTCCAGATCTGCATCCAGGCAGCTCAAGGATTTTCCAGATCTACATGCAGGCAGCTCAAGGATTTTCCAGATCTACATGCAGGCAGCTCAAGGATTTTCCAGAGCTGCATGCAGGCTGCTCAAGGATTTTCCAGATCTGCATCCAGGCAGCTCAAGGATTTTCCAGAGCTGCATGCAGGCTGCTCAAGGATTTTCCAGATCTGCATGCAGGCAGCTCAAGGATTTTCCAGATCTGCATGCAGGCTGCTCAAGGATTTTCCAGATCTGCATCCAGGCAGCTCAAGGATTTTCCAGATCTACATGCAGGCAGCTCAAGGATTTTCCAGATCTACATGCAGGCAGCTCAAGGATTTTCCAGATCTACATGCAAGCAGCTCAAGGATTTTCCAGAGCTGCATGCAGGCTGCTCAAGGATTTTCCAGATCTGCATGCAGGCTGCTCAAGGGTTTTCCAGATCTGCATCCAGGCAGCTCAAGGATTTTCCAGAGCTGCATGCAGGCTGCTCAAGGATTTTCCAGATCTGCATGCAGGCAGCTCAAGGATTTTCCAGATCTGCATGCAGGCTGCTCAAGGATTTTCCAGATCTGCATCCAGGCAGCTCAAGGATTTTCCAGATCTACATGCAGGCAGCTCAAGGATTTTCCAGATCTACATGCAGGCAGCTCAAGGATTTTCCAGATCTACATGCAAGCAGCTCAAGGATTTTCCAGAGCTGCATGCAGGCTGCTCAAGGATTTTCCAGATCTGCATGCAGGCTGCTCAAGGGTTTTCCAGATCTGCATCCAGGCAGCTCAAGGATTTTCCAGAGCTGCATGCAGGCTGCTCAAGGATTTTCCAGATCTGCATCCAGGCAGCTCAAGGATTTTCCAGATCTACATGCAGGCAGCTCAAGGATTTTCCAGATCTACATGCAGGCAGCTCAAGCATTTTCCAGATCTACATGCAGGCAGCTCAAGGATTTTCGAGAGCTGCATGCAGGCTGCTCAAGGATTTTCCAGATCTACATGCAGGCAGCTCAAGGATTTTCCAGAGCTGCATGCAGGCTGCTCAAGGATTTTCCAGATCTGCATGCAGGCAGCTCAAGGATTTTGCAGATCTGCATGCAGGCTGCTCAAGGATTTTCCAGATCTGCATCCAGGCAGCTCAAGGATTTTCCAGATCTACATGCAGGCAGCTCAAGGATTTTCCAGATCTACATGCAGGCAGTTCAAGGATTTTCCAGAGCTGCCTCAAGGATTTTCCAGATCTACATGCAGGCAGCTCAAGGATATTCCAGAGCTGCATGCAGGCTGCTCAAGGATTTTCCAGATCTGCATGCAGGCAGCTCAAGGATTTTCCAGATCTGCATGCAGGCTGCTCAAGGATTTTCCAGATCTGCATCCAGGCAGCTCAAGGATTTTCCAGATCTACATGCAGGCAGCTCAAGGATTTTCCAGATCTACATGCAGGCAGCTCAAGGATTTTCCAGATCTACATGCAGGCAGCTCAAGGATTTTCCAGAGCTGCATGCAGGCTGCTCAAGGATTTTCCAGATCTGCATGCAGGCTGCTCAAGGATTTTCCAGATCTGCATCCAGGCAGCTCAAGGATTTTCCAGAGCTGCATGCAGGCTGCTCAAGGATTTTCCAGATCTGCATCCAGGCAGCTCAAGGATTTTCCAGATCTACATGCAGGCAGCTCAAGGATTTTCCAGATCTACATGCAGGCAGCTCAAGCATTTTCCAGATCTACATGCAGGCAGCTCAAGGATTTTCGAGAGCTGCATGCAGGCTGCTCAAGGATTTTCCAGATCTACATGCAGGCAGCTCAAGGATTTTCCAGAGCTGCATGCAGGCTGCTCAAGGATTTTCCAGATCTGCATGCAGGCAGCTCAAGGATTTTGCAGATCTGCATGCAGCCTGCTCAAGGATTTTCCAGATCTGCATCCAGGCAGCTCAAGGATTTTCCAGATCTACATGCAGGCAGCTCAAGCATTTTCCAGATCTACATGCAGGCAGCTCAAGCATTTTCCAGATCTACATGCAGGCAGCTCAAGGATTTTCGAGAGCTGCATGCAGGCTGCTCAAGGATTTTCCAGATCTACATGCAGGCAGCTCAAGGATTTTGCAGATCTGCATGCAGGCAGCTCAAGGATTTTCCAGATCTACATGCAGGTAGCTCAAGGATTTTCCAGATCTACATGCAGG
Organism: Rhynchopus euleeides; assembly: GCA_963210315.1. Lineage (NCBI taxonomy): Eukaryota > Euglenozoa > Diplonemea > Diplonemida > Diplonemidae > Rhynchopus > Rhynchopus euleeides. The sequence continues at coordinate 45,423 of OY723276.1, forward strand.
CAGTTCAAGGATTTTCCAGAGCTGCCTGAAGGATTTTCCAGATCTACATGCAGGCAGCTCAAGGATATTCCAGAGCTGCATGCAGGCAGCTCAAGGATTTTCCAGATCTGCATGCAGGCAGCTCAAGGATTTTCCAGATCTGCATGCAGGCTGCTCAAGGATGTTCCAGATCTGCATCCAGGCAGCTCAAGGATTTTCCAGATCTACATGCAGGCAGCTCAAGGATTTTCCAGATCTACATGCAGGCAGCTCAAGGATTTTCCAGAGCTGCATGCAGGCTGCTCAAGGATTTTCCAGATCTGCATCCAGGCAGCTCAAGGATTTTCCAGATCTACATGCAGGCAGCTCAAGGATTTTCCAGAGCTGCATGCAGGCTGCTCAAGGATTTTCCAGATCTGCATCCAGGCAGCTCAAGGATTTTCCAGAGCTGCATGCAGGCAGCTCAAGGATTTTCCAGATCTGCATGCAGGCTGCTCAAGGATTTTCCAGATCTGCATGCAGGCAGCTCAAGGATTTTCCAGATCTGCATGCAGGCTGCTCAAGGATTTTCCAGATCTGCATCCAGGCAGCTCAAGGATTTTCCAGATCTACATGCAGGCAGCTCAAGGATTTTCCAGATCTACATGCAGGCAGCTCAAGGATTTTCCAGATCTACATGCAGGCAGCTCAAGGATTTTCCAGAGCTGCATGCAGGCTGCTCAAGGATTTTCCAGATCTGCATGCAGGCTGCTCAAGGATTTTCCAGATCTGAATCCAGGCAGCTCAAGGATTTTCCAGATCTACATGCAGGCAGCTCAAGGATTTTCCAGATCTGCATGCAGGCTGCTCAAGGATTTTCCAGATCTGCATCCAGGCAGCTCAAGGATTTTCCAGATCTACATGCAGGCAGCTCAAGGATTTTCCAGATCTACATGCAGGCAGCTCAAGCATTTTCCAGATCTACATGCAGGCAGCTCAAGGATTTTCGAGAGCTGCATGCAGGCAGCTCAAGGATTTTCCAGATCTACATGCAGGCAGCTCAAGCATTTTCCAGATCTACATGCAGGCAGTTCAAGGATTTTCCAGAGCTGCCTCAAGGATTTTCCAGATCTACATGCAGGCACCTCAAGGATTTTCCAGAGCTGCATGCAGGCTGCTCAAGGATTTTCCAGATCTACATGCAGGCAGCTCAAGGATTTTCCAGATCTACATGCAGGCAGCTCAAGGATTTTCCAGATCTACATGCAGGCAGCTCAAGGATTTTCCAGAGCTGCATGCAGGCTGCTCAAGGATTGTCCAGATCTGCATGCAGGCAGCTCAAGGATTTTGCAGATCTGCATGCAGGCTGCTCAAGGATTTTCCAGATCTGCATCCAGGCAGCTCAAGGATTTTCCAGATCTACATGCAGGCAGCTCAAGCATTTTCCAGATCTACATGCAGGCAGTTCAAGGATTTTCCAGAGCTGCCTCAAGGATTTTCCAGATCTACATGCAGGCACCTCAAGGATTTGAACGATTTGAACGATTTTTGGCCGTGCTCGTAGCATTCCCCGTTGAGGGGGTCGCTATTTCGTGTTCTCCTGGCCGCACGGAGGCATTGCCTTACGTCGCCTCTTCCTCTTTTCCTTTGGTGGTGTGTTGGTCTGGCACAGAGGGCGGGACCGTGCTGATATGCACAGTGACGACTCTCCCTTTTGTTTTGTGCCCGCCTCCACCGAGATTCGGCTGATGCCTCTCAGACTGGGGGCGGGCGGTCGCCGACCCTTTTCTGTACGAGGTTTTCCACAGGCTGCACACCTGCCCCGCGGCTGTGTGGCAGTCTTCGCGGAGTGCAATGCGAAGGTCTGGCCTGACGTGGTGTGACTATTTAGACTCCAGGTGTCTCCACCCTTCCTGGTCTGGGGAGCCTCGGTACCCAAGCAGTTTTCGGTCATGCCCTGGACCACGGCCGTGCTAGACTCCTGGTGCAGGCACCCGTCATGGTCCGGGGACGGCCCCCCCAGGCAGTTTAACGTCTTACCCAGGACCTCCAGATCTACATGCAGGCAGCTCAAGGATTTTCCAGAGCTGCATGCAGGCTGCTCAAGGATTTTCCAGATCTGCATGCAGGCAGCTCAAGGATGTTCCAGATCTGCATGCAGGCAGCTCAAGGATTTTCCAGATCTACATGCAGGCAGCTCAAGGATTTTCCAGAGCTGCATGCAGGCTGCTCAAGAATTTTCCAGATCTGCATGCAGGCAGCTCAAGGATTTTCCAGATCTGCATGCAGGCAGCTCAAGGATTTTCCAGATCTACATGCAGGCAGTTCAAGGATTTTCCAGAGCTGCCTCAAGGATTTACCAGATCTACATGCAGGCAGCTCAAGGATTTTCCAGAGCTGCATGCAGGCTGCTCAAGGATTTTCCAGATCTGCATGCAGGCAGCTCAAGGATTTTCCAGATCTGCATGCAGGCTGCTCAAGGATTTTCCAGATCTGCATCCAGGCAGCTCAAGGATTTTCCAGATCTACATGCAGGCAGCTCAAGGATTTTCCAGATCTACATGCAGGCAGCTCAAGGATTTTCCAGAGCTGCATGCAGGCTGCTCAAGGATTTTCCAGATCTGCATCCAGGCAGCTCAAGGATTTTCCAGAGCTGCATGCAGGCTGCTCAAGGATTTTCCAGATCTGCATCCAGGCAGCTCAAGGATTTTCCAGATCTACATGCAGGCAGCTCAAGGATTTTCCAGATCTGCATGCAGGCTGCTCAAGGATTTTCCAGATCTGCATCCAGGCAGCTCAAGGATTTTCCAGATCTGCATGCAGGCTGCTCAAGGGTTTTCCAGATCTGCATCCAGGCAGCTCAAGGATTTTCCAGAGCTGCATGCAGGCTGCTCAAGGATTTTCCAGATCTGCATCGAGGCAGCTCAAGGATTTTCCAGATCTACATGCAGGCAGCTCAAGGATTTTCCAGATCTACATGCAGGCAGCTCAAGGATTTTCGAGAGCTGCATGCAGGCTGCTCAAGGATTTTCCAGATCTACATGCAGGTAGCTCAAGGATTTTCCAGATCTACATGCAGGCAGTTCAACGATTTTCCAGAGCTGCCTCAAGGATTTTCCAGATCTACATGCAGGCAGCTCAAGGATTTTCCAGAGCTGCATGCAGGCTGCTCAAGGATTTTCCAGATCTGCATCCAGGCAGCTCAAGGATTTTCCAGATCTGCATGCAGGCTGCTCAAGGATTTTCCAGATCTGCATCCAGGCAGCTCAAGGATTTTCCAGATCTACATGCAGGCAGCTCAAGGATTTTCCAGATCTACATGCAGGCAGCTCAAGGATTTTCCAGAGCTGCATGCAGGCTGCTCAAGGATTTTCCAGATCTGCATGCAGGCTGCTCAAGGATTTGCCAGATCTGCATCCAGGCAGCTCAAGGATATTCCAGAGCTGCATGCAGGCTGCTCAAGGATTTTCCAGATCTGCATCCAGGCAGCTCAAGGATTTTCCAGATCTACATGCAGGCAGCTCAAGGATTTTCCAGAGCTGCATGCAGGCTGCTCAAGGATTTTCCAGATCTGCATCCAGGCAGCTCAAGGATTTTCCAGATCTGCATGCAGGCTGCTCAAGGATTTTCCAGATCTGCATGCAGGCAGCTCAAGGATTTTCCAGATCTGCATCCAGGCAGCTCAAGGATTGTCCAGATCTACATGCAGGCAGCTCAAGGATTTTCCAGATCTACATGCAGGCAGCTCAAGCATTTTCCAGATCTACATGCAGGCAGCTCAAGGATTTTCGAGAGCTGCATGCAGGCTGCTCAAGGATTTTCCAGATCTACATGCAGGCAGCTCAAGGATTTTCCAGAGCTGCATGCAGGCTGCTCAAGGATTTTCCAGATCTGCATCCAGGCAGCTCAAGGATTTTCCAGATCTACATGCAGGCAGCTCAAGGATTTTCCAGATCTACATGCAGGCAGCTCAAGGATTTTCGAGAGCTGCATGCAGGCTGCTCAAGGATTTTCCAGATCTACATGCAGGTAGCTCAAGGATTTTCCAGATCTACATGCAGGCAGTTCAACGATTTTCCAGAGCTGCCTCAAGGATTTTCCAGATCTACATGCAGGCAGCTCAAGGATTTTCCAGAGCTGCATGCAGGCTGCTCAAGGATTTTCCAGATCTGCATCCAGGCAGCTCAAGGATTTTCCAGATCTGCATGCAGGCTGCTCAAGGATTTTCCAGATCTGCATCCAGGCAGCTCAAGGATTTTCCAGATCTACATGCAGGCAGCTCAAGGATTTTCCAGATCTACATGCAGGCAGCTCAAGGATTTTCCAGAGCTGCATGCAGGCTGCTCAAGGATTTTCCAGATCTGCATGCAGGCTGCTCAAGGATTTGCCAGATCTGCATCCAGGCAGCTCAAGGATTTTCCAGAGCTGCATGCAGGCTGCTCAAGGATTTTCCAGATCTGCATCCAGGCAGCTCAAGGATTTTCCAGATCTACATGCAGGCAGCTCAAGGATTTTCCAGAGCTGCATGCAGGCAGCTCAAGGATTTTCCAGAGCTGCATGCAGGCAGCTCAAGGATTTTCCAGATCTGCATGCAGGCTGCTCAAGGATTTTCCAGATCTGCATGCAGGCAGCTCAAGGATTTTCCAGATCTGCATGCAGGCTGCTCAAGGATTTTCCAGATCTGCATCCAGGCAGCTCAAGGATTGTCCAGATCTACATGCAGGCAGCTCAAGGATTTTCCAGATCTACATGCAGGCAGCTCAAGCATTTTCCAGATCTACATGCAGGCAGCTCAAGGATTTTCCAGAGCTGCATGCAGGCTGCTCAAGGATTTTCCAGATCTGCATGCAGGCTGCTCAAGGATTTGCCAGATCTGCATCCAGGCAGCTCAAGGATTTTCCAGAGCTGCATGCAGGCTGCTCAAGGATTTTCCAGATCTGCATCCAGGCAGCTCAAGGATTTTCCAGATCTACATGCAGGCAGCTCAAGGATTTTCCAGAGCTGCATGCAGGCTGCTCAAGGACTTTCCAGATCTGCATCCAGGCAGCTCAAGGATTTTCCAGATCTGCATGCAGGCTGCTCAAGGATTTTCCAGATCTGCATGCAGGCAGCTCAAGGATTTTCCAGATCTGCATGCAGGCTGCTCAAGGATTTTCCAGATCTGCATCCAGGCAGCTCAAGGATTGTCCAGATCTACATGCAGGCAGCTCAAGGATTTTCCAGATCTACATGCAGGCAGCTCAAGCATTTTCCAGATCTACATGCAGGCAGCTCAAGGATTTTCGAGAGCTGCATGCAGGCTGCTCAAGGATTTTCCAGATCTACATGCAGGCAGCTCAAGGATTTTCCAGAGCTGCATGCAGGCTGCTCAAGGATTTTCCAGATCTGCATCCAGGCAGCTCAAGGATTTTCCAGATCTACATGCAGGCAGCTCAAGGATTTTCCAGATCTACATGCAGGCAGCTCAAGGATTTTCGAGAGCTGCATGCAGGCTGCTCAAGGATTTTCCAGATCTACATGCAGGTAGCTCAAGGATTTTCCAGATCTACATGCAGGCAGTTCAACGATTTTCCAGAGCTGCCTCAAGGATTTTCCAGATCTACATGCAGGCAGCTCAAGGATTTTCCAGAGCTGCATGCAGGCTGCTCAAGGATTTTCCAGATCTGCATCCAGGCAGCTCAAGGATTTTCCAGATCTGCATGCAGGCTGCTCAAGGATTTTCCAGATCTGCATCCAGGCAGCTCAAGGATTTTCCAGATCTACATGCAGGCAGCTCAAGGATTTTCCAGATCTACATGCAGGCAGCTCAAGGATTTTCCAGAGCTGCATGCAGGCTGCTCAAGGATTTTCCAGATCTGCATGCAGGCTGCTCAAGGATTTGCCAGATCTGCATCCAGGCAGCTCAAGGATTTTCCAGAGCTGCATGCAGGCTGCTCAAGGATTTTCCAGATCTGCATCCAGGCAGCTCAAGGATTTTCCAGATCTACATGCAGGCAGCTCAAGGATTTTCCAGATCTACATGCAGGCAGCTCAAGGATTTTCCAGAGCTGCATGCAGGCTGCTCAAGGATTTTCCAGATCTGCATGCAGGCTGCTCAAGGATTTGCCAGATCTGCATCCAGGCAGCTCAAGGATTTTCCAGAGCTGCATGCAGGCTGCTCAAGGATTTTCCAGATCTGCATCCAGGCAGCTCAAGGATTTTCCAGATCTACATGCAGGCAGCTCAAGGATTTTCCAGAGCTGCATGCAGGCAGCTCAAGGATTTTCCAGAGCTGCATGCAGGCAGCTCAAGGATTTTCCAGATCTGCATGCAGGCTGCTCAAGGATTTTCCAGATCTGCATGCAGGCAGCTCAAGGATTTTCCAGATCTGCATGCAGGCTGCTCAAGGATTTTCCAGATCTGCATCCAGGCAGCTCAAGGATTGTCCAGATCTACATGCAGGCAGCTCAAGGATTTTCCAGATCTACATGCAGGCAGCTCAAGCATTTTCCAGATCTACATGCAGGCAGCTCAAGGATTTTCGAGAGCTGCATGCAGGCTGCTCAAGGATTTTCCAGATCTACATGCAGGCAGCTCAAGGATTTTCCAGAGCTGCATGCAGGCTGCTCAAGGATTTTCCAGATCTGCATGCAGGCAGCTCAAGGATTTTGCAGATCTGCATGCAGGCTGCTCAAGGATTTTCCAGATCTGCATCCAGGCAGCTCAAGGATTTTCCAGATCTACATGCAGGCAGTTCAAGGATTTTCCAGAGCTGCCTCAAGGATTTTCCAGATCTACATGCAGGCACCTCAAGGATTTTCCAGAGCTGCATGCAGGCTGCTCAAGGATTTTCCAGATCTACATGCAGGCAGCTCAAGGATGTTCCAGATCTGCATGCAGGCAGCTCAAGGATTTTCCAGAGCTGCATGCAGGCTGCTCAAGGATTTTCCAGATCTGCATGCAGGCAGCTCAAGGATTTTCCAGATCTGCATGCAGGCAGCTCAAGGATTTTCCAGATCTACATGCAGGCAGTTCAAGGATTTTCCAGAGCTGCCTCAAGGATTTACCAGATCTACATGCAGGCAGCTCAAGGATTTTCCAGAGCTGCATGCAGGCTGCTCAAGGATTTTCCAGATCTGCATGCAGGCAGCTCAAGGATTTTCCAGATCTACATGCAGGCAGTTCAAGGATTTTCCAGAGCTGCCTCAAGGATTTACCAGATCTACATGCAGGCAGCTCAAGGATTTTCCAGAGCTGCATGCAGGCTGCTCAAGGATTTTCCAGATCTGCATCCAGGCAGCTCAAGGATTTTCCAGATCTACATGCAGGCAGCTCAAGGATTTTCCAGATCTACATGCAGGCAGCTCAAGGATTTTCGAGAGCTGCATGCAGGCTGCTCAAGGATTTTCCAGATCTACATGCAGGTAGCTCAAGGATTTTCCAGATCTACATGCAGGCAGTTCAACGATTTTCCAGAGCTGCCTCAAGGATTTTCCAGATCTACATGCAGGCAGCTCAAGGATTTTCCAGAGCTGCATGCAGGCTGCTCAAGGATTTTCCAGATCTGCATCCAGGCAGCTCAAGGATTTTCCAGATCTGCATGCAGGCTGCTCAAGGATTTTCCAGATCTGCATCCAGGCAGCTCAAGGATTTTCCAGATCTACATGCAGGCAGCTCAAGGATTTTCCAGATCTACATGCAGGCAGCTCAAGGATTTTCCAGAGCTGCATGCAGGCTGCTCAAGGATTTTCCAGATCTGCATGCAGGCTGCTCAAGGATTTGCCAGATCTGCATCCAGGCAGCTCAAGGATTTTCCAGAGCTGCATGCAGGCTGCTCAAGGATTTTCCAGATCTGCATCCAGGCAGCTCAAGGATTTTCCAGATCTACATGCAGGCAGCTCAAGGATTTTCCAGATCTACATGCAGGCAGCTCAAGGATTTTCCAGAGCTGCATGCAGGCTGCTCAAGGATTTTCCAGATCTGCATGCAGGCTGCTCAAGGATTTGCCAGATCTGCATCCAGGCAGCTCAAGGATTTTCCAGAGCTGCATGCAGGCTGCTCAAGGATTTTCCAGATCTGCATCCAGGCAGCTCAAGGATTTTCCAGATCTACATGCAGGCAGCTCAAGGATTTTCCAGAGCTGCATGCAGGCAGCTCAAGGATTTTCCAGAGCTGCATGCAGGCAGCTCAAGGATTTTCCAGATCTGCATGCAGGCTGCTCAAGGATTTTCCAGATCTGCATGCAGGCAGCTCAAGGATTTTCCAGATCTGCATGCAGGCTGCTCAAGGATTTTCCAGATCTGCATCCAGGCAGCTCAAGGATTGTCCAGATCTACATGCAGGCAGCTCAAGGATTTTCCAGATCTACATGCAGGCAGCTCAAGCATTTTCCAGATCTACATGCAGGCAGCTCAAGGATTTTCGAGAGCTGCATGCAGGCTGCTCAAGGATTTTCCAGATCTACATGCAGGCAGCTCAAGGATTTTCCAGAGCTGCATGCAGGCTGCTCAAGGATTTTCCAGATCTGCATGCAGGCAGCTCAAGGATTTTGCAGATCTGCATGCAGGCTGCTCAAGGATTTTCCAGATCTGCATCCAGGCAGCTCAAGGATTTTCCAGATCTACATGCAGGCAGTTCAAGGATTTTCCAGAGCTGCCTCAAGGATTTTCCAGATCTACATGCAGGCACCTCAAGGATTTTCCAGAGCTGCATGCAGGCTGCTCAAGGATTTTCCAGATCTACATGCAGGCAGCTCAAGGATGTTCCAGATCTGCATGCAGGCAGCTCAAGGATTTTCCAGATCTACATGCAGGCAGCTCAAGGATTTTCCAGAGCTGCATGCAGGCTGCTCAAGGATTTTCCAGATCTGCATGCAGGCAGCTCAAGGATTTTCCAGATCTGCATGCAGGCAGCTCAAGGATTTTCCAGATCTACATGCAGGCAGTTCAAGGATTTTCCAGAGCTGCCTCAAGGATTTACCAGATCTACATGCAGGCAGCTCAAGGATTTTCCAGAGCTGCATGCAGGCTGCTCAAGGATTTTCCAGATCTGCATGCAGGCAGCTCAAGGATTTTCCAGATCTGCATGCAGGCTGCTCAAGGATTTTCCAGATCTGCATCCAGGCAGCTCAAGGATTTTCCAGATCTACATGCAGGCAGCTCAAGGATTTTCCAGATCTACATGCAGGCAGCTCAAGGATTTTCCAGAGCTGCATGCAGGCTGCTCAAGGATTTTCCAGATCTGCATCCAGGCAGCTCAAGGATTTTCCAGAGCTGCATGCAGGCTGCTCAAGGATTTTCCAGATCTGCATCCAGGCAGCTCAAGGATTTTCCAGATCTACATGCAGGCAGCTCAAGGATTTTCCAGATCTGCATGCAGGCTGCTCAAGGATTTTCCAGATCTGCATCCAGGCAGCTCAAGGATTTTCCAGAGCTGCATGCAGGCTGCTCAAGGATTTTCCAGATCTGCATCCAGGCAGCTCAAGGATTTTCCAGATCTACATGCAGGCAGCTCAAGCATTTTCCAGATCTACATGCAGGCAGCTCAAGGATTTTCGAGAGCTGCATGCAGGCTGCTCAAGGATTTTCCAGATCTACATGCAGGTAGCTCAAGGATTTTCCAGATCTACATGCAGGCAGTTCAAGGATTTTCCAGAGCTGCATGCAGGCTGCTCAAGGATTTTCCAGATCTGCATCCAGGCAGCTCAAGGATTTTCCAGAGCTGCATGCAGGCTGCTCAAGGATTTTCCAGATCTGCATCCAGGCAGCTCAAGGATTTTCCAGATCTACATGCAGGCAGCTCAAGGATTTTCCAGATCTGCATGCAGGCTGCTCAAGGATTTTCCAGATCTGCATCCAGGCAGCTCAAGGATTTTCCAGAGCTGCATGCAGGCTGCTCAAGGATTTTCCAGATCTGCATCCAGGCAGCTCAAGGATTTTCCAGATCTACATGCAGGCAGCTCAAGCATTTTCCAGATCTACATGCAGGCAGCTCAAGGATTTTCGAGAGCTGCATGCAGGCTGCTCAAGGATTTTCCAGATCTACATGCAGGTAGCTCAAGGATTTTCCAGATCTACATGCAGGCAGTTCAAGGATTTTCCAGAGCTGCCTCAAGGATTTTCCAGATCTACATGCAGGCAGCTCAAGGATTTTCCAGAGCTGCATGCAGGCTGCTCAAGGATTTTCCAGATCTGCATCCAGGCAGCTCAAGGAATTTCCAGATCTGCATGCAGGCTGCTCAAGGATTTTCCAGATCTGCATCCAGGCAGCTCAAGGATTTTCCAGATCTACATGCAGGCAGCTCAAGGATTTTCCAGATCTACATGCAGGCAGCTCAAGGTTTTCCAGATCTACATGCAGGCAGCTCAAGGATTTTCCAGAGCTGCATGCAGGCTGCTCAAGGATTTTCCAGATCTGCATCCAGGCAGCTCAAGGAATTTCCAGATCTGCATGCAGGCTGCTCAAGGATTTTCCAGATCTGCATCCAGGCAGCTCAAGGATCTTCCAGATCTACATGCAGGCAGCTCAAGGATTTTCCAGATCTACATGCAGGCAGCTCAAGGATTTTCCAGATCTACATGCAGGCAGCTCAAGGATTTTCCAGAGCTGCATGCAGGCTGCTCAAGGATTTTCCAGATCTGCATCCAGGCAGCTCAAGGATTTTCCAGAGCTGCATGCAGGCTGCTCAAGGATTTTCCAGATCTGCATCCAGGCAGCTCAAGGATTTTCCAGATCTACATGCAGGCAGCTCAAGGATTTTCCAGAGCTGCATGCAGGCTGCTCAAGGATTTTCCAGATCTGCATCCAGGCAGCTCAAGGATTTTCCAGATCTACATGCAGGCAGCTCAAGCATTTTCCAGATCTACATGCAGGCAGCTCAAGGATTTTCCAGATCTACATGCAGGCAGCTCAAGGATTTTCCAGAGCTGCATGCAGGCTGCTCAAGGATTTTCCAGATCTGCATCCAGGCAGCTCAAGGATTTTCCAGAGCTGCATGCAGGCTGCTCAAGGATTTTCCAGATCTGCATCCAGGCAGCTCAAGGATTTTCCAGAGCTGCATGCAGGCTGCTCAAGGATTTTCCAGATCTGCATCCAGGCAGCTCAAGGATTTTCCAGAGCTGCATGCAGGCTGCTCAAGGATTTTCCAGATCTGCATCCAGGCAGCTCAAGGATTTTCCAGATCTACATGCAGGCAGCTCAAGGATTTTCCAGATCTGCATGCAGGCTGCTCAAGGATTTTCCAGATCTGCATCCAGGCAGCTCAAGGATTTTCCAGAGCTGCATGCAGGCTGCTCAAGGATTTTCCAGATCTGCATCCAGGCAGCTCAAGGATTTTCCAGATCTACATGCAGGCAGCTCAAGCATTTTCCAGATCTACATGCAGGCAGCTCAAGGATTTTCGAGAGCTGCATGCAGGCTGCTCAAGGATTTTCCCGATCTACATGCAGGTAGCTCAAGGATTTTCCAGATCTACATGCAGGCAGTTCAAGGATTTTCCAGAGCTGCCTCAAGGATTTTCCAGATCTACATGCAGGCAGCTCAAGGATTTTCCAGAGCTGCATGCAGGCTGCTCAAGGATTTTCCAGATCTGCATCCAGGCAGCTCAAGGAATTTCCAGATCTGCATGCAGGCTGCTCAAGGATTTTCCAGATCTGCATCCAGGCAGCTCAAGGATTTTCCAGATCTACATGCAGGCAGCTCAAGGATTTTCCAGATCTACATGCAGGCAGCTCAAGGATTTTCCAGATCTACATGCAGGCAGCTCAAGGATTTTCCAGAGCTGCATGCAGGCTGCTCAAGGATTTTCCAGATCTGCATCCAGGCAGCTCAAGGATTTTCCAGAGCTGCATGCAGGCTGCTCAAGGATTTTCCAGATCTGCATCCAGGCAGCTCAAGGATTTTCCAGATCTACATGCAGGCAGCTCAAGGATTTTCCAGAGCTGCATGCAGGCTGCTCAAGGATTTTCCAGATCTGCATCCAGGCAGCTCAAGGAATTTCCAGATCTGCATGCAGGCTGCTCAAGGATTTTCCAGATCTGCATCCAGGCAGCTCAAGGATTTTCCAGATCTACATGCAGGCAGCTCAAGCATTTTCCAGATCTACATGCAGGCAGCTCAAGGATTTTCGAGAGCTGCATGCAGGCTGCTCAAGGATTTTCCAGATCTACATGCAGGCAGCTCAAGGATTTTCCAGAGCTGCATGCAGGCAGCTCAAGGATTTTCCAGAGCTGCATGCAGGCAGCTCAAGGATTTTCGAGAGCTGCATGCAGGCTGCTCAAGGATTTTCCAGATCTACATGCAAGCAGCTCAAGGATTTTCCAGAGCTGCATGCAGGCAGTTCAAGGATTTTCCAGAGCTGCCTCAAGGATTTTCCAGATCTACATGCAGGCACCTCAAGGATTTTCCAGAGCTGCCTCAAGGATTTTCCAGATCTACATGCAGGCAGCTCAAGGATTTTCCAGATCTACATGCAGGCAGTTCAAGGATTTTCCAGAGCTGCCTCAAGGATTTTCCAGATCTACATGCAGGCAGCTCAAGGATTTTCCAGAGCTGCATGCAGGCTGCTCAAGGATTTTTCAGATCTGCATGCAGGCAGCTCAAGGATTTTCCAGATCTGCATGCAGGCAGCTCAAGGATTTTCCAGATCTACATGCAGGCAGTTCAAGGGTTTTCCAGAGCTGCCTCAAGGATTTTCCAGATCTACATGCAGGTAGCTCAAGGATTTTCCAGAGCTGCATGCAGGCTGCTCAAGGATTTTCCAGATCTGCATGCAGGCTGCTCAAGGATTTTCCAGATCTGCATCCAGGCAGCTCAAGGATTTTCCAGAGCTGCATGCAGGCTGCTCAAGGATTTTCCAGATCTGCATCCAGGCAGCTCAAGGATTTTCCAGATCTACATGCAGGCAGCTCAAGGATTTTCCAGAGCTGCATGCAGGCTGCTCAAGGATTTTCCAGATCTGCATCCAGGCAGCTCAAGGATTTTCCAGATCTACATGCAGGCAGCTCAAGGATTTTCCAGATCTACATGCAGGCAGCTCAAGCATTTTCCAGATCTACATGCAGGCAGCTCAAGGATTTTCGAGAGCTGCATGCAGGCTGCTCAAGGATTTTCCAGATCTGCATCCAGGCAGCTCAAGGATTTTCCAGATCTACATGCAGGCAGCTCAAGGATTTTCCAGATCTACATGCAGGCAGCTCAAGGATTTTCCAGAGCTGCATGCAGGCTGCTCAAGGATTTTCCAGATCTGCATCCAGGCAGCTCAAGGATTTTCCAGATCTACATGCAGGCAGCTCAAGGATTTTCCAGATCTGCATGCAGGCTGCTCAAGGATTTTCCAGATCTGCATCCAGGCAGCTCAAGGATTTTCCAGAGCTGCATGCAGGCTGCTCAAGGATTTTCCAGATCTGCATCCAGGCAGCTCAAGGATTTTCCAGATCTACATGCAGGCAGCTCAAGGATTTTCCAGAGCTGCATGCAGGCTGCTCAAGGATTTTCCAGATCTGCATCCAGGCAGCTCAAGGATTTTCCAGATCTACATGCAGGCAGCTCAAGGATTTTCCAGATCTACATGCAGGCAGCTCAAGCATTTTCCAGATCTACATGCAGGCAGCTCAAGGATTTTCGAGAGCTGCATGCAGGCTGCTCAAGGATTTTCCAGATCTACATGCAGGCAGCTCAAGGATTTTGCAGATCTGCATGCAGGCAGCTCAAGGATTTTCCAGATCTACATGCAGGTAGCTCAAGGATTTTCCAGATCTACATGCAGGCAGTTCAAGGATTTTCCAGAGCTGCCTGAAGGATTTTCCAGATCTACATGCAGGCAGCTCAAGGATATTCCAGAGCTGCATGCAGGCTGCTCAAGGATTTTCCAGATCTGCATGCAGGCAGCTCAAGGATTTTCCAGATCTGCATGCAGGCTGCTCAAGGATTTTCCAGATCTGCATCCAGGCAGCTCAAGGATTTTCCAGATCTACATGCAGGCAGCTCAAGGATTTTCCAGATCTACATGCAGGCAGCTCAAGGATTTTCCAGAGCTGCATGCAGGCTGCTCAAGGATTTTCGAGATCTGCATCCAGGCAGCTCAAGGATTTTCCAGATCTACATGCAGGCAGCTCAAGGATTTTCCAGAGCTGCATGCAGGCTGCTCAAGGATTTTCCAGATCTGCATCCAGGCAGCTCAAGGATTTTCCAGAGCTGCATGCAGGCAGCTCAAGGATTTTCCAGATCTGCATGCAGGCTGCTCAAGGATTTTCCAGATCTGCATCCAGGCAGCTCAAGGATTTTCCAGATCTGCATCCAGGCAGCTCAAGGATTTTCCAGATCTACATGCAGGCAGCTCAAGGATTTTCCAGATCTACATGCAGGCAGCTCAAGGATTTTCCAGATCTACATGCAGGCAGCTCAAGGATTTTCCAGAGCTGCATGCAGGCTGCTCAAGGATTTTCCAGATCTGCATCCAGGCAGCTCAAGGATTTTCCAGATCTACATGCAGGCAGCTCAAGCATTTTCCAGATCTACATGCAGGCAGCTCAAGGATTTTCGAGAGCTGCATGCAGGCTGCTCAAGGATTTTCCAGATCTACATGCAGGCAGCTCAAGGATTTTCCAGAGCTGCATGCAGGCTGCTCAAGGATTTTCCAGATCTGCATGCAGGCAGCTCAAGGATTTTCCAGATCTGCATGCAGGCAGCTCAAGGATTTTCCAGATCTACATGCAGGCAGTTCAAGGATTTTCCAGAGCTGCCTCAAGGATTTTCCAGATCTACATGCAGGCAGCTCAAGGATTTTCCAGAGCTGCATGCAGGCTGCTCAAGGATTTTCCAGATCTGCATCCAGGCAGCTCAAGGAATTTCCAGATCTGCATGCAGGCTGCTCAAGGATTTTCCAGATCTGCATCCAGGCAGCTCAAGGATTTTCCAGATCTACATGCAGGCAGCTCAAGGATTTTCCAGATCTACATGCAGGCAGCTCAAGGATTTTCCAGATCTACATGCAGGCAGCTCAAGGATTTTCCAGAGCTGCATGCAGGCTGCTCAAGGATTTTCCAGATCTGCATCCAGGCAGCTCAAGGATTTTCCAGAGCTGCATGCAGGCTGCTCAAGGATTTTCCAGATCTGCATCCAGGCAGCTCAAGGATTTTCCAGATCTACATGCAGGCAGCTCAAGGATTTTCCAGAGCTGCATGCAGGCTGCTCAAGGATTTTCCAGATCTGCATCCAGGCAGCTCAAGGATTTTCCAGATCTACATGCAGGCAGCTCAAGCATTTTCCAGATCTACATGCAGGCAGCTCAAGGATTTTCGAGAGCTGCATGCAGGCTGCTCAAGGATTTTCCAGATCTACATGCAGGCAGCTCAAGGATTTTCCAGAGCTGCATGCAGGCAGCTGAAGGATTTTCCAGAGCTGCATGCAGGCAGCTCAAGGATTTTCGAGAGCTGCATGCAGGCTGCTCAAGGATTTTCCAGATCTACATGCAAGCAGCTCAAGGATTTTCCAGAGCTGCATGCAGGCAGCTCAAGGATTTTCCAGATCTACATGCAGGCAGTTCAAGGATTTTCCAGAGCTGCCTCAAGGATTTTCCAGATCTACATGCAGGCAGCTCAAGGATTTTCCAGAGCTGCATGCAGGCTGCTCAAGGATTTTTCAGATCTGCATGCAGGCAGCTCAAGGATTTTCCAGATCTGCATGCAGGCAGCTCAAGGATTTTCCAGATCTACATGCAGGCAGTTCAAGGGTTTTCCAGAGCTGCCTCAAGGATTTTCCAGATCTACATGCAGGTAGCTCAAGGATTTTCCAGAGCTGCATGCAGGCTGCTCAAGGATTTTCCAGATCTGCATGCAGGCAGCTCAAGGATTTTCCAGATCTGCATGCAGGCTGCTCAAGGATTTTCCAGATCTGCATCCAGGCAGCTCAAGGATTTTCCAGATCTACATGCAGGCAGCTCAAGGATTTTCCAGATCTGCATGCAGGCTGCTCAAGGATTTTCCAGATCTGCATCCAGGCAGCTCAAGGATTTTCCAGAGCTGCATGCAGGCTGCTCAAGGATTTTCCAGATCTGCATCCAGGCAGCTCAAGGATTTTCCAGATCTACATGCAGGCAGCTCAAGGATTTTCCAGATCTACATGCAGGCAGCTCAAGGATTTTCCAGATCTACATGCAGGCAGCTCAAGGATTTTCCAGAGCTGCATGCAGGCTGCTCAAGGATTTTCCAGATCTGCATCCAGGCAGCTCAAGGATTTTCCAGATCTACATGCAGGCAGCTCAAGGATTTTCGAGAGCTGCATGCAGGCTGCTCAAGGATTTTCCAGATCTACATGCAGGCAGCTCAAGGATTTTCCAGAGCTGCATGCAGGCAGCTGAAGGATTTTCCAGAGCTGCATGCAGGCAGCTCAAGGATTTTCGAGAGCTGCATGCAGGCTGCTCAAGGATTTTCCAGATCTACATGCAAGCAGCTCAAGGATTTTCCAGAGCTGCATGCAGGCAGCTCAAGGATTTTCCAGATCTACATGCAGGCAGTTCAAGGATTTTCCAGAGCTGCCTCAAGGATTTTCCAGATCTACATGCAGGCAGCTCAAGGATTTTCCAGAGCTGCATGCAGGCTGCTCAAGGATTTTTCAGATCTGCATGCAGGCAGCTCAAGGATTTTCCAGATCTGCATGCAGGCAGCTCAAGGATTTTCCAGATCTACATGCAGGCAGTTCAAGGGTTTTCCAGAGCTGCCTCAAGGATTTTCCAGATCTACATGCAGGTAGCTCAAGGATTTTCCAGAGCTGCATGCAGGCTGCTCAAGGATTTTCCAGATCTGCATGCAGGCAGCTCAAGGATTTTCCAGATCTGCATGCAGGCTGCTCAAGGATTTTCCAGATCTGCATCCAGGCAGCTCAAGGATTTTCCAGATCTACATGCAGGCAGCTCAAGGATTTTCCAGATCTGCATGCAGGCTGCTCAAGGATTTTCCAGATCTGCATCCAGGCAGCTCAAGGATTTTCCAGAGCTGCATGCAGGCTGCTCAAGGATTTTCCAGATCTGCATCCAGGCAGCTCAAGGATTTTCCAGATCTACATGCAGGCAGCTCAAGGATTTTCCAGATCTACATGCAGGCAGCTCAAGGATTTTCCAGATCTACATGCAGGCAGCTCAAGGATTTTCCAGAGCTGCATGCAGGCTGCTCAAGGATTTTCCAGATCTGCATCCAGGCAGCTCAAGGATTTTCCAGATCTACATGCAGGCAGCTCAAGGATTTTCCAGATCTACATGCAGGCAGCTCAAGGATTTTCCAGAGCTGCATGCAGGCTGCTCAAGGATTTTCCAGATCTGCATCCAGGCAGCTCAAGGATTTTCCAGATCTACATGCAGGCAGCTCAAGGATTTTCCAGATCTGCATGCAGGCTGCTCAAGGATTTTCCAGATCTGCATCCAGGCAGCTCAAGGATTTTCCAGAGCTGCATGCAGGCTGCTCAAGGATTTTCCAGATCTGCATCCAGGCAGCTCAAGGATTTTCCAGATCTACATGCAGGCAGCTCAAGGATTTTCCAGAGCTGCATGCAGGCTGCTCAAGGATTTTCCAGATCTGCATCCAGGCAGCTCAAGGATTTTCCAGATCTACATGCAGGCAGCTCAAGGATTTTCCAGATCTACATGCAGGCAGCTCAAGCATTTTCCAGATCTACATGCAGGCAGCTCAAGGATTTTCGAGAGCTGCATGCAGGCTGCTCAAGGATTTTCCAGATCTACATGCAGGCAGCTCAAGGATTTTGCAGATCTGCATGCAGGCAGCTCAAGGATTTTCCAGATCTACATGCAGGTAGCTCAAGGATTTTCCAGATCTACATGCAGGCAGTTCAAGGATTTTCCAGAGCTGCCTGAAGGATTTTCCAGATCTACATGCAGGCAGCTCAAGGATATTCCAGAGCTGCATGCAGGCTGCTCAAGGATTTTCCAGATCTGCATGCAGGCAGCTCAAGGATTTTCCAGATCTGCATGCAGGCTGCTCAAGGATTTTCCAGATCTGCATCCAGGCAGCTCAAGGATTTTCCAGATCTACATGCAGGCAGCTCAAGGATTTTCCAGATCTACATGCAGGCAGCTCAAGGATTTTCCAGATCTACATGCAGGCAGCTCAAGGATTTTCCAGAGCTGCATGCAGGCTGCTCAAGGATTTTCGAGATCTGCATCCAGGCAGCTCAAGGATTTTCCAGATCTACATGCAGGCAGCTCAAGGATTTTCCAGAGCTGCATGCAGGCTGCTCAAGGATTTTCCAGATCTGCATCCAGGCAGCTCAAGGATTTTCCAGAGCTGCATGCAGGCAGCTCAAGGATTTTCCAGATCTGCATGCAGGCTGCTCAAGGATTTTCCAGATCTGCATCCAGGCAGCTCAAGGATTTTCCAGATCTGCATCCAGGCAGCTCAAGGATTTTCCAGATCTACATGCAGGCAGCTCAAGGATTTTCCAGATCTACATGCAGGCAGCTCAAGGATTTTCCAGATCTACATGCAGGCAGCTCAAGGATTTTCCAGAGCTGCATGCAGGCTGCTCAAGGATTTTCCAGATCTGCATCCAGGCAGCTCAAGGATTTTCCAGATCTACATGCAGGCAGCTCAAGCATTTTCCAGATCTACATGCAGGCAGCTCAAGGATTTTCGAGAGCTGCATGCAGGCTGCTCAAGGATTTTCCAGATCTACATGCAGGCAGCTCAAGGATTTTGAACGATTTGAACGATTTTTGGCCGTGCTCGTAGCATTCCCCGTTGAGGGGGTCGCTATTTCGTGTTCTCCTGGCCGCACGGAGGCATTGCCTTACGTCGCCTCTTCCTCTTTTCCTTTGGTGGTGTGTTGGTCTGGCACAGAGGGCGGGACCGTGCTGATATGCACAGTGACGACTCTCCCTTTTGTTTTGTGCCCGCCTCCACCGAGATTCGGCTGATGCCTCTCAGACTGGGGGCGGGCGGTCGCCGACCCTTTTCTGTACGAGGTTTTCCACAGGCTGCACACCTGCCCCGCGGCTGTGTGGCAGTCTTCGCGGAGTGCAATGCGAAGGTCTGGCCTGACGTGGTGTGACTATTTAGACTCCAGGTGTCTCCACCCTTCCTGGTCTGGGGAGCCTCGGTACCCAAGCAGTTTTCGGTCATGCCCTGGACCACGGCCGTGCTAGACTCCTGGTGCAGGCACCCGTCATGGTCCGGGGACGGCCCCCCCAGGCAGTTTAACGTCTTACCCAGGACCTTTTTTTTTTCCCTCTTGTGTCCCATGCCTTGTTTGCAGTGATCGCTGTTTGCAGTGATCTACATGCAGGCAGCTCAAGGATTTTCCAGAGCTGCATGCAGGCTGCTCAAGGATTTTCCAGATCTGCATGCAGGCAGCTCAAGGATTTTCCAGATCTGCATGCAGGCAGCTCAAGGATTTTCCAGATCTACATGCAGGCAGTTCAAGGATTTTCCAGAGCTGCCTCAAGGATTTTCCAGATCTACATGCAGGCAGCTCAAGGATTTTCCAGAGCTGCATGCAGGCTGCTCAAGGATTTTCCAGATCTGCATCCAGGCAGCTCAAGGATTTTCCAGATCTACATGCAGGCAGCTCAAGGATTTTCCAGATCTACATGCAGGCAGCTCAAGGATTTTCCAGATCTACATGCAGGCAGCTCAAGGATTTTCCAGAGCTGCATGCAGGCTGCTCAAGGATTTTCCAGATCTGCATCCAGGCAGCTCAAGGATTTTCCAGAGCTGCATGCAGGCTGCTCAAGGATTTTCCAGATCTGCATCCAGGCAGCTCAAGGATTTTCCAGATCTACATGCAGGCAGCTCAAGGATTTTCCAGAGCTGCATGCAGGCTGCTCAAGGATTTTCCAGATCTGCATCCAGGCAGCTCAAGGATTTTCCAGATCTACATGCAGGCAGCTCAAGCATTTTCCAGATCTACATGCAGGCTGCTCAAGGATTTTCGAGAGCTGCATGCAGGCTGCTCAAGGATTTTCCAGATCTACATGCAGGCAGCTCAAGGATTTTCCAGAGCTGCATGCAGGCAGCTCAAGGATTTTCCAGAGCTGCATGCAGGCAGCTCAAGGATTTTCGAGAGCTGCATGCAGGCTGCTCAAGGATTTTCCAGATCTACATGCAAGCAGCTCAAGGATTTTCCAGAGCTGCATGCAGGCAGCTCAAGGATTTTCCAGATCTACATGCAGGCAGTTCAAGGATTTTCCAGAGCTGCCTCAAGGATTTTCCAGATCTACATGCAGGCAGCTCAAGGATTTTCCAGAGCTGCATGCAGGCTGCTCAAGGATTTTTCAGATCTGCATGCAGGCAGCTCAAGGATTTTCCAGATCTGCATGCAGGCAGCTCAAGGATTTTCCAGATCTACATGCAGGCAGTTCAAGGGTTTTCCAGAGCTGCCTCAAGGATTTTCCAGATCTACATGCAGGTAGCTCAAGGATTTTCCAGAGCTGCATGCAGGCTGCTCAAGGATTTTCCAGATCTGCATGCAGGCAGCTCAAGGATTTTCCAGATCTGCATGCAGGCTGCTCAAGGATTTTCCAGATCTGCATCCAGGCAGCTCAAGGATTTTCCAGATCTACATGCAGGCAGCTCAAGGATTTTCCAGATCTGCATGCAGGCTGCTCAAGGATTTTCCAGATCTGCATCCAGGCAGCTCAAGGATTTTCCAGAGCTGCATGCAGGCTGCTCAAGGATTTTCCAGATCTGCATCCAGGCAGCTCAAGGATTTTCCAGATCTACATGCAGGCAGCTCAAGGATTTTCCAGATCTACATGCAGGCAGCTCAAGGATTTTCCAGATCTACATGCAGGCAGCTCAAGGATTTTCCAGAGCTGCATGCAGGCTGCTCAAGGATTTTCCAGATCTGCATCCAGGCAGCTCAAGGATTTTCCAGATCTACATGCAGGCAGCTCAAGGATTTTCCAGAGCTGCATGCAGGCTGCTCAAGGATTTTCCAGATCTGCATCCAGGCAGCTCAAGGATTTTCCAGATCTACATGCAGGCAGCTCAAGCATTTTCCAGATCTACATGCAGGGAGCTCAAGGATTTTCGAGAGCTGCATGCAGGCTGCTCAAGGATTTTCCAGATCTACATGCAGGCAGCTCAAGGATTTTCCAGAGCTGCATGCAGGCTGCTCAAGGATTTTCCAGATCTGCATGCAGGCAGCTCAAGGATTTTCCAGATCTGCATGCAGGCAGCTCAAGGATTTTCCAGATCTACATGCAGGCAGTTCAAGGATTTTCCAGAGCTGCCTCAAGGATTTTCCAGATCTACATGCAGGCAGCTCAAGGATTTTCCAGAGCTGCATGCAGGCTGCTCAAGGATTTTCCAGATCTGCATCCAGGCAGCTCAAGGAATTTCCAGATCTGCATGCAGGCTGCTCAAGGATTTTCCAGATCTGCATCCAGGCAGCTCAAGGATTTTCCAGATCTACATGCAGGCAGCTCAAGGATTTTCCAGATCTACATGCAGGCAGCTCAAGGATTTTCCAGATCTACATGCAGGCAGCTCAAGGATTTTCCAGAGCTGCATGCAGGCTGCTCAAGGATTTTCCAGATCTGCATCCAGGCAGCTCAAGGATTTTCCAGATCTGCATGCAGGCTGCTCAAGGATTTTCCAGATCTGCATCCAGGCAGCTCAAGGATTTTCCAGATCTACATGCAGGCAGCTCAAGGATTTTCCAGAGCTGCATGCAGGCTGCTCAAGGATTTTCCAGATCTGCATCCAGGCAGCTCAAGGAATTTCCAGATCTGCATGCAGGCTGCTCAAGGATTTTCCAGATCTGCATCCAGGCAGCTCAAGGATTTTCCAGATCTACATGCAGGCAGCTCAAGGATTTTCCAGATCTACATGCAGGCAGCTCAAGGATTTTCCAGATCTACATGCAGGCAGCTCAAGGATTTTCCAGATCTACATGCAGGCTGCTCAAGGATTTTCCAGATCTGCATCCAGGCAGCTCAAGGATTTTCCAGAGCTGCATGCAGGCTGCTCAAGGATTTTCCAGATCTGCATCCAGGCAGCTCAAGGATTTTCCAGATCTACATGCAGGCAGCTCAAGGATTTTCCAGAGCTGCATGCAGGCTGCTCAAGGATTTTCCAGATCTGCATCCAGGCAGCTCAAGGATTTTCCAGATCTACATGCAGGCAGCTCAAGCATTTTCCAGATCTACATGCAGGCAGCTCAAGGATTTTCGAGAGCTGCATGCAGGCTGCTCAAGGATTTTCCAGATCTACATGCAGGCAGCTCAAGGATTTTCCAGAGCTGCATGCAGGCAGCTCAAGGATTTTCCAGAGCTGCATGCAGGCAGCTCAAGGATTTTCGAGAGCTGCATGCAGGCTGCTCAAGGATTTTCCAGATCTACATGCAAGCAGCTCAAGGATTTTCCAGAGCTGCATGCAGGCAGCTCAAGGATTTTCCAGATCTACATGCAGGCAGTTCAAGGATTTTCCAGAGCTGCCTCAAGGATTTTCCAGATCTACATGCAGGCAGCTCAAGGATTTTCCAGAGCTGCATGCAGGCTGCTCAAGGATTTTTCAGATCTGCATGCAGGCAGCTCAAGGATTTTCCAGATCTGCATGCAGGCAGCTCAAGGATTTTCCAGATCTACATGCAGGCAGTTCAAGGGTTTTCCAGAGCTGCCTCAAGGATTTTCCAGATCTACATGCAGGTAGCTCAAGGATTTTCCAGAGCTGCATGCAGGCTGCTCAAGGATTTTCCAGATCTGCATGCAGGCAGCTCAAGGATTTTCCAGATCTGCATGCAGGCTGCTCAAGGATTTTCCAGATCTGCATCCAGGCAGCTCAAGGATTTTCCAGATCTACATGCAGGCAGCTCAAGGATTTTCCAGATCTGCATGCAGGCTGCTCAAGGATTTTCCAGATCTGCATCCAGGCAGCTCAAGGATTTTCCAGAGCTGCATGCAGGCTGCTCAAGGATTTTCCAGATCTGCATCCAGGCAGCTCAAGGATTTTCCAGATCTACATGCAGGCACCTCAAGGATTTTCCAGAGCTGCATGCAGGCTGCTCAAGGATTTTCCAGATCTGCATCCAGGCAGCTCAAGGATTTTCCAGATCTACATGCAGGCAGCTCAAGCATTTTCCAGATCTACATGCAGGCAGCTCAAGGATTTTCGAGAGCTGCATGCAGGCTGCTCAAGGATTTTCCAGATCTACATGCAGGCAGCTCAAGGATTTTGCAGATCTGCATGCAGGCAGCTCAAGGATTTTCCAGATCTACATGCAGGTAGCTCAAGGATTTTCCAGATCTACATGCAGGCAGTTCAAGGATTTTCCAGAGCTGCCTGAAGGATTTTCCAGATCTACATGCAGGCAGCTCAAGGATACTCCAGAGCTGCATGCAGGCTGCTCAAGGATTTTCCAGATCTGCATGCAGGCAGCTCAAGGATTTTCCAGATCTGCATGCAGGCTGCTCAAGGATTTTCCAGATCTGCATCCAGGCAGCTCAAGGATTTTCCAGATCTACATGCAGGCAGCTCAAGGATTTTCCAGATCTACATGCAGGCAGCTCAAGGATTTTCCAGATCTACATGCAGGCAGCTCAAGGATTTTCCAGAGCTGCATGCAGGCTGCTCAAGGATTTTCGAGATCTGCATCCAGGCAGCTCAAGGATTTTCCAGATCTACATGCAGGCAGCTCAAGGATTTTCCAGAGCTGCTTGCAGGCTGCTCAAGGATTTTCCAGATCTGCATCCAGGCAGCTCAAGGATTTTCCAGAGCTGCATGCAGGCAGCTCAAGGATTTTCCAGATCTGCATGCAGGCTGCTCAAGGATTTTCCAGATCTGCATCCAGGCAGCTCAAGGATTTTCCAGATCTGCATCCAGGCAGCTCAAGGATTTTCCAGATCTACATGCAGGCAGCTCAAGGATTTTCCAGATCTACATGCAGGCAGCTCAAGGATTTTCCAGATCTACATGCAGGCAGCTCAAGGATTTTCCAGAGCTGCATGCAGGCTGCTCAAGGATTTTCCAGATCTGCATCCAGGCAGCTCAAGGATTTTCCAGATCTACATGCAGGCAGCTCAAGGATTTTCCAGAGCTGCATGCAGGCTGCTCAAGGATTTTCCAGATCTGCATCCAGGCAGCTCAAGGATTTTCCAGATCTACATGCAGGCAGCTCAAGCATTTTCCAGATCTACATGCAGGCAGCTCAAGGATTTTCGAGAGCTGCATGCAGGCTGCTCAAGGATTTTCCAGATCTACATGCAGGCAGCTCAAGGATTTTCCAGAGCTGCATGCAGGCTGCTCAAGGATTTTCCAGATCTGCATGCAGGCAGCTCAAGGATTTTCCAGATCTGCATGCAGGCAGCTCAAGGATTTTCCAGATCTACATGCAGGCAGTTCAAGGATTTTCCAGAGCTGCCTCAAGGATTTTCCAGATCTACATGCAGGCAGCTCAAGGATTTTCCAGAGCTGCATGCAGGCTGCTCAAGGATTTTCCAGATCTGCATCCAGGCAGCTCAAGGAATTTCCAGATCTGCATGCAGGCTGCTCAAGGATTTTCCAGATCTGCATCCAGGCAGCTCAAGGATTTTCCAGATCTACATGCAGGCAGCTCAAGGATTTTCCAGATCTACATGCAGGCAGCTCAAGGATTTTCCAGATCTACATGCAGGCAGCTCAAGGATTTTCCAGAGCTGCATGCAGGCTGCTCAAGGATTTTCCAGATCTGCATCCAGGCAGCTCAAGGATTTTCCAGAGCTGCATGCAGGCTGCTCAAGGATTTTCCAGATCTGCATCCAGGCAGCTCAAGGATTTTCCAGATCTACATGCAGGCAGCTCAAGGATTTTCCAGAGCTGCATGCAGGCTGCTCAAGGATTTTCCAGATCTGCATCCAGGCAGCTCAAGGATTTTCCAGATCTACATGCAGGCAGCTCAAGCATTTTCCAGATCTACATGCAGGCAGCTCAAGGATTTTCGAGAGCTGCATGCAGGCTGCTCAAGGATTTTCCAGATCTACATGCAGGCAGCTCAAGGATTTTCCAGAGCTGCATGCAGGCAGCTCAAGGATTTTCCAGAGCTGCATGCAGGCAGCTCAAGGATTTTCGAGAGCTGCATGCAGGCTGCTCAAGGATTTTCCAGATCTACATGCAGGCAGCTCAAGGATTTTCCAGAGCTGCATGCAGGCAGCTCAAGGATTTTCCAGATCTACATGCAGGCAGTTCAAGGATTTTCCAGAGCTGCCTCAAGGATTTTCCAGATCTACATGCAGGCAGCTCAAGGATTTTCCAGAGCTGCATGCAGGCTGCTCAAGGATTTTTCAGATCTGCATGCAGGCAGCTCAAGGATTTTCCAGATCTGCATGCAGGCAGCTCAAGGATTTTCCAGATCTACATGCAGGCAGTTCAAGGGTTTTCCAGAGCTGCCTCAAGGATTTTCCAGATCTACATGCAGGTAGCTCAAGGATTTTCCAGAGCTGCATGCAGGCTGCTCAAGGATTTTCCAGATCTGCATGCAGGCAGCTCAAGGATTTTCCAGATCTGCATGCAGGCTGCTCAAGGATTTTCCAGATCTGCATCCAGGCAGCTCAAGGATTTTCCAGATCTACATGCAGGCAGCTCAAGGATTTTCCAGATCTACATGCAGGCAGCTCAAGGATTTTCCAGATCTACATGCAGGCAGCTCAAGGATTTTCCAGAGCTGCATGCAGGCCTCTCAAGGATTTTCCAGATCTGCATGCAGGCTGCTCAAGGATTTTCCAGATCTGCATCCAGGCTGCTCAAGGATTTTCCAGATCTGCATCCAGGCAGCTCAAGGATTTTCCAGAGCTGCATGCAGGCTGCTCAAGGATTTTCCAGAGCTGCATGCAGGCCTCTCAAGGATTTTCCAGATCTGCATGCAGGCTGCTCAAGGATTTTCCAGATCTGCATCCAGGCTGCTCAAGGATTTTCCAGATCTGCATCCAGGCTGCTCAAGGATTTTCCAGATCTGCATCCAGGCAGCTCAAGGATTTTCCAGAGCTGCATGCAGGCTGCTCAAGGATTTTCCAGAGCTGCATGCAGGCCTCTCAAGGATTTTCCAGATCTGCATGCAGGCCTCTCAAGGATTTGAACGATTTTGAACGATTTTTGGCCGTGCTCGTAGCATTCCCCGTTGAGGGGGTCGCTATTTCGTGTTCTCCTGGCCGCACGGAGGCATTGCCTTACGTCGCCTCTTCCTCTTTTCCTTTGGTGGTGTGTTGGTCTGGCACAGAGGGCGGGACCGTGCTGATATGCACAGTGACGACTCTCCCTTTTGTTTTGTGCCCGCCTCCACCGAGATTCGGCTGATGCCTCTCAGACTGGGGGCGGGCGGTCGCCGACCCTTTTCTGTACGAGGTTTTCCACAGGCTGCACACCTGCCCCGCGGCTGTGTGGCAGTCTTCGCGGAGTGCAATGCGAAGGTCTGGCCTGACGTGGTGTGACTATTTAGACTCCAGGTGTCTCCACCCTTCCTGGTCTGGGGAGCCTCGGTACCCAAGCAGTTTTCGGTCATGCCCTGGACCACGGCCGTGCTAGACTCCTGGTGCAGGCACCCGTCATGGTCCGGGGACGGCCCCCCCAGGCAGTTTAACGTCTTACCCAGGACCTGCAGGAGCTGCATGCAGGCCTCTCAAGGATTTTCCAGATCTGCATGCAGGCTGCTCAAGGATTTTCCAGATCTGCATGCAGGCAGCTCAAGGATTTTCCAGAGCTGCATGCAGGCTGCTCAAGGATTTTCCAGATCTGCATGCAGGCAGCTCAAGGATTTTCCAGATCTGCATGCAGGCTGCTCAAGGATTTTCCAGATCTGCATCCAGGCTGCTCAAGGATTTTCCAGATCTGCATCCAGGCAGCTCAAGGATTTTCCAGAGCTGCATGCAGGCTGCTCAAGGATTTTCCAGATCTGCATGCAGGCAGCTCAACGATTTTCCAGATCTGCATGCAGGCTGCTCAAGGATTTTCCAGATCTGCATCCAGGCAGCTCAAGGATTTTCCAGATCTGCATGCAGGCTGCTCAAGGATTTTCCAGATCTGCATCCAGGCTGCTCAACGATTTTCCAGATCTGCATCCAGGCAGCTCAAGGATTTTCCAGAGCTGCATGCAGGCTGCTCAAGGATTTTCCAGATCTGCATCCAGGCAGCTCAAGGATTTTCCAGAGCTGCATGCAGGCTGCTCAAGGATTTTATAGAGCTGCATGCAGGCTGCTCAAGGATTTTCCAGATCTGCATCCAGGCAGCTCAAGGATTTTCCAGATCTGCATGCAGGCCTCTCAAGGATTTTCCAGATCTGCATGCAGGCTGCTCAAGGATTTTCCAGATCTGCATCCAGGCAGCTCAAGGATTTTCCAGATCTACATGCAGGCAGCTCAAGGATTTTCCAGATCTACATGCAGGCAGCTCAAGGATTTTCCAGAGCTGCATGCAGGCCTCTCAAGGATTTTCCAGATCTGCATGCAGGCTGCTCAAGGATTTTCCAGATCTGCATCCAGGCTGCTCAAGGATTTTCCAGATCTGCATCCAGGCAGCTCAAGGATTTTCCAGAGCTGCATGCAGGCTGCTCAAGGATTTTCCAGATCTGCATGCAGGCAGCTCAACGATTTTCCAGATCTGCATGCAGGCTGCTCAAGGATTTTCCAGATCTGCATCCAGGCAGCTCAAGGATTTTCCAGATCTGCATGCAGGCTGCTCAAGGATTTTCCAGATCTGCATCCAGGCTGCACAAGGATTTTCCAGATCTGCATCCAGGCAGCTCAAGGATTTTCCAGAGCTGCATGCAGGCCTCTCAAGGATTTTCCAGATCTGCATGCAGGCCTCTCAAGGATTTTCCAGATCTGCATGCAGGCTGCTCAAGGATTTTCCAGATCTGCATGCAGGCTGCTCAAGGATTTTCCAGATCTGCATCCAGGCAGCTCAAGGATTTTCCAATCTACATGCAGGCAGCTCAAGGATTTTCCAGATCTACATGCAGGCAGCTCAAGGATTTTCCAGATCTACATGCAGGCAGCTCAAGGATTTTCCAGAGCTGCATGCAGGCCTCTCAAGGATTTTCCAGATCTGCATGCAGGCTGCTCAAGGATTTTCCAGATCTGCATCCAGGCTGCTCAAGGATTTTCCAGATCTGCATCCAGGCAGCTCAAGGATTTTCCAGAGCTGCATGCAGGCTGCTCAAGGATTTTCCAGATCTGCATGCAGGCAGCTCAACGATTTTCCAGATCTGCATGCAGGCTGCTCAAGGATTTTCCAGATCTGCATCCAGGCAGCTCAAGGATTTTCCAGATCTGCATGCAGGCTGCTCAAGGATTTTCCAGATCTGCATCCAGGCTGCACAAGGATTTTCCAGATCTGCATCCAGGCAGCTCAAGGATTTTCCAGAGCTGCATGCAGGCTGCTCAAGGATTTTCCAGAGCTGCATGCAGGCTGCTCAAGGATTTTCCAGATCTGCATCCAGGCAGCTCAAGGATTTTCCAGATCTGCATGCAGGCCTCTCAAGGATTTTCCAGATCTGCATGCAGGCTGCTCAAGGATTTTCCAGATCTGCATCCAGGCAGCTCAAGGATTTTCCAGATCTGCATGCAGGCCTCTCAAGGATTTTCCAGATCTGCATGCAGGCTGCTCAAGGATTTTCCAGATCTGCATGCAGGCTGCTCAAGGATTTTCCAGATCTGCATCCAGGCTGCTCAAGGATTTTCCAGATCTGCATCCAGGCTGCTCAAGGATTTTCCAGATCTGCATCCAGGCAGCTCAAGGATTTTCCAGAGCTGCATGCAGGCTGCTCAAGGATTTTCCAGAGCTGCATGCAGGCCTCTCAAGGATTTTCCAGATCTGCATGCAGGCCTCTCAAGGATTTTCCAGATCTGCATGCAGGCAGCTCAAGGATTTTCCAGAGCTGCATGCAGGCTGCTCAAGGATTTTCCAGATCTGCATGCAGGCAGCTCAAGGATTTTCCAGATCTGCATGCAGGCTGCTCAAGGATTTTCCAGATCTGCATCCAGGCAGCTCAAGGATTTTCCAATCTACATGCAGGCAGCTCAAGGATTTTCCAGATCTACATGCAGGCAGCTCAAGGATTTTCCAGATCTACATGCAGGCAGCTCAAGGATTTTCCAGAGCTGCATGCAGGCCTCTCAAGGATTTTCCAGATCTGCATGCAGGCTGCTCAAGGATTTTCCAGATCTGCATCCAGGCTGCTCAAGGATTTTCCAGATCTGCATCCAGGCAGCTCAAGGATTTTCCAGAGCTGCATGCAGGCTGCTCAAGGATTTTCCAGATCTGCATGCAGGCAGCTCAACGATTTTCCAGATCTGCATGCAGGCTGCTCAAGGATTTTCCAGATCTGCATCCAGGCAGCTCAAGGATTTTCCAGATCTGCATGCAGGCTGCTCAAGGATTTTCCAGATCTGCATCCAGGCTGCTCAAGGATTTTCCAGATCTGCATCCAGGCAGCTCAAGGATTTTCCAGAGCTGCATGCAGGCTGCTCAAGGATTTTCCAGATCTGCATCCAGGCAGCTCAAGGATTTTCCAGAGCTGCATGCAGGCTGCTCAAGGATTTTATAGAGCTGCATGCAGGCTGCTCAAGGATTTTCCAGATCTGCATCCAGGCAGCTCAAGGATTTTCCAGATCTGCATGCAGGCCTCTCAAGGATTTTCCAGATCTGCATGCAGGCTGCTCAAGGATTTTCCAGATCTGCATGCAGGCAGCTCAACGATTTTCCAGATCTGCATGCAGGCTGCTCAAGGATTTTCCAGATCTGCATGCAGGCAGCTCAACGATTTTCCAGATCTGCATCCAGGCAGCTCAAGGATTTTCCAGATCTACATGCAGGCAGCTCAAGGATTTTCCAGATCTACATGCAGGCAGCTCAAGGATTTTCCAGAGCTGCATGCAGGCCTCTCAAGGATTTTCCAGATCTGCATGCAGGCTGCTCAAGGATTTTCCAGATCTGCATCCAGGCTGCTCAAGGATTTTCCAGATCTGCATCCAGGCAGCTCAAGGATTTTCCAGAGCTGCATGCAGGCTGCTCAAGGATTTTCCAGAGCTGCATGCAGGCCTCTCAAGGATTTTCCAGATCTGCATGCAGGCCTCTCAAGGATTTTCCAGATCTGCATGCAGGCTGCTCAAGGATTTTCCAGATCTGCATCCAGGCTGCTCAAGGATTTTCCAGATCTGCATCCAGGCTGCTCAAGGATTTTCCAGATCTGCATCCAGGCAGCTCAAGGATTTTCCAGAGCTGCATGCAGGCTGCTCAAGGATTTTCCAGAGCTGCATGCAGGCCTCTCAAGGATTTTCCAGATCTGCATGCAGGCCTCTCAAGGATTTTCCAGATCTGCATGCAGGCTGCTCAAGGATTTTCCAGATCTGCATGCAGGCTGCTCAAGGATTTTCCAGATCTGCATCCAGGCAGCTCAAGGATTTTCCAATCTACATGCAGGCAGCTCAAGGATTTTCCAGATCTACATGCAGGCAGCTCAAGGATTTTCCAGATCTACATGCAGGCAGCTCAAGGATTTTCCAGAGCTGCATGCAGGCCTCTCAAGGATTTTCCAGATCTGCATGCAGGCTGCTCAAGGATTTTCCAGATCTGCATCCAGGCTGCTCAAGGATTTTCCAGATCTGCATCCAGGCAGCTCAAGGATTTTCCAGAGCTGCATGCAGGCTGCTCAAGGATTTTCCAGATCTGCATGCAGGCAGCTCAACGATTTTCCAGATCTGCATGCAGGCTGCTCAAGGATTTTCCAGATCTGCATCCAGGCAGCTCAAGGATTTTCCAGATCTGCATGCAGGCTGCTCAAGGATTTTCCAGATCTGCATCCAGGCTGCACAAGGATTTTCCAGATCTGCATCCAGGCAGCTCAAGGATTTTCCAGAGCTGCATGCAGGCTGCTCAAGGATTTTCCAGAGCTGCATGCAGGCTGCTCAAGGATTTTCCAGATCTGCATCCAGGCAGCTCAAGGATTTTCCAGATCTGCATGCAGGCCTCTCAAGGATTTTCCAGATCTGCATGCAGGCTGCTCAAGGATTTTCCAGATCTGCATCCAGGCAGCTCAAGGATTTTCCAGATCTACATGCAGGCAGCTCAAGGATTTTCCAGATCTGCATCCAGGCAGCTCAAGGATTTTCCAGAGCTGCATGCAGGCTGCTCAAGGATTTTCCAGATCTGCATGCAGGCAGCTCAAGGATTTTCCAGATCTGCATGCAGGCTGCTCAAGGATTTTCCAGATCTGCATCCAGGCAGCTCAAGGATTTTCCAGATCTACATGCAGGCAGCTCAAGCATTTTCCAGATCTACATGCAGGCAGCTCAAGGATTTTCCAGATCTACATGCAGGCAGCTCAAGGATTTTCCAGAGCTGCATGCAGGCCTCTCAAGGATTTTCCAGATCTGCATGCAGGCTGCTCAAGGATTTTCCAGATCTGCATCCAGGCTGCTCAAGGATTTTCCAGATCTGCATCCAGGCAGCTCAAGGATTTTCCAGAGCTGCATGCAGGCTGCTCAAGGATTTTCCAGATCTGCATGCAGGCAGCTCAACGATTTTCCAGATCTGCATGCAGGCTGCTCAAGGATTTTCCAGATCTGCATCCAGGCAGCTCAAGGATTTTCCAGATCTGCATGCAGGCTGCTCAAGGATTTTCCAGATCTGCATCCAGGCTGCTCAAGGATTTTCCAGATCTGCATCCAGGCAGCTCAAGGATTTTCCAGAGCTGCATGCAGGCTGCTCAAGGATTTTCCAGATCTGCATCCAGGCAGCTCAAGGATTTTCCAGAGCTGCATGCAGGCTGCTCAAGGATTTTCCAGAGCTGCATGCAGGCTGCTCAAGGATTTTCCAGATCTGAATCCAGGCAGCTCAAGGATTTTCCAGAGCTGCATGCAGGCTGCTCAAGGATTTTCCAGATCTGCATGCAGGCTGCTCAAGGATTTTCCAGATCTGCATCCAGGCAGCTCAAGGATTTTCCAGATCTACATGCAGGCAGCTCAAGGATTTTCCAGATCTACATGCAGGCAGCTCAAGGATTTTCCAGATCTACATGCAGGCAGCTCAAGGATTTTCCAGAGCTGCATGCAGGCCTCTCAAGGATTTTCCAGATCTGCATGCAGGCTGCTCAAGGATTTTCCAGATCTCCATCCAGGCTGCTCAAGGATTTTCCAGATCTGCATCCAGGCAGCTCAAGGATTTTCCAGAGCTGCATGCAGGCTGCTCAAGGATTTTCCAGATCTGCATCCAGGCAGCTCAAGGATTTTCCAGAGCTGCATGCAGGCTGCTCAAGGATTTTCCAGATCTGCATCCAGGCAGCTCAAGGATTTTCCAGAGCTGCATGCAGGCTGCTCAAGGATTTTCCAGAGCTGCATGCAGGCCTCTCAAGGATTTTCCAGATCTGCATGCAGGCCTCTCAAGGATTTTCCAGATCTGCATGCAGGCTGCTCAAGGATTTTCCAGATCTGCATGCAGGCTGCTCAAGGATTTTCCAGATCTGCATCCAGGCAGCTCAAGGATTTTCCAATCTACATGCAGGCAGCTCAAGGATTTTCCAGATCTACATGCAGGCAGCTCAAGGATTTTCCAGATCTACATGCAGGCAGCTCAAGGATTTTCCAGAGCTGCATGCAGGCCTCTCAAGGATTTTCCAGATCTGCATGCAGGCTGCTCAAGGATTTTCCAGATCTGCATCCAGGCTGCTCAAGGATTTTCCAGATCTGCATCCAGGCAGCTCAAGGATTTTCCAGAGCTGCATGCAGGCTGCTCAAGGATTTTCCAGATCTGCATGCAGGCAGCTCAACGATTTTCCAGATCTGCATGCAGGCTGCTCAAGGATTTTCCAGATCTGCATCCAGGCAGCTCAAGGATTTTCCAGATCTGCATGCAGGCTGCTCAAGGATTTTCCAGATCTGCATCCAGGCTGCACAAGGATTTTCCAGATCTGCATCCAGGCAGCTCAAGGATTTTCCAGAGCTGCATGCAGGCTGCTCAAGGATTTTCCAGATCTGCATCCAGGCAGCTCAAGGATTTTCCAGAGCTGCATGCAGGCTGCTCAAGGATTTTCCAGAGCTGCATGCAGGCTGCTCAAGGATTTTCCAGATCTGCATCCAGGCAGCTCAAGGATTTTCCAGATCTGCATGCAGGCCTCTCAAGGATTTTCCAGATCTGCATGCAGGCTGCTCAAGGATTTTCCAGATCTGCATCCAGGCAGCTCAAGGATTTTCCAGATCTACATGCAGGCAGCTCAAGGATTTTCCAGATCTGCATCCAGGCAGCTCAAGGATTTTCCAGAGCTGCATGCAGGCTGCTCAAGGATTTTCCAGATCTGCATGCAGGCAGCTCAAGGATTTTCCAGATCTGCATGCAGGCTGCTCAAGGATTTTCCAGATCTGCATCCAGGCAGCTCAAGGATTTTCCAGATCTACATGCAGGCAGCTCAAGGATTTTCCAGATCTACATGCAGGCAGCTCAAGGATTTTCCAGATCTACATGCAGGCAGCTCAAGGATTTTCCAGAGCTGCATGCAGGCCTCTCAAGGATTTTCCAGATCTGCATGCAGGCTGCTCAAGGATTTTCCAGATCTGCATCCAGGCTGCTCAAGGATTTTCCAGATCTGCATCCAGGCAGCTCAAGGATTTTCCAGAGCTGCATGCAGGCTGCTCAAGGATTTTCCAGATCTGCATGCAGGCAGCTCAACGATTTTCCAGATCTGCATGCAGGCTGCTCAAGGATTTTCCAGATCTGCATCCAGGCAGCTCAAGGATTTTCCAGATCTGCATGCAGGCTGCTCAAGGATTTTCCAGATCTGCATCCAGGCTGCTCAAGGATTTTCCAGATCTGCATCCAGGCAGCTCAAGGATTTTCCAGAGCTGCATGCAGGCTGCTCAAGGATTTTCCAGATCTGCATCCAGGCAGCTCAAGGATTTTCCAGAGCTGCATGCAGGCTGCTCAAGGATTTTCCAGAGCTGCATGCAGGCTGCTCAAGGATTTTCCAGATCTGAATCCAGGCAGCTCAAGGATTTTCCAGAGCTGCATGCAGGCTGCTCAAGGATTTTCCAGATCTGCATGCAGGCTGCTCAAGGATTTTCCAGATCTGCATCCAGGCAGCTCAAGGATTTTCCAGATCTACATGCAGGCAGCTCAAGGATTTTCCAGATCTACATGCAGGCAGCTCAAGGATTTTCCAGATCTACATGCAGGCAGCTCAAGGATTTTCCAGAGCTGCATGCAGGCCTCTCAAGGATTTTCCAGATCTGCATGCAGGCTGCTCAAGGATTTTCCAGATCTCCATCCAGGCTGCTCAAGGATTTTCCAGATCTGCATCCAGGCAGCTCAAGGATTTTCCAGAGCTGCATGCAGGCTGCTCAAGGATTTTCCAGATCTGCATCCAGGCAGCTCAAGGATTTTCCAGAGCTGCATGCAGGCTGCTCAAGGATTTTCCAGATCTGCATGCAGGCAGCTCAACGATTTTCCAGATCTGCATGCAGGCTGCTCAAGGATTTTCCAGATCTACATGCAGGCAGCTCAAGGATTTTCCAGATCTACATGCAGGCAGCTCAAGGATTTTCCAGATCTACATGCAGGCAGCTCAAGGATTTTCCAGATCTACATGCAGGCAGCTCAAGGATTTTCCAGATCTACATGCAGGCAGCTCAAGGATTTTCCAGAGCTGCATGCAGGCCTCTCAAGGATTTTCCAGATCTGCACGCAGGCTGCTCAAGGATTTTCCAGATCTGCATCCAGGCTGCTCAAGGATTTTCCAGATCTGCATCCAGGCAGCTCAAGGATTTTCCAGAGCTGCATGCAGGCTGCTCAAGGATTTTCCAGATCTGCATCCAGGCAGCTCAAGGATTTTCCAGAGCTGCATGCAGGCTGCTCAAGGATTTTCCAGATCTGCATGCAGGCAGCTCAACGATTTTCCAGATCTGCATGCAGGCTGCTCAAGGATTTTCCAGATCTACATGCAGGCAGCTCAAGGATTTTCCAGATCTACATGCAGGCAGCTCAAGGATTTTCCAGATCTACATGCAGGCAGCTCAAGGATTTTCCAGATCTACATGCAGGCAGCTCAAGGATTTTCCAGATCTACATGCAGGCAGCTCAAGGATTTTCCAGAGCTGCATGCAGGCCTCTCAAGGATTTTCCAGATCTGCACGCAGGCTGCTCAAGGATTTTCCAGATCTGCATCCAGGCTGCTCAAGGATTTTCCAGATCTGCATCCAGGCAGCTCAAGGATTTTCCAGAGCTGCATGCAGGCTGCTCAAGGATTTTCCAGATCTGCATGCAGGCAGCTCAACGATTTTCCAGATCTGCATGCAGGCTGCTCAAGGATTTTCCAGATCTGCATCCAGGCAGCTCAAGGATTTTCCAGATCTACATGCAGGCAGCTCAAGGATTTTCCAGATCTACATGCAGGCAGCTCAAGGATTTTCCAGATCTACATGCAGGCAGCTCAAGGATTTTCCAGAGCTGCATGCAGGCCTCTCAAGGATTTTCCAGATCTGCATGCAGGCTGCTCAAGGATTTTCCAGATCTGCATCCAGGCTGCTCAAGGATTTTCCAGATCTGCATCCAGGCAGCTCAAGGATTTTCCAGAGCTGCATGCAGGCTGCTCAAGGATTTTCCAGATCTGCATCCAGGCAGCTCAAGGATTTTCCAGAGCTGCATGCAGGCTGCTCAAGGATTTTCCAGAGCTGCATGCAGGCTGCTCAAGGATTTTCCAGATCTGAATCCAGGCAGCTCAAGGATTTTCCAGAGCTGCATGCAGGCTGCTCAAGGATTTTCCAGATCTGCATGCAGGCTGCTCAAGGATTTTCCAGATCTGCATCCAGGCAGCTCAAGGATTTTCCAGATCTACATGCAGGCAGCTCAAGGATTTTCCAGATCTACATGCAGGCAGCTCAAGGATTTTCCAGATCTACATGCAGGCAGCTCAAGGATTTTCCAGAGCTGCATGCAGGCCTCTCAAGGATTTTCCAGATCTGCATGCAGGCTGCTCAAGGATTTTCCAGATCTCCATCCAGGCTGCTCAAGGATTTTCCAGATCTGCATCCAGGCAGCTCAAGGATTTTCCAGAGCTGCATGCAGGCTGCTCAAGGATTTTCCAGATCTGCATGCAGGCAGCTCAACGATTTTCCAGATCTGCATGCAGGCTGCTCAAGGATTTTCCAGATCTGCATCCAGGCAGCTCAAGGATTTTCCAGATCTACATGCAGGCAGCTCAAGGATTTTCCAGATCTACATGCAGGCAGCTCAAGGATTTTCCAGAGCTGCATGCAGGCCTCTCAAGGATTTTCCAGATCTGCATGCAGGCTGCTCAAGGATTTTCCAGATCTGCATCCAGGCTGCTCAAGGATTTTCCAGATCTGCATCCAGGCAGCTCAAGGACTTTCCAGAGCTGCATGCAGGCTGCTCAAGGATTTTCCAGATCTGCATCCAGGCTGCTCAAGGATTTTCCAGATCTGCATCCAGGCAGCTCAAGGATTTTCCAGAGCTGCATGCAGGCTGCTCAAGGATTTTCCAGATCTGCATCCAGGCAGCTCAAGGATTTTCCAGAGCTGCATGCAGGCTGCTCAAGGATTTTCCAGATCTGCATCCAGGCAGCTCAAGGATTTTCCAGAGCTGCATGCAGGCTGCTCAAGGATTTTCCAGATCTGCATCCAGGCAGCTCAAGGATTTTCCAGAGCTGCATGCAGGCTGCTCAAGGATTTTCCAGATCTGCATGCAGGCTGCTCAAGGATTTTCCAGATCTGCATCCAGGCTGCTCAAGGATTTTCCAGATCTGCATCCAGGCAGCTCAAGGATTTTCCAGAGCTGCATGCAGGCTGCTCAAGGATTTTCCAGATCTGCATGCAGGCTGCTCAAGGATTTTCCAGATCTGCATCCAGGCTGCTCAAGGATTTTCCAGATCTGCATCCAGGCTGCTCAAGGATTTTCCAGATCTGCATCCAGGCAGCTCAAGGATTTTCCAGAGCTGCATGCAGGCTGCTCAAGGATTTTCCAGATCTGCATCCAGGCAGCTCAAGGATTTTCCAGAGCTGCATGCAGGCTGCTCAAGGATTTTCCAGATCTGCATGCAGGCTGCTCAAGGATTTTCCAGATCTGCATCCAGGCTGCTCAAGGATTTTCCAGATCTGCATCCAGGCAGCTCAAGGATTTTCCAGAGCTGCATGCAGGCTGCTCAAGGATTTTCCAGATCTGCATCCAGGCTGCTCAAGGATTTTCCAGAGCTGCATGCAGGCTGCTCAAGGATTTTCCAGATCTGCATCCAGGCTGCTCAAGGATTTTCCAGATCTGCATCCAGGCAGCTCAAGGATTTTCCAGAGCTGCATGCAGGCTGCTCAAGGATTTTCCAGATCTGCATCCAGGCAGCTCAAGGATTTTCCAGAGCTGCATGCAGGCTGCTCAAGGATTTTCCAGATCTGCATCCAGGCAGCTCAAGGATTTTCCAGATCTACATGCAGGCAGCTCAAGGATTTTCCAGATCTACATGCAGGCAGCTCAAGGATTTTCCAGATCTACATGCAGGCAGCTCAAGGATTTTCCAGAGCTGCATGCAGGCCTCTCAAGGATTTTCCAGATCTGCATGCAGGCTGCTCAAGGATTTTCCAGATCTGCATCCAGGCTGCTCAAGGATTTTCCAGATCTGCATCCAGGCAGCTCAAGGATTTTCCAGAGCTGCATGCAGGCTGCTCAAGGATTTTCCAGATCTGCATCCAGGCAGCTCAAGGATTTTCCAGAGCTGCATGCAGGCTGCTCAAGGATTTTCCAGATCTGCATGCAGGCAGCTCAACGATTTTCCAGATCTGCATGCAGGCTGCTCAAGGATTTTCCAGATCTGCATCCAGGCAGCTCAAGGATTTTCCAGATCTACATGCAGGCAGCTCAAGGATTTTCCAGATCTACATGCAGGCAGCTCAAGGATTTTCCAGAGCTGCATGCAGGCCTCTCAAGGATTTTCCAGATCTGCATGCAGGCTGCTCAAGGATTTTCCAGATCTGCATCCAGGCTGCTCAAGGATTTTCCAGATCTGCATCCAGGCAGCTCAAGGATTTTCCAGAGCTGCATGCAGGCTGCTCAAGGATTTTCCAGATCTGCATCCAGGCAGCTCAAGGATTTTCCAGAGCTGCATGCAGGCTGCTCAAGGATTTTCCAGATCTGCATCCAGGCAGCTCAAGGATTTTCCAGAGCTGCATGCAGGCTGCTCAAGGATTTTCCAGATCTGCATCCAGGCTGCTCAAGGATTTTCCAGATCTGCATGCAGGCTGCTCAAGGATTTTCCAGATCTGCATCCAGGCTGCTCAAGGATTTTCCAGATCTGCATCCAGGCAGCTCAAGGATTTTCCAGAGCTGCATGCAGGCTGCTCAAGGATTTTCCAGATCTGCATCCAGGCTGCTCAAGGATTTTCCAGATCTGCATCCAGGCAGCTCAAGGATTTTCCAGAGCTGCATGCAGGCTGCTCAAGGATTTTCCAGATCTGCATCCAGGCAGCTCAAGGATTTTCCAGAGCTGCATGCAGGCTGCTCAAGGATTTTCCAGATCTGCATCCAGGCAGCTCAAGGATTTTCCAGAGCTGCATGCAGGCTGCTCAAGGATTTTCCAGATCTGCATGCAGGCAGCTCAACGATTTTCCAGATCTGCATGCAGGCTGCTCAAGGATTTTCCAGATCTGCATCCAGGCAGCTCAAGGATTTTCCAGATCTACATGCAGGCAGCTCAAGGATTTTCCAGATCTACATGCAGGCAGCTCAAGGATTTTCCAGAGCTGCATGCAGGCCTCTCAAGGATTTTCCAGATCTGCATGCAGGCTGCTCAAGGATTTTCCAGATCTGCATCCAGGCTGCTCAAGGATTTTCCAGATCTGCATCCAGGCAGCTCAAGGACTTTCCAGAGCTGCATGCAGGCTGCTCAAGGATTTTCCAGATCTGCATCCAGGCTGCTCAAGGATTTTCCAGATCTGCATCCAGGCAGCTCAAGGATTTTCCAGAGCTGCATGCAGGCTGCTCAAGGATTTTCCAGATCTGCATCCAGGCAGCTCAAGGATTTTCCAGAGCTGCATGCAGGCTGCTCAAGGATTTTCCAGATCTGCATCCAGGCAGCTCAAGGATTTTCCAGAGCTGCATGCAGGCTGCTCAAGGATTTTCCAGATCTGCATGCAGGCTGCTCAAGGATTTTCCAGATCTGCATCCAGGCTGCTCAAGGATTTTCCAGATCTGCATCCAGGCAGCTCAAGGATTTTCCAGAGCTGCATGCAGGCTGCTCAAGGATTTTCCAGATCTGCATCCAGGCTGCTCAAGGATTTTCCAGAGCTGCATGCAGGCTGCTCAAGGATTTTCCAGATCTGCATCCAGGCTGCTCAAGGATTTTCCAGATCTGCATCCAGGCAGCTCAAGGATTTTCCAGAGCTGCATGCAGGCTGCTCAAGGATTTTCCAGATCTGCATCCAGGCAGCTCAAGGATTTTCCAGAGCTGCATGCAGGCTGCTCAAGGATTTTCCAGATCTGCATCCAGGCAGCTCAAGGATTTTCCAGATCTACATGCAGGCAGCTCAAGGATTTTCCAGATCTACATGCAGGCAGCTCAAGGATTTTCCAGATCTACATGCAGGCAGCTCAAGGATTTTCCAGAGCTGCATGCAGGCCTCTCAAGGATTTTCCAGATCTGCATGCAGGCTGCTCAAGGATTTTCCAGATCTGCATCCAGGCAGCTCAAGGATTTTCCAGATCTACATGCAGGCAGCTCAAGGATTTTCCAGAGCTGCATGCAGGCTGCTCAAGGATTTTCCAGATCTGCATCCAGGCAGCTCAAGGATTTTCCAGATCTACATGCAGGCAGCTCAAGGATTTTCCAGATCTACATGCAGGCAGCTCAAGGATTTTCCAGATCTACATGCAGGCAGCTCAAGGATTTTCCAGAGCTGCATGCAGGCCTCTCAAGGATTTTCCAGATCTGCATGCAGGCTGCTCAAGGATTTTCCAGATCTGCATCCAGGCAGCTCAAGGATTTTCCAGAGCTGCATGCAGGCTGCTCAAGGATTTTCCAGATCTGCATGCAGGCTGCTCAAGGATTTTCCAGATCTGCATCCAGGCTGCTCAAGGATTTTCCAGATCTGCATCCAGGCAGCTCAAGGATTTTCCAGAGCTGCATGCAGGCTGCTCAAGGATTTTCCAGATCTGCATCCAGGCTGCTCAAGGATTTTCCAGAGCTGCATGCAGGCTGCTCAAGGATTTTCCAGATCTGCATCCAGGCTGCTCAAGGAGTTTCCAGATCTGCATCCAGGCAGCTCAAGGATTTTCCAGAGCTGCATGCAGGCTGCTCAAGGATTTTCCAGATCTGCATCCAGGCAGCTCAAGGATTTTCCAGAGCTGCATGCAGGCTGCTCAAGGATTTTCCAGATCTGCATCCAGGCAGCTCAAGGATTTTCCAGATCTACATGCAGGCAGCTCAAGGATTTTCCAGATCTACATGCAGGCAGCTCAAGGATTTTCCAGATCTACATGCAGGCAGCTCAAGGATTTTCCAGAGCTGCATGCAGGCCTCTCAAGGATTTTCCAGATCTGCATGCAGGCTGCTCAAGGATTTTCCAGATCTGCATCCAGGCTGCTCAAGGATTTTCCAGATCTGCATCCAGGCAGCTCAAGGATTTTCCAGAGCTGCATGCAGGCTGCTCAAGGATTTTCCAGATCTGCATCCAGGCAGCTCAAGGATTTTTCAGAGCTGCATGCAGGCTGCTCAAGGATTTTCCAGAGCTGCATGCAGGCTGCTCAAGGATTTTCCAGATCTGAATCCAGGCAGCTCAAGGATTTTCCAGAGCTGCATGCAGGCTGCTCAAGGATTTTCCAGATCTGCATGCAGGCTGCTCAAGGATTTTCCAGATCTGCATCCAGGCAGCTCAAGGATTTTCCAGATCTACATGCAGGCAGCTCAAGGATTTTCCAGATCTACATGCAGGCAGCTCAAGGATTTTCCAGATCTACATGCAGGCAGCTCAAGGATTTTCCAGAGCTGCATGCAGGCCTCTCAAGGATTTTCCAGATCTGCATGCAGGCTGCTCAAGGATTTTCCAGATCTCCATCCAGGCTGCTCAAGGATTTTCCAGATCTGCATCCAGGCAGCTCAAGGATTTTCCAGAGCTGCATGCAGGCTGCTCAAGGATTTTCCAGATCTGCATCCAGGCAGCTCAAGGATTTTCCAGAGCTGCATGCAGGCTGCTCAAGGATTTTCCAGATCTGCATGCAGGCAGCTCAACGATTTTCCAGATCTGCATGCAGGCTGCTCAAGGATTTTCCAGATCTGCATGCAGGCAGCTCAACGATTTTCCAGATCTGCATCCAGGCAGCTCAAGGATTTTCCAGATCTACATGCAGGCAGCTCAAGGATTTTCCAGATCTACATGCAGGCAGCTCAAGGATTTTCCAGAGCTGCATGCAGGCCTCTCAAGGATTTTCCAGATCTGCATGCAGGCTGCTCAAGGATTTTCCAGATCTGCATCCAGGCTGCTCAAGGATTTTCCAGATCTGCATCCAGGCAGCTCAAGGACTTTCCAGAGCTGCATGCAGGCTGCTCAAGGATTTTCCAGATCTGCATCCAGGCTGCTCAAGGATTTTCCAGATCTGCATCCAGGCAGCTCAAGGATTTTCCAGAGCTGCATGCAGGCTGCTCAAGGATTTTCCAGATCTGCATCCAGGCAGCTCAAGGATTTTCCAGAGCTGCATGCAGGCTGCTCAAGGATTTTCCAGATCTGCATCCAGGCAGCTCAAGGATTTTCCAGAGCTGCATGCAGGCTGCTCAAGGATTTTCCAGATCTGCATCCAGGCAGCTCAAGGATTTTCCAGATCTACATGCAGGCAGCTCAAGGATTTTCCAGATCTGCATCCAGGCAGCTCAAGGATTTTCCAGAGCTGCATGCAGGCTGCTCAAGGATTTTCCAGATCTGCATCCAGGCAGCTCAAGGATTTTCCAGAGCTGCATGCAGGCTGCTCAAGGATTTTCCAGATCTGCATCCAGGCAGCTCAAGGATTTTCCAGAGCTGCATGCAGGCTGCTCAAGGATTTTCCAGATCTGCATGCAGGCTGCTCAAGGATTTTCCAGATCTGCATCCAGGCTGCTCAAGGATTTTCCAGATCTGCATCCAGGCAGCTCAAGGATTTTCCAGAGCTGCATGCAGGCTGCTCAAGGATTTTCCAGAGCTGCATGCAGGCTGCTCAAGGATTTTCCAGATCTGCATCCAGGCAGCTCAAGGATTTTCCAGAGCTGCATGCAGGCTGCTCAAGGATTTTCCAGAGCTGCATGCAGGCTGCTCAAGGATTTTCCAGATCTGCATCCAGGCAGCTCAAGGATTTTCCAGAGCTGCATGCAGGCTGCTCAAGGATTTTCCAGATCTGCATGCAGGCAGCTCAAGGATTTTCCAGATCTGCATGCAGGCTGCTCAAGGATTTTCCAGATCTACATGCAGGCAGCTCAAGGATTTTCCAGATCTACATGCAGGCAGCTCAAGGATTTTCCAGATCTACATGCAGGCAGCTCAAGGATTTTCCAGATCTACATGCAGGCAGCTCAAGGATTTTCCAGATCTACATGCAGGCAGCTCAAGGATTTTCCAGAGCTGCATGCAGGCCTCTCAAGGATTTTCCAGAGCTGCATGCAGGCTGCTCAAGGATTTTCCAGATCTGCATCCAGGCAGCTCAAGGATTTTCCAGAGCTGCATGCAGGCTGCTCAAGGATTTTCCAGATCTGCATGCAGGCAGCTCAACGATTTTCCAGATCTGCATGCAGGCTGCTCAAGGATTTTCCAGATCTGCATCCAGGCAGCTCAAGGATTTTCCAGATCTACATGCAGGCAGCTCAAGGATTTTCCAGATCTACATGCAGGCAGCTCAAGGATTTTCCAGATCTACATGAAGGCAGCTCAAGGATTTTCCAGAGCTGCATGCAGGCCTCTCAAGGATTTTCCAGATCTGCATGCAGGCTGCTCAAGGATTTTCCAGATCTGCATCCAGGCTGCTCAAGGATTTTCCAGATCTGCATCCAGGCAGCTCAAGGATTTTCCAGAGCTGCATGGAGGCTGCTCAAGGATTTTCCAGATCTGCATCCAGGCAGCTCAAGGATTTTCCAGAGCTGCATGCAGGCCTCTCAAGGATTTTCCAGATCTGCATGCAGGCTGCTCAAGGATTTTCCAGATCTGCATCCAGGCTGCTCAAGGATTTTCCAGATCTGCATCCAGGCAGCTCAAGGATTTTCCAGAGCTGCATGCAGGCTGCTCAAGGATTTTCCAGAGCTGCATGCAGGCTGCTCAAGGATTTTCCAGATCTGCATCCAGGCAGCTCAAGGATTTTCCAGAGCTGCATGCAGGCTGCTCAAGGATTTTCCAGATCTGCATGCAGGCAGCTCAAGGATTTTCCAGATCTGCATGCAGGCTGCTCAAGGATTTTCCAGATCTACATGCAGGCAGCTCAAGGATTTTCCAGATCTACATGCAGGCAGCTCAAGGATTTTCCAGATCTACATGCAGGCAGCTCAAGGATTTTCCAGATCTACATGCAGGCAGCTCAAGGATTTTCCAGATCTACATGCAGGCAGCTCAAGGATTTTCCAGAGCTGCATGCAGGCCTCTCAAGGATTTTCCAGAGCTGCATGCAGGCTGCTCAAGGATTTTCCAGATCTGCATCCAGGCAGCTCAAGGATTTTCCAGAGCTGCATGCAGGCTGCTCAAGGATTTTCCAGATCTGCATGCAGGCAGCTCAACGATTTTCCAGATCTGCATGCAGGCTGCTCAAGGATTTTCCAGATCTGCATCCAGGCAGCTCAAGGATTTTCCAGATCTACATGCAGGCAGCTCAAGGATTTTCCAGATCTACATGCAGGCAGCTCAAGGATTTTCCAGATCTACATGAAGGCAGCTCAAGGATTTTCCAGAGCTGCATGCAGGCCTCTCAAGGATTTTCCAGATCTGCATGCAGGCTGCTCAAGGATTTTCCAGATCTGCATCCAGGCTGCTCAAGGATTTTCCAGATCTGCATCCAGGCAGCTCAAGGACTTTCCAGAGCTGCATGCAGGCTGCTCAAGGATTTTCCAGATCTGCATCCAGGCTGCTCAAGGATTTTCCAGATCTGCATCCAGGCAGCTCAAGGATTTTCCAGAGCTGCATGCAGGCTGCTCAAGGATTTTCCAGATCTGCATCCAGGCAGCTCAAGGATTTTCCAGAGCTGCATGCAGGCTGCTCAAGGATTTTCCAGATCTGCATCCAGGCAGCTCAAGGATTTTCCAGAGCTGCATGCAGGCTGCTCAAGGATTTTCCAGATCTGCATGCAGGCTGCTCAAGGATTTTCCAGATCTGCATCCAGGCTGCTCAAGGATTTTCCAGATCTGCATCCAGGCAGCTCAAGGATTTTCCAGAGCTGCATGCAGGCTGCTCAAGGATTTTCCAGATCTGCATCCAGGCTGCTCAAGGATTTTCCAGATCTGCATCCAGGCAGCTCAAGGATTTTCCAGAGCTGCATGCAGGCTGCTCAAGGATTTTCCAGATCTGCATGCAGGCAGCTCAAGGATTTTCCAGATCTGCATGCAGGCTGCTCAAGGATTTTCCAGATCTGCA
This sequence comes from Rhynchopus euleeides, assembly GCA_963210315.1. Classification (NCBI taxonomy): domain Eukaryota; phylum Euglenozoa; class Diplonemea; order Diplonemida; family Diplonemidae; genus Rhynchopus; species Rhynchopus euleeides. The sequence goes on from OY723276.1 coordinate 89,893, forward strand.
TCCAGGCAGCTCAAGGATTTTCCAGATCTACATGCAGGCAGCTCAAGGATTTTCCAGATCTACATGCAGGCAGCTCAAGGATTTTCCAGAGCTGCATGCAGGCCTCTCAAGGATTTTCCAGATCTGCATGCAGGCTGCTCAAGGATTTTCCAGATCTGCATCCAGGCAGCTCAAGGATTTTCCAGATCTGCATGCAGGCTGCTCAAGGATTTTCCAGATCTGCATCCAGGCAGCTCAAGGATTTTCCAGATCTACATGCAGGCAGCTCAAGGATTTTCCAGATCTACATGCAGGCAGCTCAAGGATTTTCCAGATCTACATGCAGGCAGCTCAAGGATTTTCCAGAGCTGCATGCAGGCCTCTCAAGGATTTTCCAGATCTGCATGCAGGCTGCTCAAGGATTTTCCAGATCTGCATCCAGGCTGCTCAAGGATTTTCCAGATCTGCATCCAGGCAGCTCAAGGATTTTCCAGAGCTGCATGCAGGCTGCTCAAGGATTTTCCAGATCTGCATCCAGGCAGCTCAAGGATTTTCCAGAGCTGCATGCAGGCTGCTCAAGGATTTTCCAGAGCTGCATGCAGGCTGCTCAAGGATTTTCCAGATCTGCATCCAGGCAGCTCAAGGATTTTCCAGAGCTGCATGCAGGCTGCTCAAGGATTTTCCAGATCTGCATGCAGGCAGCTCAAGGATTTTCCAGATCTGCATCCAGGCAGCTCAAGGATTTTCCAGAGCTGCATGCAGGCTGCTCAAGGATTTTCCAGATCTGCATGCAGGCAGCTCAATGATTTTCCAGATCTGCATCCAGGCAGCTCAATGATTTTCCGTGGCGGTGGGGCAGAGTTTGCCTTGTCAGTATTCCTGCGGATTGGCGACAACACCGTTGCACAAGCGAGGGGAGTGACACAAGCCCCCTTGAATCTGAGGAGGCTTGCTGAAGCCTCCGGCGGTGCCACCATAGCAGAGCGAGGTGCTGTCCGTGGTCATGGGTCGGAGTTGGGGCGATCGCTGACACCGTGCCAGGGCCCATCTCGGGAATTTTGATAGATTCTGTCACATTGTACTGGTTGTCGCTGTAATGGGAGAAACCAACCTGCCCAGCTACCTGCAAGAAAGGCCAAGCTACAGGTCTACTTTTCGCACCCAAACTACTTCAGATGGGTTTGTGCGCGGAGGCCAGAAACAGTGCCAAAAACCTGTGGGACATCACGGAGCACACGGGAGCGCGGTGTACCCTTCGCTGTCACAAAGGCAGGGCGCGATGCAAGACAAAACAACAAGACCCAATAATGCAATAGGGGCCTTCGCTCTCAGGTGCATCAACTTTTTTTGACGGATACGGTTGACACACAGACCGAAGGCCCCAATGATGCAATAGAAAGAGTGCTGCAGACAACACAACACCACACAGGACCACACGTAGGGTTGGGAGAGGTTGGTGTGGTGAAACGCAACCTGAGGGACCTCGAGGACCACTCGTCAGGGGAGATTGGGGGGGGGGGGTTGATGTGATGAAACTGAAAAAGAAAAATACGCGGGTCGTTCGCTCATTGCAGCGCCCGCTCCTCTCGCTTTGCACCAGGCAAAAGGAGACATGCGTTACCATGCCACTCCTCTTGTTCGCATTGTCGTGATCGGTTTGAGGGAAACACGTCCGGGTGAACATCACGGAGAAAACACCCTGCCCAGCACTGCAACGGACAACGATGGCACGCGGCCCAAGAACCTTCTTCTCGGGCTGGATGTAAAATCTTGCAATGGGGGTCTTCGCTACGGGGTGATCGTCAGTGCATTTTGGCCAGCGAAGACCCCCAATGTCTAAAACATAACTCTGCAGAGGAACACTCAGTGGTGGGGGGAGGTTGTGGTGATGAAACTGGAAAACACAATGCGGGCCGACAAGGAGGATCGACTGGACTGCGGAGAACAACGCGGGCAGGACAAGCCCAGGACAGCAGAGGCTGGTAACTGTTCCCCAGGATTCACAGCGGAGATCATCTTTGGTGAGGACACAATCGTGTGCGGAAACATGAAACAGGCACACACTGGGAGAAAGTGTCACGTGTCCGCGGCACAACACGAGGGGCTGGCAGCTGGGTGGGGGTGGGAAGGGAGGCTGCCACACAGTGCAGCAGACCTCGGCGGGGGAAGGGAAGGGGAAGGACTGCACACAGGCTATGCTTCGAAGGGTTCGTTCTGTGTCTTCTGTGTGGGGTCTCGGGCCCGCGCCTTGCAACATGCAAACACAACCAAAGCCAGCGCACACAGAAGCACAGCCCCACCAACACCGACACCGATGCCGATCTTCTGTGCTTCGCTCAGCCCGCCCGAATCATCCGACTCGGGCAGAGGGCCTGGTGTCCCAGGTGCCACCGTCACAGGCGACCCTGTCTGAAGCACACAGCGGAACTGTCCCGACACCTGCACGCGCGATGCACCCGACGTGCACTGCACTGCCTGGCACAGTCCGTGCGTGTCGGGCACAGCATGCACGGCCCCACCGGCTGTGCAGGCCAGCCCGTGGTGAACGCCTGCACTGGACACATGACCCAGGTTGCCCGGTGCAAGCACCGTCGCTTCGCGCCGTGCCGCACCCGCTGCATTCAGAGCATCCGCAAGCGACGCAGTCCCAGAGATGAGGTCCGCGTGTGCCACCTCCGCCTGCACGAGCCCCATCACCCACAGCCCGCCCTGCACCACAACGGCATCCACCTGTGTCACCTCCCCCAGCACCCTGCCCAGCAGGGCTCTGAACTCAGCCTCCGTCGCCTCCGTCCACTGCGACAGGGTTGCCGCCGCGTAGAGCACCGTGAAGGAGACCAGCACACCCGAAGCCCCATCGGCTACACACAGCGGCACCGAGGGGGAGGCGGCCCTGTACCCTGGCGTGTGGCACGCACACCCGCCTTCCACGCACGTCGATGCACCGTCCAGCAGCCCGTGCCTGCAGTCCTGCGTGGTGCGGCAGAACACAGTAGGCTCTTCAGGATGGATGACGACTGATGGTGCAGGTGTCACACGTGGGGAAGGGGGTGGCATGCCAGTGTCTGGCGCAGAGGTTGTCGCTACTGCGGTCGGGACAGCTGTCGGTGGGGCAGGCGACGGCGGCGCAGGTGTCGGCGGGGCTGGCGCAAGTGTCGCAGGTGCTGCCGTTGGGACAGGTGTCAGCGGGGCTGGTGTTGGAGATGCAGGTGCCGCAGGTGCCTCTGTGTCAAGGCAGTCAAACTGCAAATCAAAACCACGCCGCACTACAATAATATCACTGGTGAACTGCACCACCACATGACCCTGGTAGTGCATCGTCGGAGGAAGGTACGTACCGTGCAGCGTCTGCTGCAGTGGGAAGGTGCCGTTGACAGCACGGTAGATCCGCACGTAGTCGTAATTCCGTTCAGTATCGAAGAAGAGCCACGTCAGGTGCACAACGCTGTCACACTCGATGCGCCAGCAGTGGTTCTCGTTCCTGCTGTAGTTCAAGTGTGTGATGCGTGTGGAGTTCTCACCAAGCACCTCTGTCTCGTCAGTGCACTGGTAGGGGAACTCCCCACCTTCACTTGGATCCTCCATGGGGGACAGGTCGGTGTCTGGTGCAGAGGTTGCTGGTGATGTTGGGACGGGTGTTGTTGGTATGGAAGACCTAGAGCACACGAACTGCAGATCAAAACCACGCCGCACTACAATAATATCACTGGTGAACTGCACCACCACAGGACCCTGGTAGTGCATCGTCGGAGGAAGGGACGTACCATGCAGCGTCTGCTGCAGTGGGAAGTAACCGTCGCTCTCACGGTAGATCCGCACGTAGTCGTAGTACCGTTCAGTCTCGAAGAAGAGCCACGTCAGGTGGACAAATCTGTCACACTCGATGCGCCAGCAGTGGTTCTCGTTGGTACTGTAGTTCAAGTGCGTGATGCGTGTGGAGTTCTCACCAAGCACCTCTGTCTCGTCAGTGCACTGGTAGGGGAACTCCCCACCTTCACTTGGGGCCTCCATGGGGGACAGGTCGGTGTCTGGTGCAGAGGTTGGTGGTGATGTTGGGACGGGTGTTGTTGGTATGGAAGACCCAGAGCACACGAACTGCAGATCAAAACCACGCCGCACGACGGAACCGTCACTGGTGAACTGCACCACCACAGGACCCTGGTAGTGCATCGTTGGAGGAAGGGACGTACCGTGCAGCGTCTGCTGCAGTGGGAAGTAGCCGTTGCCGCTCTCACGGTAGATCCGCACGTAGTCGTAATTCCGTTCAGTCTCGAAGGTGACCCACGTCAGGTGTACAAATCTGTCACACTCGATGCGCCAGCAGTGGTTCTCCCTGTTCCCGTAGTTCAAGTGTGTGATGCGTGTGGAGTTCTCACCAAGCACCTCTGTCTCGTCAGTGCACTGGGAGGGGAAGCTCAGCCCACACCAGCTCAACCACCTCGTTGTATTGGATGTGCCAGCACGCTGCAAACCTCTTCGGGTAGCTGCGGGCGGGGTCCGCAGGGAAGGCAATTGTGCCCTCCGTGGTATTCTCAAGGTCCATGTAGGTCTCGTAACAGTTCTCGTCCACCGCTGTGTACCCTGCAGGCTGCGGGTTGTCTGCACCCTCGCACGGCACGTGCAGCAGCTTGTTCGGGGAGCTGGTCCCCTCGTCAGTGACACGGCCCCCCAACGCGCTGTTCAGGAGCCACTCACGCACCTGTGCCGGCGTCGGTGCCGCCGCCTGCGTGCCGATGTACGCCGCAACCGCACCCGCAACGAGCGGGCTGGCCATGGAGGTCCCGGAGTAGATGCGGTACGCGTCGAACTGGGGCGGTGCGTTGTGCGGAGGCTGGTGTGAGGAGCGCGACGAGTTCACCCGCACACCGGGTGCAAACAGGTCCACACACGTCCCATAGTTCGAGAACGAGGCACGGTGGTCACCATCCCCACCGGTGAACATTGTGGCACCGACTGTTATCGCCTCGTCCACACGTGCAGGGGAGTAGAAGCAGGCATCCCCGTTGCTGTTCCCAGCAGCCACGACAACCGGCACCCCTGCACGCACCGCAGCGACGACAGCTGCATCCATCACCGAGCTCCCACCCCCGCCAAGCGACATGTTGATGACACCACGACGCCCAGATGCACGCGCGTGTGCCACGGCAGCCTCAATCCCCGACACAACAGCGGAAGTGGACGCCGTCCCAGCGTCCCCCAGCACCCGCACTGCGACAATGCGCGCCGACTTTGCAAACCCGAACTGTGCGCCGGCCACCGTCCCAGCAACGTGTGTCCCGTGCCCGCTCACATCGTTGGTGGAGGAGTAGGCAGAGAAGGCCTGCACGCACCGCCCCTGCAGGTCTGGGTGTGTGCAGTCCACCCCGCTGTCCACGACGTACGCATCCACCCCCTCGCCCCACGAGGCGTTGTGGTGGAACCCTTCCGGCACGTGAGCGTCTGCCACAGCGCGCCGCAGCCCCCACGGCACAGGGGCCTCCTGCGTGTCGCCGCACTGCAGCTCCACAGCAGATGCATATACCACCCCGTCCTCCTCCACCTGCCCCAGCACCCCGGCAAAACGGGTCTGCAGGTGTGCCAGCTGTGCGGGCGTCAGCGACATGGACACGGCGTAGAAGTACGGCTCGATGGCGCCAGCAGACTGCTCCGCGCCACCTGCCAGCGTCTGGCCCTGGCGCCGCTGCAGCGGGTACGCCTCGTCGTCCATCTGAAGGGCCAGCGCACGCAGCTCCGCAACAGAGTGCACGGCGGTGTTCTTCACAACCATGTTGTAGACCTTCTGCCCGCCGTCCGCAGCAGCACCTGAGCTGTGCACCCCCAGGAGCAGCGCCACGAGGGCAGTGCTGCGCAACATCATGCGGGATATCATCTGTGTGGTGTTGTGTGGGTCAGGGTCTGTCTCAACAAGCAAGCATCGTCAGTGATTAGTGGGAGAGGTGGGGGGGAGAGGGCATCTACAGGCAGGCAGCTCAAGGATCGTGTAGGAAAGTAATTCTCCCCGAAGGAGAGAAATACTTTCCTACACGATGCGCCACTCACCACCACTCACCACACGAAAGAAAAGAAACAGAACTTGTTTGTTGACCGCATCCACCGCGTCGACGGGCTGAAAGCGAGTCATCCACAACAAGGGAAGGTGCAGGGGAGGGAGGGGGGGGAAGCAAATTCTGATGGGGACATGATATCCTCGTAAGGCCGAAGGCTTGACGCCGGGGACCCAGGGGACACGGGAGGCTGAGGTTCTGATTTTCTGCTGTGAAACGAGCGTCGCTCCAGGGCAGATTCGTATCACCCCGTAGCGAAGACCCCCTCACGAATCGAAAATCTGAAATAGAAGACTCACGACACACTCAACACAACACAGGGGAATGGGGTGAAACGTATGCGGCACTGCCACACAGCGTGGAGGCTGAGGTTCTGCTTTTTTGCTGTGAAACGGGCGTCGCTCCAGGGCAGATTCGTATCACCCCGTAGCGAAGACCCCCTCACGAATCGAAAAATCTGAAATAGAAGACTCACGGCACACGCCACTCAACACAACAGGGAAATGGAGTGAAACGTATGCGGCACTGCCACACAGCGTCAGTGCACATGCATCACTTCGCAAACCTGCACTGACAACTTCAGGGAGCTGAACATGGCCCCTGATATTTCAGGGAGACGAGACTTCCGGGAGCTGAATATGAACTGTGTGGTGGATGGTAAGAACGCACTCAGCACACCGTGCATTCGCGGCGGCAGTCTGAGTCTGCCGCCTCTGTCACACGAGTGGCTGTTGTCGTGTCACGCAGCTGATCGAGAGAGACACATTCCTCGTTCTTCGGGACCGCATCCCCTCCTCCACCTGCCGCATACTCTGCAGCTGTTGGTCTGTCATTGTCCTGCTGACACCGGTGGCAGGCAGACCCAAACCCCAGATGGTGAAGCCACTCTGCTCCGCTGAAGACAAGCAACAACTCACTGGCAAATGTCTCGGTGAATCGTTCACATGGTCCGTCTGGCACAGTGCCAAGGCAGACCAGAGTTACTGAGCCTGCCTGGGACAAGTACTCCGTTCAAACAACAAACACCCAATCCCTTGTCTGAGCACTTGAGTGGAGGGGCTTTGCCCCACTGAGGATGAGAGAAGATGGGCCTTCGCTGTGTGCCGCTGTGTGTCAAACTGTGTCACTTTGCAGCCAGTTTTGTGAGGCGATTCGCTTTTCCTCACTCTTCTGCAGTTCTGAGCGAAGGCCCCGATGAGAAACAGCGGGGTGGGGAACGTCACGACTTGCATGTCCTGACTGGGACATCATTGGAAATGATGAATTGGGAGATGGTGGAGACCTTGTGCGTATGTGCCAGGCACACCTGTGTGTGTGGTGCTCTTTGACATTTTTGCTGTGGTCAATCCACTTTCTGTAATTCGGGCACGCAAGTAGCAGGTTCCTGAGTGCGCCAGGAGTGTTGATGCAGAAGGGTGTGATGAGAGAGATCACAGCCCGGTCATGTCCCACACAAACAGCTGGCCATCATGGCCTGCCGTGGCCACACGTGTGCCGTCGGGGGAGAAGCTGAGGCGGCGCACAGCTCCCGCGTGCCCCACAAGCTCGGCCACTGCCGCCCCGCCGCTGGTGCCCCACACCACCACCGGGCCCGCCCCGGCAGCGGCGACGAGGCGCCCGTCGGGCGAGTGCTGCACGTCGAACACGATGCCCGACCCGTGCTGCAGCCGCAGCCGCTCACTTGTGCTGGCATCGCTGCCGCCAGTGTCAGCACCAGCCCACAGCCCCACACGCACCGTCCCGTCGTCCATCCCGCGCACAAGCTCGTCCCCGTCAGGCGAGAAGGACAGCGCCGTCACACGCGCCCCCACAGACACCACCGCCACCTCCTGCTGCCCGTTGTCCACGGCGAACACACGCACCGCCTCTCCCGCCTCCGCGTGCACCGTCACTGCTGCCACGCGTGCCGCTGCCCCAGATCCAGATGCAGCTGGTACAAACGCAACCTCGCGCGAGTGCCTGTGCAGCACCAGCTCCGGACGCATCCCCGCAACGGCGTCGTGCACACGCGTCACCTCCTCCTCCACCCCGCCAACCACGAGGCGAAGCCCGTCCGGCGAGAACCGCACACGCCGCACAGGCCCCGCCGCCGCGTCCCCGTGCTCCAGCTCCAGCAGCACCGCCCCGGTCGTGGCGTCGCACACCACAGCACGCCCACCGGCCCCGCCCACCGCGACACGCGCCCCGTCAGGCGAGAAGGCCACGTCGTGCGCGGCAAACCCACCGCACACGAGCGACCGCAGCTGCGCCCCGGTCGCTGCGCTGAAGACACGCACCTTCCCGTCGCTCCCGCCTGCCGCGATCTCCGACCCGTCCGCTGAGTGTGCCACGCTCAGCACGCTGCCGGTGTGCTGGATCCGCAGCACGCACCGCAGAGACGCTCCCGCTGCGCACACACTCGCAAACGTGTCCGGGATGTCGCAGCTTTGTGGCACAGGCGTCTCGGGTGTGTCAGGTGCCGGCGTTGGAGGTGCAGGTGTTGGAGGTGCAGGCGTTGGAGGTGCAGGTGTTGGAGGTGCAGGTGTTGGAGGTGCAGGTGTTGGAGGTGCAGGCGTTGGAGGTGCAGGTGTTGGAGGTGCAGGCGTTGGAGGTGCAGGTGTTGGAGGTGCAGGTGTTGGAGGTGCAGGTGTTGGAGGTGCAGGTGTTGGAGGTGCAGGTGTTGGAGGTGCAGGCGTTGGAGGTGCAGGTGTTGGAGGTGCAGGTGTTGGAGGTGCAGGCGTTGGAGGTGCAGGTGTTGGAGGCGCAGGCGTTGGAGGTGCAGGTGTTGGAGGTGCAGGCGTTGGAGGTGCAGGTGTTATCGAGGATTCGAACTCGTATACACCAGACCCACTTCGCATAAAGTCACCCGCGACAAACAAATTGTTCGTATTGTAGAATGTCCCAGCGTAGTTTTCCGTGCCAGATCCCACTGAGTCGATCACCGCCAGCTGTGCTCCGGTGCTTACCTCGTAAATCTTTGAGTTGCCACCAGCTCCGAGGACGAGAATCGCCGAAGAGTCAAAGTTGAACGAGAGAGAGTACACGTATGGACCATGGATAATGTCCAGGTGTGTGGAGTAGTCGCTCAGTTTGATGATCCTCAGTGTATGACTTGAGGACTTTGCCGCGGCATACACCCCATCTGGTGACACAGTGACGTCGGACACAGCCAGCAGCACCCCCACCCGTCCCATCCCGCCGCACCTCTGCATTTATCTGTGTGCTGTTGCTGTCTGTGTCAACTTCCCCCTCCAAGAAAAGGACCTGTGGGTGTCCGCGTGTGTGTTTGTGTTTGTGTTTGTGTTGTGCCGTGAGCTCCAAACCTCCGGGTATGTGTGATTGCGAGAAAAAAGAAGGGGCGGTGGGTGGGGTGGGGTGGGGGTGGGGTGGGTCCCTTCGCGGCGTGTTTCTTTTTCCCGCAATGCTGCTGCCATAGGCGGCCGCGGCTTTTTTATTTCCCCCCTTCCCAGAAAAGCTATCTACTGCTAACGCACATCGGCCTTTCCCGCTTCTGAAGCACGTGTGCAACAGTGCGTGGTGTGAAGAAGCCCCCTGGTTGATTTTGTCCACCAACCGCAACAAAAGCACTTTCCAGAGGCAAAACACACGCACCACTGCTGCACGAAAAAGGTGGCAACCAGGCAAGCGGGAAAACCGCGAGAGGCAGGTGGAACAAACACACACACACACACACCAAAAAAGACAAGGGGGAAAAAGGCGGAAGCAGAAACAAAAGACGGCATAAGAACAAGAAGAGGAGGAGCTCAAACAACGTGAAGCTGTTTTGTGTGTGCACAGGAAGTCGTTGTTGCTAAATAACCTGTGTTTTGTCCCTCCCACGCATAAGTTAGGGTTGGCGGAAAGCAGAAAGGAACAGGGTTGCTCGCCCTGCTTTGAACTTCCTGCCCTTTCTGCCTTTTCGTGTTTGTTTGTTTGTTTGCTTGCTTGTTTGTTTGTTTCGCGCCTGTTGCAACAGCGGCAAGAAGAAAAGAGAAAAAAATGTCACTCCAGTACAGCCGCTCTTTACTCTACTGCTATTTTGTTTGTGATGCGTTGACGCTTCCACACACAAATGCCTCAACTCCTGTGATGGGGGAGGCTAGTGGTGTGCGGAGCACCGTTTGGCTGTGGTGGAGTGACATTTTCTGCTCTTGGTGACAAGTGTGCGTAAAAACAAAAGGTATGAGATGCACTGAGCCGCACGTGCTCAGACACCCTCGCACAAACATTATAAAATATTAAGTTGATGGTGCCCCTGATTTACCCCTTTTTCACTACGCACAAACTACGCAATCTGGGGGGGGGGGTCTCGCTTTTTGGTCCCCCCCCAGTTTTTTTTTGGTCCCCCTTTCTGTGTGGCTACTGAGACAGGACTGGAGGCACTGCGCTGACCGAGCAAAAAATTATTGCCAGAACTCACTATACACCGTACGAAAGAACGCACGACATGTGGGGCGGGACTCCAGAAACACCTGGGCAAGGTTGCCCCATGCCCAGAAACACCTGAGAAGGAAGTGAGTTCCAGGAGCCGCGTAGAACACCCTCGAGATTGTGAATGATGATACGATCACAGCCTTCAGGGCGCTGCGAGGTGCCACCCTGAAGGTGGCCCTTGACATCAAGGAGAGCGTCGGCCGAGGGGTCGACGAAAAGCTGAAGAAGGCGCTACTGGCACTGGATCCCGCGGGGTATACGGAGGTCACCGCCACACAGGCAACCTCCGCTGACAACGTCCAGGAGACGTTATCCGAGGGGATCACAACGGCACTAGAGATCTGTGTCACGGGATCCAGGCGCCCACTCTCCCTCGACGGTCTGGGGATTGTTGTTGGGTATGGTGTCGTTTCCTGCAGCTGCAAAAAAGCGTAGCAACTGTGCTTCCTTCTTCCTTAATGATGCGTTGACGCTTCCACCCGGAGGAGCTGAAGCAGGCACCGCTTAATGATGCGTTGATGCTTCCACCCGACGAGCTGAAGCAGGCACCGCGCCAAAGGGCACCCCCAAAGAGACCTGCAAAGACTGCGTCGAAACCCGCACCGAAGGCTGCCAGCGCTGCAGCACCTGAAGAACCTGCAGCACCTGCAGCACCTGAAGCGCCTGCACCCTCACTGACCCCGGAACAGCAAGAACTCCTTGAGTTTGGGGTCCCGGCATAGAGACAGAGAATGGCTGAGTAAATCAAAAAATGAGACCCCCCCCCCCTTTTCACTACGCACAAACTACGCAATATGGGGTCGTCAGGGGCACCAGTTGAGAAGCTAAATTTAGCAGGCGTAAAGACCCGTCCTGCACCCTCGGAAGAAGATCCCCCAGAGAGGGGGAGAGGGAGAGGGAGCGGGAGAGAGCTGGGGGCAAGTGCCGGGAGGGAACATGGCATGTCACGTTGTGCTGTGGCCGGGCCGCCTCGTGTGCAACGACAACTGCCGCATATGACACACACCCAGCAAGTCAGCAGCCTACTGGCACAGCGTGCATTTTTTCCCTGTTCCCGTTTCCCTTCCCTTGACCCCACGCACAGCTAAGAGAATGAAAAACGAAAAGAAGAAGCCCACCGAACCTCGCGTGCTCTGAAGGCACCGAAATCAGAAGAGCCGGGCGACTGGGTCGGGTCGCGGAAAAGAGGCGCAAAAAACAAGGGACGTGAAAAAGAGGCAGGGGCCCCCCCTGTCATCATCCTCCAGCCTGCATATACATACGGAAAAAGCAAGAAAACAACAACAATTATCATTGTGTAACAGCTAACGAACCCTGCAGCGCACAACATGCAGGTGTGTTGCTTCCTAGCGTTGACCGGTCGGCGTCGTCTTCTCAAGCAGCTCGGGGGCCGTGAACCGCCCGTCCGCCTTCCAGCACTTCGCCTCCTCTGCCCAGAACCCGCCGTTCGTGGTCAGCTTCTCCCACGCCGCAGCGAAGTGTGCGTCCAGGTAGCCGAGGTCCTCCGCAAACGCACCCACAATGCTGTTGTAGTTCCCGTCGTATGTGAGCGCCACGTCCGTCGTCAGCATCATCAGGTCAGGCCTTTGCGGGATGCGCCACTGCCACTTTCCACCCGGCCCACGGTACACCCTGTAGTCGCGCCCGTATTTGGCGAGAAGCTGGAAGAACTCGTTGTCCCACTTGAACGGGTCCGTCGTCCACGGGCCCTCAATCCCGCTCGTGAAGGTGTCCCTCCCCTTCCCGGTCCCGCAGTTCCCCGGCCACGGGTTCAGCGGCTGCTCCGCAGGCGTGGGCCCGGCCCCGAGGGGGCATGCTCCGTGCGACTTCCCAAACGCATGCCCGCCCCCAATCAGCGCCACAGTCTCCGTGTCGTTCATCCCCATGCGGGAGAAGATCTCGCGGATGTGGCCCGCAGTGCGCTCCGGCTCCGGCTCCCCCAGGAACCCCTCCGGGTTCACGTAGATCAGCCCCACAACCGCCGCCCCGATGGGGGCCGGGCAGTTACCCGGGGTCGGGCACGGCGGCTGCTCCGCCCCGGGCCCGAGCGGCGCACTCGCACTCCCGTCTGCCTCGTCAATGCGCCCCACACACACCTCCGTCACAGGGCCCCCCATGTGCAGGATTGCCCCCGTCCCGGCCAGGACAAACAGGTCCCCCCAGCTCAGGGCGTCCCCGTACTTCTGCTTCACAGGCCACAGGAGGGCGCGTGCCTTGTCCAGGTTTGTGTTGTCCTCCCAGCTGCTCTCCGGCTGGAAGCGCTGGCGGCCCCCGCCGCACCCGCCCGCCCCGTCCGTGCTGCGGAACGACCCGGAGCAGTGCCACGCAAGGCGCACAAACAGCCCCCCGTACGACTGCCCAATCACAGACGAACGGAACTTGTCCGCAGGCCAGCACCGCTCCGACTGCGTCAGCAGGTCCACAATGTCTGCAAGCACAGCCTCCACAGACAGCCCCTTCAGCGCCTTGTTGTAGTCCTCCCGCGAAGGCACCGGTGCGCGGTTCTCCGCCGGTGTCCCCTGCAGAAGCCCGGGACACACTGCGTCTGCCCCGCGTCCTTCCCGGCCCCAGCCTGCATGTGCATCCGCACACACCACCAGCCCCACAGCCAGCAGCACCCCCACCCGTCCCATCCCGCCGCACCTCTGCATTTATCTGTGTGCTGTTGCTGTCTGTGTCAACTTCCCCCTCCAAGAAAAGGACCTGTGGGTGTCCGCGTGTGTGTTTGTGTTTGTGTTTGTGTTGTGCCGTGAGCTCCAAACCTCCGGGTATGTGTGATTGCGAGAAAAAAGAAGGGGCGGTGGGTGGGGTGGGGTGGGGGTGGGGTGGGTCCCTTCGCGGCGTGTTTCTTTTTCCCGCAATGCTGCTGCCATAGGCGGCCGCGGCTTTTTTATTTCCCCCCTTCCCAGAAAAGCTATCTACTGCTAACGCACATCGGCCTTTCCCGCTTCTGAAGCACGTGTGCAACAGTGCGTGGTGTGAAGAAGCCCCCTGGTTGCTTTTGTCCACCAACCGCAACAAAAACAAAAGCACTTTCCAGAGGCAAAACACACGCACCACTGCTGCACGAAAAAGGTGGCAACCAGGCAAGCGGGAAAACCGCGAGAGGCAGGTGGAACAAACACACACACACACACAACAAGCCCTCAAGACTCTTGAAGCGGCCTGACTATTTAGTGTCTTCGTCGCAGCAAGGGGGCGATATATACCACCCTTTTTATTGATTTCACGTGTCAGTGTTTGACTTTTTCGCAACTTCATTTCTTCCTTTTTCTCCCTCTCCAACCCCACCCGTGACACCACCAGGGTTTAGCTAGCCCTGGTCCGATTATCCCCGGTTCTTCGCTGAAGAGACGCGGCCGGGGGGAGGGGTACGAAGAGCACGCGTCGAAACCGGTGTCACGCCGTGTTGGGGAATCCTTCGGGAGTGCGATACTGAAGGGGAGGTGCTACTGCCCGTGCAGGGCGACACCGCCTTAAAACTTTGTAACCACACACAAACCCTCTATTCCCCCAGGCCTGATGAGCAATCCCCCCTTCCCCATGTTGTGATTTCCTTTCTACCTTGCACAAAACATCCCATTTGCCCCTTTACTTCCTTCGAAAGTGTTGTGACTTCCCCCCTACCCCACCCCTCGGGAGTGCCACTCCTCTGGTGGTTAAAAGTGACCCGCCGTTGTGCCTTCGGCATCTGTTGCGTGTGCCGTCGTATTCTTCCTATGCACTAGTTATAGCTATCCGGGGGCGGTCTGCTGTCGCACCAGCGGGCTGCCCCACCTCTGCACCCTCGGTTTTTAAGATGTTCACCACAGTGGAGAATGATCCCCTTCTCTGTGGCGATCGAGCCAAGCTGGACGAGGTTCGCCTTCGGGCGAAGGTCATGTGGGCGGACAAAAGGTGCCTGCTCCTGAGACTCATCAGCAACCTGCTTCTTCCTTCAAGCCCTCAAGACTCTTGAAGCGGCCTGACTCTTTAGTGTCTACGTCGCAGCAAGGGGGCGATATATACCACCCTTTTTATTGATTTCACGTGTCAGTGTTTGACTTTTTCGCAACTTCATTTCTTCCTTTTTCTCCCTCTCCGACCCCACCCGTGACACCACCAGGGTTTAGCTAGCCCTGGTCCGATTATCCCCGGTTCTTCGCTGAAGAGACGCGGCCGGGGGGAGGGGTACGAAGAGTACGCGTCGAAACCGGTGTCACGTCGTGTTGGGGAATCCTTCGGGAGTGCGATACTGAAGGGGAGGTGCTACTGCCCGTGCAGGGCGACACCGCCTTAAAACTTTATAACCACACACACACACAAGCCCTCAAGACTCTTGGAGCGGCCTGACTATTTAGGGTCTTTGTCGCAGCAAGGGGGCGATATATACCGCTTTTTTATTGATTTCACGTGTCAGTGTTTGACTTTTTCGCAACTTCATTTCTTCCTTTTCTCCCTCTCCAACCCCACCCGTGACACCACCAGGATTTAGCTAGCCCTGGTCCGATTATCCCCGGTTCTTCGCTGAAGAGACGCGGCCGGGGGGAGGGGTACGAAGAGTACGCGTCGAAACCGGTGTCACGTCGTGTTGGGGAATCCTTCGGGAGTGCGATACTGAAGGGGAGGTGCTACTGCCCGTGCAGGGCGACACCGCCTTAAAACTTCATAACCACACACAAACCCTCTATTCCCCCAGGCCTGATGAGCAATCCCCCCTGCCTCATGTTGTGACTTCCTTTCTACCTTGCACAAAACATCCCATTTGCCCCTTTTCTTCCTTCGAAAGTGTTGTGACTACCCCCCCTTCCCCACCCCTCGGGAGTGCCACTCCTCTGGTGGTTAAAAGTGACCCGCCGTTGTGCCTTCGGCATCTGTTGCGTGTGCCGTCGTATTCTTCCTATGCACTAGTTATAGCTATCCGGGGGCGGCCTGCTGTCGCACCAGTGGGCTGCCCCACCTCTGCACCCTCGGTTTTTAAGATGTTCACCACAGCGGAGAATGATCCCCTTCTCTGTGGCGATCGAGCCAAGCTGGACGAGGTTCGCCTTCGGGCGAAGGTCATGTGGGCGGACAAAAGGTGCCTGCTCCTGAGACTCATCAGCAACCTGTTTCTTCCTTCAAGCCCTCAAGACTCTTGAAGCGGCCTGACTATTTAGTGTCTTCGTCGCAGCAAGGGGGCGATATATACCACCCTTTTTATTGATTTCACGTGTCAGTGTTTGACTTTTTCGCAACTTCATTTCTTCCTTTTTCTCCCTCTCCAACCCCACCCGTGACACCACCAGGGTTTAGCTAGCCCTGGTCCGATTATCCCCGGTTCTTCGCTGAAGAGACGCGGCCGGGGGGAGGGTTACGAAGAGTACGCGTCGAAACCGGTGTCACGTCGTGTTGGGGAATCCTTCGGGAGTGCGATACTGAAGGGGAGGTGCTACTGCCCGTGCAGGGCGACACCGCCTTAAAACTTTATAACCACACACACACACACCAAAAAAGACAAGGGGGAAAAAAGGGGAAGCAGAAACAAAAGACGGCATAAGAACAAGAAGAGGAGGAGCTCAAACAACGTGAAGCTGTTTTGTGTGTGCACAGGAAGTCGTTGTTGCTAAATAACCTGTGTTTTGTCCCTCCCACGCATAAGTTAGGGTTGGCGGAAAGCAGAAAGGAACAGGGTTGCTCGCCCTGCTTTGAACTTCCTGCCCTTTCTGCCTTTTCGTGTTTGTTTGTTTGTTTGCTTGCTTGTTTGTTTGTTTCGCGCCTGTTGCAACAGCGGCAAGAAGAAAAGAGAAAAAAATGTCACTCCAGTACAGCCGCTCTTTACTCTACTGCTATTTTGTTTGTGATGCGTTGACGCTTCCACACACAAATGCCTCAACTCCTGTGATGGGGGAGGCTAGTGGTGTGCGGAGCACCGTTTGGCTGTGGTGGAGTGACATTTTCTGCTCTTGGTGACAAGTGTGCGTAAAAACAAAAGGTATGAGATGCACTGAGCCGCACGTGCTCAGACACCCTCGCACAAACATTATAAAATATTAAGTTGAGAAGCTAAATTTAGCAGGCGTAAAGACCCGTCCTGCACCCTCGGAAGAAGATCCCCCAGAGAGGGGGAGAGGGAGAGGGAGCGGGAGAGAGCTGGGGGCAAGTGCCGGGAGGGAACATGGCATGTCACGTTGTGCTGTGGCCGGGCCGCCTCGTGTGCAACGACAACTGCCGCATATGACACACACCCAGCAAGTCAGCAGCCTACTGGCACAGCGTGCATTTTTTCCCTGTTCCCGTTTCCCTTCCCTTGACCCCACGCACAGCTAAGAGAATGAAAAACGAAAAGAAGAAGCCCACCGAACCTCGCGTGCTCTGAAGGCACCGAAATCAGAAGAGCCGGGCGACTGGGTCGGGTCGCGGAAAAGAGGCGCAAAAAACAAGGGACGTGAAAAAGAGGCAGGGGCCCCCCCTGTCATCATCCTCCAGCCTGCATATACATACGGAAAAAGCAAGAAAACAACAACAATTATCATTGTGTAACAGCTAACGAACCCTGCAGCGCACAACATGCAGGTGTGTTGCTTCCTAGCGTTGACCGGTCGGCGTCGTCTTCTCAAGCAGCTCGGGGGCCGTGAACCGCCCGTCCGCCTTCCAGCACTTCGCCTCCTCTGCCCAGAACCCGCCGTTCGTGGTCAGCTTCTCCCACGCCGCAGCGAAGTGTGCGTCCAGGTAGCCGAGGTCCTCCGCAAACGCACCCACAATGCTGTTGTAGTTCCCGTCGTATGTGAGCGCCACGTCCGTCGTCAGCATCATCAGGTCAGGCCTTTGCGGGATGCGCCACTGCCACTTTCCACCCGGCCCACGGTACACCCTGTAGTCGCGCCCGTATTTGGCGAGAAGCTGGAAGAACTCGTTGTCCCACTTGAACGGGTCCGTCGTCCACGGGCCCTCAATCCCGCTCGTGAAGGTGTCCCTCCCCTTCCCGGTCCCGCAGTTCCCCGGCCACGGGTTCAGCGGCTGCTCCGCAGGCGTGGGCCCGGCCCCGAGGGGGCATGCTCCGTGCGACTTCCCAAACGCATGCCCGCCCCCAATCAGCGCCACAGTCTCCGTGTCGTTCATCCCCATGCGGGAGAAGATCTCGCGGATGTGGCCCGCAGTGCGCTCCGGCTCCGGCTCCCCCAGGAACCCCTCCGGGTTCACGTAGATCAGCCCCACAACCGCCGCCCCGATGGGGGCCGGGCAGTTACCCGGGGTCGGGCACGGCGGCTGCTCCGCCCCGGGCCCGAGCGGCGCACTCGCACTCCCGTCTGCCTCGTCAATGCGCCCCACACACACCTCCGTCACAGGGCCCCCCATGTGCAGGATTGCCCCCGTCCCGGCCAGGACAAACAGGTCCCCCCAGCTCAGGGCGTCCCCGTACTTCTGCTTCACAGGCCACAGGAGGGCGCGTGCCTTGTCCAGGTTTGTGTTGTCCTCCCAGCTGCTCTCCGGCTGGAAGCGCTGGCGGCCCCCGCCGCACCCGCCCGCCCCGTCCGTGCTGCGGAACGACCCGGAGCAGTGCCACGCAAGGCGCACAAACAGCCCCCCGTACGACTGCCCAATCACAGACGAACGGAACTTGTCCGCAGGCCAGCACCGCTCCGACTGCGTCAGCAGGTCCACAATGTCTGCAAGCACAGCCTCCACAGACAGCCCCTTCAGCGCCTTGTTGTAGTCCTCCCGCGAAGGCACCGGTGCGCGGTTCTCCGCCGGTGTCCCCTGCAGAAGCCCGGGACACACTGCGTCTGCCCCGCGTCCTTCCCGGCCCCAGCCTGCATGTGCATCCGCACACACCACCAGCCCCACAGCCAGCAGCACCCCCACCCGTCCCATCCCGCCGCACCTCTGCATTTATCTGTGTGCTGTTGCTGTCTGTGTCAACTTCCCCCTCCAAGAAAAGGACCTGTGGGTGTCCGCGTGTGTGTTTGTGTTTGTGTTTGTGTTGTGCCGTGAGCTCCAAACCTCCGGGTATGTGTGATTGCGAGAAAAAAGAAGGGGCGGTGGGTGGGGTGGGTCCCTTCGCGGCGTGTTTCTTTTTCCCGCAATGCTGCTGCCATAGGCGGCCGCGGCTTTTTTATTTCCCCCCTTCCCAGAAAAGCTATCTACTGCTAACGCACATCGGCCTTTCCCGCTTCTGAAGCACGTGTGCAACAGTGCGTGGTGTGAAGAAGCCCCCTGGTTGCTTTTGTCCACCAACCGCAACAAAAACAAAAGCACTTTCCAGAGGCAAAACACACGCACCACTGCTGCACGAAAAAGGTGGCAACCAGGCAAGCGGGAAAACCGCGAGAGGCAGGTGGAACAAACACACACACACACACACCAAAAAAGACAAGGGGGAAAAAAGGGGAAGCAGAAACAAAAGACGGCATAAGAACAAGAAGAGGAGGAGCTCAAACAACGTGAAGCTGTTTTGTGTGTGCACAGGAAGTCGTTGTTGCTAAATAACCTGTGTTTTGTCCCTCCCACGCATAAGTTAGGGTTGGCGGAAAGCAGAAAGGAACAGGGTTGCTCGCCCTGCTTTGAACTTCCTGCCCTTTCTGCCTTTTCGTGTTTGTTTGTTTGTTTGCTTGCTTGTTTGTTTGTTTCGCGCCTGTTGCAACAGCGGCAAGAAGAAAAAATGGAACACTATCGACACATGTCACTCAACACGGGGGAATGGGGAGGGGAGAGGTTGTGGTGAAACGCACACACCTCGACCTGTGATGAGGTGAGATGTGGCTCTGCAATTACGGCACTACGCGTGCCGTAAACTCGAATGACCTGCTTTCTCCGTGTTCCATTTCCTCCTTCATTGCATGAGGCTACAAAATGGAACACTATCGACACATGTCACTCAACACGGGGGAATGGGGAGGGGAGAGGTTGTGGTGAAACGCACACACCCAACCCCCTAGGACCCCTAGGGACTGAGGAGCTCCGCTCATCAGCTAAGATGGCCCCGTGCCGCCAGCATGGCACACAGCTCCGTCTGGTCCCTTTACAGATCGATGACGACCTCGCCCCGCGCACCCCTCGTGAAGGGATCGGCCTTCTGCTCGTGGGTCGGCACCCACTCGGGCAACACCTGCAGCTGCGCCGCTGCAGCGACGTCGAACAGCACCTGCAGGCACCTATTGGCGACGTAATTGCCAGAGTGCCCCTTCAGGATGCTCCGCACTACCGGGAGGTTGTCGACCTTCAGTCGCAGCTTGCACCGCCGGCGCCCCAGCCGGGAGGCCAACCGCACCCCCAGTGCAGCGGCCCACATCTCCTTGATGTAAATGTGTGCTGACGCTTCGCCGGCCCCGAAGGCCCCCTGCGCCACCTCGCCGGTCTCCGCAAGCGCCGCCCACGCGCGTGATGACGCGTCTGTCCACACTGTGCACTCCTCGTCGTATGGAGCCTCCCGGTCCACCCACCGGTTCTCCGCGATCGCCTGCAGACATACGCGCGCGTCCCAGACCGCACTCGGCTGCATCCTGGTGGGCTCGTCCCACGCGTTGTTGTTCGTTGATACATGCCGCGCGATGCTGCGTATGGCCCCGATGAGGTTTGGCGAGTAGCACAGATGACGGCTTCGTGTGTACGTCCACCACACGATGGCCCCCGTCACCTTGAAGAATGCCCGGGGTGTTGCCTCCCCGGACAACACGTTCTGCACATGCACCGCCTCCAGCAGCTGCGCCACCCATTTCTCCGAGGAGCGGAACCTCTTCGTCGGCCCCCGCAGGTCGAACTCCAGCCCGAAGGCCGCAAACTGTCTCTGGGGTTGCCCCTCGGCCTCCTCGTGCAGCTCGACTCTCGCGTAGGCACACCTCTGCTTGAACTCGGTGTATCTCCTCGCCGCCTCCTCCTCGCTGCCCCCGAGGATGATGTAGTTGTCCACCCATGCGACGTTCCCCGGCCCTGCGAGAACCCTCGAGATGCGCTGCGCTATCGATGGGCTCCACGACCACCCCATGCACAGCACCTTCAGCCACAAGTCGAGTGTGCCGCCTCTGCCATCTCCCAGGCGCATGCCGAAGTACTTCCGGATCGGCTTCGCGAGGGGTATCTGGTAAAAAAATGATACTCCATCCGCGATCACGGCTGCATCTGCGTTCAGCACTGCGTCGATCACGTCCCTGATGCGCGGCAGCCGCATCTCAGGGGGGCGCCTCATCGCGGCGTTCAGCTTTCGTGCATCGACCACCAGCCGGAGATCCCCTGCCTTTTTTGCCACTGTGAAAGCCGGCATCGTCATCTGGGGGTCCCCCTGCATCGGCTCCACCACCTCCCATTCGAGCAGCTTGTCCGCGTGCTGCCGCATGTGCCGCGAGGTGCCCCTCGCCATCCTGCCGCCTGTCGGCTTCGTCAGCAGGCTCTCGAAGGCGTCGAGTGACGTGATGACGTCCAGCACATCTTCAAGCTCCCCGTGGAGGTCCAGGCTGCGGACCGCGTCGAGGGCCATCCTGTTGGATGATATGGGTGCCAGCACCCCCCCCTCACGTTCGGCTTCCGGTCGCACCTGCGCTCCCTCCACCTCCACGGAGAAGTCCCCGCGGTACCCGATGTCCAGCCCAGCACTGCACGCCTCGTCCCCCTCGCCCTCGGGGTCGTATGCGTAGGCACACATCCTCAGGATACCCTCGAAGTTGCTCGGCTTGGCGAGGTGGGCGGCGCACGACGGGAACGCCCCAAGAGCCCTGGGGATGCGCCCCGCCGCTAGAGCTGGCGTGATGTAGTCGCGGTCTCCTCCACGAGACGAGTCGCGGCCAGTGGGGCGTACTGCAGCAGCCCCTCTGTCGTCCGGTGGCGGGTCAGCTTCTGCACCGCTCGCAACTCGAGCCCCTTGTGAATCAGGTGGTGCACTGCCCCCCTGCGTAGACTGTGTGGCGTCAGCGCGGGGTTCACCCGTTTTACCGCCCGGGACACCTTGCTGTACGACACGCCTTGAACCAGGCCGCCGTCCCGGTTCTTCCGCATCGTCTTCCCCAGCACACCGTTCAGCTGCGTAGGCAAACACACCCCTGTAGTCTGTCCCTTCGCGAACGGGTCGTTCTTGGTGCCCCTCCAGGTTATAGATACCACCCCGTCGTTCTTCACCCGCACCTCTCGGGTTGCAATACTCTTCACGTCCGAGCACCTTGCGGCCCCGTGCCACATCAGCCCCAGTGCCAGTCGCACCTCGGGGTCCCGCTCGTCCCGCATCGCCTGCTCCACTTCTGCCTTCGTCGCCGGCACCGCCTGTGTCCGGGGCACCTCCGCCCCCATGCGCCTCAGTCCCCGTCTGAACGCGTCGAGCTTGTGCGAGTGCACTGTGTCCTCCAGCATGTGGCGGTGCGCGGACGACACGGCGTAGCTGTAGGCCAGCCCCGAGGATGGCAGCACGTTGTCGACAGACATCTTCTTGGAGACCCACAAGATGATCGCCGTCCCCGTGTCGATGGGTCTCTCGGCGGCCTCCCAGGCCTGACGGAACTCCTGGAACCGCCGGTAGCACGACGCGATGTTGTCCCATGTGGAGTTCGCGAGTGCCCGGTCCAGAACGGCGTTGGCTGCAGACACGACTTCCCCCCTCGTCCCGTCCGGGAGGGTTGCTGTCTCTGACATCCGCGGGCGTCCTCGAGTTGCTGGCCCCCTGCGCAGCCACCGCTGCAGCCCCGACTCGATTGTGTGGCCTTCCGCTGTCGGGTCCCGCCCCTGGGATCCCGTCTGCTGCACTGCTGGGCCGGCCCGCTCTGTCGCCTGCTCTCTCCGAGCAGTGTTGGTGACCGGCCACGGCCTGTGTGGCGTCATCCCGTGATCTTGCTGCGCCATTTGCTCCCCCTGAGCACTGGGCTGTATTCTTACTAACCACGGTGTGCGTGGATTCTGCTCCCCCTGAGCTTGATGCACCGCTGGCTCCCCTTGAGCACTGGGCTGTGTGATTTGCGTTTTTACTAGCCACGGCGTGCGTGGATTCTGCTCCCCTTGAGCTTGCTTCGCCGCTGGCTCCCCTTGAGCACTGGGCTGTGTGATTTTCGTTTTTACTATCCACGGCGTGCGTGGTTTCTGCTCCCCTTGAGCTTGCTTCGCCGCTGGCTCCCCTTGAGCACTGGGCTGTGTGATTTGCGTTTTTACTAGCCACGGCGTGCGTGGATTCTGCTCCCCTTGAGCTTGATGCGCCGCTGGCTCCCCTTGAGCACTGGGCTGTGTGATTTCCGTTTTTACTAGCCACGGCGTGCGTGGATTCTGCTCCCCTTGAGCTTGATGCGCCGCTGGCTCCCCTTGAGCACTGGGCTGTGTGATTTCCGTATTTACTAGCCACGGCGTGCGTGGATTCTGCTCCCCTTGAGCTTGCTTCGCCGCTGGCTCCCCTTGAGCACTGGGCTGTGTGATTTGCGTTTTTACTAGCCACGGCGTGCGTGGATTCTGCTCCCCTTGAGCTTGATGCGCCGCTGGCTCCCCTTGAGCACTGGGCTGTGTGATTTCCGTTTTTACTAGCCACGGCGTGCGTGGATTCTGCTCCCCTTGAGCTTGATGCGCCGCTGGCTCCCCTTGAGCACTGGGCTGTGTGATTTCCGTATTTACTAGCCACGGCGTGCGTGGATTCTGCTCCCCTTGAGCTTGCTTCGCCGCTGGCTCCCCTTGAGCACTGGGCTGTGTGATTTCCGTTTTTACTAGCCACGGCGTGCGTGGGTTCTGCTCCCCTTGAGCTTGATGCGCCGCTGGCTCCCCTTGAGCACTGGGCTGTGTGGTTTGCGCTTTTACTCGCCACGGCATGCGTGAATTCTGCTCCCCTTGAGCTTGTGGCACCGCTGGTTCCCCTTGAAGTGTGGACTGTGTGTGCAGTGGCGGTGTGTCTGAGGGAGGTGTCGCCGGCCCGCACAACCCCGGCTCTCCCTGCGCAGGTGTGGCTTGTCACTTGCCCCACTTGGATCCCTTGTTGAAGCCCTTGTTGGATCCCTTTCCCCCCTTACCTCCCTTCGGCACCACTGGCCTCTCTTCCTCCTCGTCCCACGCGCCCTCGGTGCGGCGCCGCTTGTTGTTGGCCTTCTCCTTCTCGCCCTCGCTCTGGGCTTGGCTCTGGAGCGACCTGAATAGTTGCTCCGTCAGCGCGCTTGCCGGCATGCCCTCCAGCCGCCGCTCCCAGTGCAGCTGCGCCGCGAGCCCGTACCACTCCCGGAGGCGCAGCCCCTCCAAGCGGACCAGGAGGTTGTGGGCAGCTTGCACTGCCTCAGGCTTCGTCGACACGATGGGGATCAGGATGTCCAACACGGAGAGCGCGACCCGAAGTTCGTGCTGGGGCCCGGTCGCTGCCGCAGCCGCATCGTCCGCCCCCTTCCCGAAACGATCACGCAGTGCCCTCATGGCCATTGCGTGCAGCGCTGGCGACTGCATCCGGTGGCGCCATTGCTCCACCACCGTGATGCGGGTGCCGGTCAGCCCCTCGCGTTCCAGCTTCGCCTGCCGCTCCTTCCTCTGCATATCATCCAAGACCTCCTCCAGAATTGCCTTGGTGTTTGGGTTATCCACACCCCTCATCAACTCCCAGAGGTCCCTCACCTTGGGCGTAGCGTCACTCATGTTGGCATCGGCGTCGCCCTCGTCCTCCTCCTTGAGGGTCCATGTTGCCTCACCATTGTGGAGATACAGCGCGCAGAGGGGGCAGACCCAGTGTGGCTCCATCCACTGGTCGGTCATCTTCTCGACCGTCTGATCCCCCGTGCCCTCCATGTAGGCCTTCAGGCAGCTCTTCGTCGTCCGCCTTCCACACATGCGACACACAGACGAGTGCGCGTCGGAGTGCAGCGCCCCGCACTCCGGAAACACGCAGTCGGGGGTGCCGTCCACCCCCGCTGCGTTTCCCGGAACAACCGGGGTCGGAACATCGATCCACGCCTGGTCGATGATCACGGTTGCGTTCCGGTCCGGCATTGTGTTGTTTGGTTGTTTGGGAGAGGTTGTGAGAGGTGTGGTGAAACGCACACACCTCGACCTGTGATGAGGTGAGATGTGGCTCTGCAATTACGGCACTACGCGTGCCGTAAACTCGAATGACCTGCTTTCTCCGTGTTCCATTTCCTCCTTCATTGCATGAGGCTACAAGAGAAAAAAATGTCACTCCAGTACAGCCGCTCTTTACTCTACTGCTATTTTGTTTGTGATGCGTTGACGCTTCCACACACAAATGCCTCAACTCCTGTGATGGGGGAGGCTAGTGGTGTGCGGAGCACCGTTTGGCTGTGGTGGAGTGACATTTTCTGCTCTTGGTGACAAGTGTGCGTAAAAATACTACGAGAACCACTTGGCCTCTATGCTGTGAGTGTTGCATTGGACGCTTCCACCTGTTGAACGGGCTCCACCTCTTGCACTTTGAAACCCCCCCCCCCCCCCATATTTTTTTTTGATTTGACAACTCCGGTTTGGTGTACCTCGATGAGCTTACCTTACCTTGTCGTCGGACACAACATATCATCGTTGTCCCAAACCCCGTAACCCACGTGAAGTGGATCATCTGAAGTGCAGAATGAGGTGGAGCAGGTGGAGCACGAAACATAAGTAAACCATAGCAAGAGAGGCCAGCAGCAGTCCCGAGTCCATCGCGTTCCTCGTAGCATTTCCCGTACCACACAGGTGTGTTATGTGCAAAATACTACGAGAACCACTTGGCCTCTATGCTGTGAGTGTTGCATTGGACGCTTCCACCCAGGACCCTTAGGACCCAAGGACTTAGGGACGCCGCGCGAACGGTCTACTATTGAAGTGATCAGGCTCCGTCGCCCATCGTATGCATCCCTCCGATGGTAATGTACCGCTTTCTACGTTGTCACGAGCACCTTGTACGGAAAACGATCGAACCTCACTCGCTGAGGGGATCCGCCTGCCTCGGCCGTGTGCCGCCGTCGTGTGGTCAGCCTCGTGATTCTTGGTGTGCCCTATCGACAACATGCCTGTCTCTCCAGTTGCCGCACCCGGCGAGAGAGTTGATGCGTCTCAACCCGGCGAAACTAAGGGGGCAAAGGTTGCACACAGCCCCGCCTGTGCTGCAACCACCCGCTCTTGGCTGACCCCCGACGTCTGGTGCGTTTCCCACTCCGGGTATTTGAATCCTCACCCTGTACCTCTTCGGGATCCTCCATCCCCTGGGGAACCCTTCCCCTCGAGGCTTCTTCACGTCTCCGACATATTGGTGTGTGCCCACATGACCCTTCTTCCTGACATCCTCGATGTCGTTTTGCACCCCGGGCGATGCACTGAGACGGCCGTATCCAGGTAGTCAGTGGCCATGCCCAGCCCCTCAGCGTGACAGTCCTCTGGTGCGCTCCCAGCACCACCACCGCGACGCTCGTGCATATTCAGCCACCATGACCCGGCAGCTCTCGCCTGGGGACAGGGCTCGGCGGATCGAGAAATCACAGTCTGAAACTCGCCTCCCAGCTCCTCCGCAGCAGTCTACTGTCCGGCCGTCTTAAACTCTCGCCCTTCGGGAGCCCGGCCAACACCCGGTGCTTTCCGGCGTGATCTCGATCGCTCTGTGGCTCTCTGTGTCCTCTCCGGTCTTCGCTGGCTGCGAGCGAGTTGCGGGGTGAAGCCCAACGCGCCTCTTCATGGCGCACTGGAGACGCTGCATGGAGTGCCCAGGGGTAGGTGTGAGAGGTGCCGGCCCTTCTGGGTGAAAGAGGGCGATCGCGCGCACTGTCGTCTCCTGAACTCCGCTCGAGCGGTGGACAACACGTTCCTGCGGCCCCCTTCCCACTGGGCTGATCCCCACTGTACCTGCCCCATCGCCCGCCTCGTAGACAGCGCATCAAACGGAGGCCCTGTGGCCCCACGTGGCGTCGATTCAGTGGTAACGCCCGGACTCAGTGTGGAGGGCGTATTTCCCGGTGCGTGAGGAAATTCGAGGCCCTGGAGGTGTGGGCATGCCAGAAGGATTCTCGGAGTCGCCTTCTTAATGAGAGAGGTGAGTCCCCGCGGACCGGAGCTTGTCGCACGCTGCAGTCGCTGTTCGGGCTTGTCGAGTAGGCTGCTGGGTACTCGGGAAGACTGGCTGACTGCCCCCCAACCTTGTGGAATGATCTCGGCCCGCTGCCATGGCTGCGGTTTCGGTGGACCCCCTCAGCGGCGGCACCGCTGACACAGGCGATGCGGACGCGTCTCTCAGTCGCTGCTTCTTTTGCTCCCCGAGCAGTGCAGCTTGGGAGAGCGTCTCGGCTGTGTTGGATACCTGATCTCTGTGTATGTCCCACGGCACCTCGCAGGTGTCCAGTCAGCAGCTCCCCTTCCCTGCATGGAACTGTGAGGTCGTACGTCTCAACACCGGGCCCCAGACGCCCGGAACTCCCCCTGACCCCTGTGAATAATGCAGGCTTGAATGTGTGTCCCCCGGCAGGGAGACTATGCTTCGACGGAGTATGCCCCGCTTGGGGCGTGTGCGGGCATCCGCTTGACGCCGGGGTGCGCGTAGTCGGCATTCGCGCAGATAAGCTGGGCACGACAGACGTGCCGGCTTCTCGGGGGCGTGTCCGGGGGCGTTGCATTGGTACACGAAAACTGTCGCCCTCGGAAAGCTCACGTCGCGTCACCGTGCTCGAGCTGGATCTGGCAGGCTGTGTGTGACAGGCCACCCTTCCGCCTTCAGGTGCCGTCGCTCGGGCAAAAAAGGTGTATTTCTCAATCAAGAGAGTATGCCCCTCACGATTGTGGCACGATTGTGTCTCCCCGGGTCAGGCTCGGTATTCCAGTCGAAAGCGTAAATGCCCCTCGGCACTGTGCTGGGCGGGGTTGTGTCTCGGTCAGGAGAGGAGGTGCCCCTCAGGCAAAATCCTGCGTCTCGCGGTCGGGAGTG
Source organism: Rhynchopus euleeides (assembly GCA_963210315.1). Lineage (NCBI taxonomy): Eukaryota > Euglenozoa > Diplonemea > Diplonemida > Diplonemidae > Rhynchopus > Rhynchopus euleeides. The sequence continues at coordinate 117,124 of OY723276.1, forward strand.
AGTGCCCCTCGGCAGGAATGTGTCTCGGCCAGGTGTCCCTCAGGCAGGGAATGTAATGTCTCGGCCCGGTGTCCCTCGGGCATGAATGTGCGTCTTGGCCAGATGCCCCTCAGGCAGGGTGCCCCGTAGGCGGAAGTGTATGTCGCGGCCAGATGCCCCTCAGGCAGGGTGCCCCGTAGGCGGAAATGTATGTCTTGACCAGGTGCCCCTCGGGCAGGGTGCCTCGTAGGCGGAAGTGTCTGTCTTGGCCAGGTGCCCCTCGGGCAGGGTGCCTCGTAGGCGGAAGTGTCTGTCTTGGCCAGGTGCCCCTCGGGCAGGGTGCCTCGTAGGCAGAGGTGTCTGTCTTGACCAGGTGCCCCTCGGGCAGGGTGCCCCGTAGGCGGAAGTGTGTGTCTTGACCAGGTGCCCCTCGGGCAGGGTGCCTCGAGGCGGAAATGTATGTCTTGGCCAGGTGCTCCTCAGGCAGGGTGCCCCGCAAGCGTAAGCTGTAGGTATGTCGTGGCCAGGTGCCCCTCAGGCAGAAGTGGGTGTCTCGGTCCGATGCTCCTCGGCAAGATCGTGTCTCGGTCAGGAAAGTAGGAGTTGGATATCACTGACGTCACTTTGCTGCATCAGTATCGACCCATTTATCAGCACCCGACTGTTGCTCTTGGTCCCGCCTTTGTCAGCGCCTCTGTGACGGAACCTCCAGCTGAAGTATGCGTTTGGAAACCTTGAGCGCGATCAAGCGTGAAGCAGGTTTTCGGCGAGGCGCGGTGATAGTCTCGATGGCTGATGGGAATGTCCTCAATCCGCTGCGGCCACGGGCGCAGCGCTGTCCCGCTGTCACGTTCATAAGCGGCGGAGGACCACCTTGAACACCACGGCGTCATCATCCCCATCTTTTTGCGCCCCTCCTTCGTGCTGATCCCCCCGTGCACCTCGCCGTCATTTATTAGAACCAGTGCGTGGGGGTGTTGTTGTCCTCAACCGCGGCTTCAGCCCTCTTGAGACCTGACACGAGCATGGTGTGAGGGTCGTCTTCTCGGTCGGGATTTGGTGCCCCTCGGGCAAGATTGTGTATCTCTCGGTCGGGAGAGCGGGTGCCCCTCGGGCAAAATTTTTGTCTCGGTCGGGAGAGTGAGTGCCCCTCGGGAGAACAGGTGCCCCTCGGGCGAGATGCTGCGTCTCTCGGTCGGGAGAGTGGGTGCCCCTCGGGCATAGTTTTGTCTCGGTCAGGATAACGGGTGCCCCTCGGGCAAAACTGCGTGTCTCTCGGTCGGGAGAGTGAGTGCCCCTCGGGCAGAATATTGTCTCGGTCAGGAGAACAGGTGCCCCTCGGGCGAGATGCTGCGTCTCTCGGTCGGGAGAGTGGATGCCCCTCGGGCAGAATATTGTCTCGGTCAGGAGAACAGGTGCCCCTCGGGCAAGACTGCGTGTCTCTCGGTCGGGAGAGTGGGTGCCCCTCGGGCAAAATTTTTGTCTCGGTCAGGAGAACAGGTGCCCCTCGGGCGAGATGCTGCGTCTCTCGGTCGGGAGAGTGGGTGCCCCTCGGGCAGAATATTGTCTCGGTCAGGAGAACAGGTGCCCCTCGGGCAAAACTGCGTGTCTCTCGGTCGGGAGAGTGAGTGCCCCTCGGGCAGAATATTGTCTCGGTCAGGAAACCAGGTGCCCCTCGGGCAAGACTGCGTGTCTCTCGGTCAGGAGAGTGGGTGCCCCTCGGGCAGGGTAGAATGCTGCGTCTCTCAGACGGTCAGATCGTGTGTCCCTCAGTCAGGAGAGGAGGTCTCGGTCGCTAAAAACGCGCCCCCTCGGGCAGAGTGGTTATGTCATCGCTGTTGTGTCACACCAATTGCCTCTCGGGCGGTGTGTCTTTTTTGATTTGACAACTCCGGTTTGGTGTACCTCGATGAGCTTACCTTACCTTGTCGTCGGACACAACATATCATCGTTGTCCCAAACCCCGTAACCCACGTGAAGTGGATCATCTGAAGTGCAGAATGAGGTGGAGCAGGTGGAGCACGAAACATAAGTAAACCATAGCAAGAGAGGCCAGCAGCAGTCCCGAGTCCATCGCGTTCCTCGTAGCATTTCCCGTACCACACAGGTGTGTTATGTGCAAAACAAAAGGTATGAGATGCACTGAGCCGCACGTGCTCAGACACCCTCGCACAAACATTATAAAATATTACAGGGGGGGGTCAAATAAACGTACTTAGTTGAATAGTAGTACTTAGCCGAATAGTAGTACTTATTTTTTTGGGGCTCTGGGGCACGTTGGGCCGTTGAATAGTAGTACTTACTTTTCACCCTTTTTTTTTGGGGAAATTTTTCGTTTTTTTTGAGATTTTCTTTTTGGAGACACACAAATCTGCAAACTTTGGGGCAAGGAATGGGGACAACGGGGTCTATTGGTGCCACTTAGGGGAACCAGGGTGCACGGGGTCCGTAGAGGGGGGAAGTGACCTACGCTCAAAGATATGTCGTGACGAAGGGAATCGGGGCATCCCCCCTCAGACACATACGGACGGGAAACCAGCGAACCCGCAAACTCCTGCGGTCCAGAGGCATCAGAACCACTGCTGAAGACCGCAAACCCGGAAACCCGCAAACTCCTGGGGTCCAGAGGCGTCAAAATCACTGCTGAAGAGCGGCGCGCATTAAACGACTCCTCATCTACGGCGTCCGCAGTCCCTACCACCAACGAGAAGATGTGGACGGATGGCCCCAGACACACCTCACCATAGATGTAGCCTTCGAGGACCAGCTGAGCCCACCCCCCACCCCCCGCAGCCCCCTTCCCTGACGTTGTTTGACATTCTCTCCTGTTGTGCAGCACTGATCAACACACGCCCGCAAACCCGCAATCCAACTGCCCAGATTTCACCATCCACCAACAGAGCCAATAGCTTCGGCTGGTGTCCGACATAATGATGACGTCCGATGCTTTCATGTGCCTCCTGCTGATGGAATGCCTCGTGTTCAAGATATTCGAGGATGGGCCACCGCCATGCGCTCCCCGGCCTTCCTTCAACCAACTGGCCCGGGCCAGGGCACGCTGGTAGCCGAGCGCTTGCGGGATATGGGGTACGTGCTGAAGGTGTCGGGTGAGGAGGACGGGTTCGTGAAGAGCTCCCTTTGTCCGGACCTCACCTTCGCACCAAGCACAGAAACATACCCTGAGGCTGGTGGTGCGGACCTTGAACCTGGGTTGGACGGGAAGGCAAAAGAGAGCACAGAGAAGCAGTCCACCCAAAAGAAAGTTGTGTCTCAGCCAACCCAACAGTCAAGCATCTTGGCATGGGCGAAGCCGGTTCGTGTGAACTCTCTCACACAGACACAGCCTTCCCAGTCCTCCCAGTCCTCCGAAAAGAAGCGCGCAGCGTCCCCGACCACCCAGACTCCCAACAAACACCGCAGGCTCTGCAAAGGGTGTAGGAAGCCTGGGCACAACATGCAGACTTGCCCCAGCAAGCCCAAGAACTTGAAGAAGAAGTAAGTTGGGGCGTGCTGGTTGTGGCTTGTCTTTTTCACATCTTTTTTTTAAGCATCAACGCACCAACCAACCACCGACAGTGAAGCTGACAGCTCTGATGAACTGTGTATGCTTTCACTAACTCAACAAGAATGTCAACCAGGGGGGGGGGGCAATACAAATCAAAACGGTACGAAACCAAATGAGGGGCGAGTGGTAGGACGAGAACAGAGCGGATACTCGACCGGAAGGCAGAAGAAGTGAGAGACGGACGACAGCAGTGACCAGCGCGCCCCTGGTGGACCAAACAGCCCCGCAGAGCCCCTGCAAACAGCGTTTTTAGGAAAAGTTGAATAGACGTACTTAGTACGTCTATTCGCTCGCAAACTATTTATTAATTTTCTGGCGAGGTCGATTTAGGCCCGCGCGTTCGCCGAATAGTAGTACTAAGTACGTTTATTTGACCCCCCCCTGTAAGTTGAGAAGCTAAATTTAGCAGGCGTAAAGACCCGTCCTGCACCCTCGGAAGAAGATCCCCCAGAGAGGGGGAGAGGGAGAGGGAGCGGGAGAGAGCTGGGGGCAAGTGCCGGGAGGGAACATGGCATGTCACGTTGTGCTGTGGCCGGGCCGCCTCGTGTGCAACGACAACTGCCGCATATGACACACACCCAGCAAGTCAGCAGCCTACTGGCACAGCGTGCATTTTTTCCCTGTTCCCGTTTCCCTTCCCTTGACCCCACGCACAGCTAAGAGAATGAAAAACGAAAAGAAGAAGCCCACCGAACCTCGCGTGCTCTGAAGGCACCGAAATCAGAAGAGCCGGGCGACTGGGTCGGGTCGCGGAAAAGAGGCGCAAAAAACAAGGGACGTGAAAAAGAGGCAGGGGCCCCCCCTGTCATCATCCTCCAGCCTGCATATACATACGGAAAAAGCAAGAAAACAACAACAATTATCATTGTGTAACAGCTAACGAACCCTGCAGCGCACAACATGCAGGTGTGTTGCTTCCTAGCGTTGACCGGTCGGCGTCGTCTTCTCAAGCAGCTCGGGGGCCGTGAACCGCCCGTCCGCCTTCCAGCACTTCGCCTCCTCTGCCCAGAACCCGCCGTTCGTGGTCAGCTTCTCCCACGCCGCAGCGAAGTGTGCGTCCAGGTAGCCGAGGTCCTCCGCAAACGCACCCACAATGCTGTTGTAGTTCCCGTCGTATGTGAGCGCCACGTCCGTCGTCAGCATCATCAGGTCAGGCCTTTGCGGGATGCGCCACTGCCACTTTCCACCCGGCCCACGGTACACCCTGTAGTCGCGCCCGTATTTGGCGAGAAGCTGGAAGAACTCGTTGTCCCACTTGAACGGGTCCGTCGTCCACGGGCCCTCAATCCCGCTCGTGAAGGTGTCCCTCCCCTTCCCGGTCCCGCAGTTCCCCGGCCACGGGTTCAGCGGCTGCTCCGCAGGCGTGGGCCCGGCCCCGAGGGGGCATGCTCCGTGCGACTTCCCAAACGCATGCCCGCCCCCAATCAGCGCCACAGTCTCCGTGTCGTTCATCCCCATGCGGGAGAAGATCTCGCGGATGTGGCCCGCAGTGCGCTCCGGCTCCGGCTCCCCCAGGAACCCCTCCGGGTTCACGTAGATCAGCCCCACAACCGCCGCCCCGATGGGGGCCGGGCAGTTACCCGGGGTCGGGCACGGCGGCTGCTCCGCCCCGGGCCCGAGCGGCGCACTCGCACTCCCGTCTGCCTCGTCAATGCGCCCCACACACACCTCCGTCACAGGGCCCCCCATGTGCAGGATTGCCCCCGTCCCGGCCAGGACAAACAGGTCCCCCCAGCTCAGGGCGTCCCCGTACTTCTGCTTCACAGGCCACAGGAGGGCGCGTGCCTTGTCCAGGTTTGTGTTGTCCTCCCAGCTGCTCTCCGGCTGGAAGCGCTGGCGGCCCCCGCCGCACCCGCCCGCCCCGTCCGTGCTGCGGAACGACCCGGAGCAGTGCCACGCAAGGCGCACAAACAGCCCCCCGTACGACTGCCCAATCACAGACGAACGGAACTTGTCCGCAGGCCAGCACCGCTCCGACTGCGTCAGCAGGTCCACAATGTCTGCAAGCACAGCCTCCACAGACAGCCCCTTCAGCGCCTTGTTGTAGTCCTCCCGCGAAGGCACCGGTGCGCGGTTCTCCGCCGGTGTCCCCTGCAGAAGCCCGGGACACACTGCGTCTGCCCCGCGTCCTTCCCGGCCCCAGCCTGCATGTGCATCCGCACACACCACCAGCCCCACAGCCAGCAGCACCCCCACCCGTCCCATCCCGCCGCACCTCTGCATTTATCTGTGTGCTGTTGCTGTCTGTGTCAACTTCCCCCTCCAAGAAAAGGACCTGTGGGTGTCCGCGTGTGTGTTTGTGTTTGTGTTTGTGTTGTGCCGTGAGCTCCAAACCTCCGGGTATGTGTGATTGCGAGAAAAAAGAAGGGGCGGTGGGTGGGGTGGGGTGGGGGTGGGGTGGGTCCCTTCGCGGCGTGTTTCTTTTTCCCGCAATGCTGCTGCCATAGGCGGCCGCGGCTTTTTTATTTCCCCCCTTCCCAGAAAAGCTATCTACTGCTAACGCACATCGGCCTTTCCCGCTTCTGAAGCACGTGTGCAACAGTGCGTGGTGTGAAGAAGCCCCCTGGTTGCTTTTGTCCACCAACCGCAACAAAAACAAAAGCACTTTCCAGAGGCAAAACACACGCACCACTGCTGCACGAAAAAGGTGGCAACCAGGCAAGCGGGAAAACCGCGAGAGGCAGGTGGAACAAACACACACACACACACACCAAAAAAGACAAGGGGGAAAAAAGGGGAAGCAGAAACAAAAGACGGCATAAGAACAAGAAGAGGAGGAGCTCAAACAACGTGAAGCTGTTTTGTGTGTGCACAGGAAGTCGTTGTTGCTAAATAACCTGTGTTTTGTCCCTCCCACGCATAAGTTAGGGTTGGCGGAAAGCAGAAAGGAACAGGGTTGCTCGCCCTGCTTTGAACTTCCTGCCCTTTCTGCCTTTTCGTGTTTGTTTGTTTGTTTGCTTGCTTGTTTGTTTGTTTCGCGCCTGTTGCAACAGCGGCAAGAAGAAAAAATGGAACACTATCGACACATGTCACTCAACACGGGGGAATGGGGAGGGGAGAGGTTGTGGTGAAACGCACACACCTCGACCTGTGATGAGGTGAGATGTGGCTCTGCAATTACGGCACTACGCGTGCCGTAAACTCGAATGACCTGCTTTCTCCGTGTTCCATTTCCTCCTTCATTGCATGAGGCTACAAAATGGAACACTATCGACACATGTCACTCAACACGGGGGAATGGGGAGGGGAGAGGTTGTGGTGAAACGCACACACCCAACCCCCTAGGACCCCTAGGGACTGAGGAGCTCCGCTCATCAGCTAAGATGGCCCCGTGCCGCCAGCATGGCACACAGCTCCGTCTGGTCCCTTTACAGATCGATGACGACCTCGCCCCGCGCACCCCTCGTGAAGGGATCGGCCTTCTGCTCGTGGGTCGGCACCCACTCGGGCAACACCTGCAGCTGCGCCGCTGCAGCGACGTCGAACAGCACCTGCAGGCACCTATTGGCGACGTAATTGCCAGAGTGCCCCTTCAGGATGCTCCGCACTACCGGGAGGTTGTCGACCTTCAGTCGCAGCTTGCACCGCCGGCGCCCCAGCCGGGAGGCCAACCGCACCCCCAGTGCAGCGGCCCACATCTCCTTGATGTAAATGTGTGCTGACGCTTCGCCGGCCCCGAAGGCCCCCTGCGCCACCTCGCCGGTCTCCGCAAGCGCCGCCCACGCGCGTGATGACGCGTCTGTCCACACTGTGCACTCCTCGTCGTATGGAGCCTCCCGGTCCACCCACCGGTTCTCCGCGATCGCCTGCAGACATACGCGCGCGTCCCAGACCGCACTCGGCTGCATCCTGGTGGGCTCGTCCCACGCGTTGTTGTTCGTTGATACATGCCGCGCGATGCTGCGTATGGCCCCGATGAGGTTTGGCGAGTAGCACAGATGACGGCTTCGTGTGTACGTCCACCACACGATGGCCCCCGTCACCTTGAAGAATGCCCGGGGTGTTGCCTCCCCGGACAACACGTTCTGCACATGCACCGCCTCCAGCAGCTGCGCCACCCATTTCTCCGAGGAGCGGAACCTCTTCGTCGGCCCCCGCAGGTCGAACTCCAGCCCGAAGGCCGCAAACTGTCTCTGGGGTTGCCCCTCGGCCTCCTCGTGCAGCTCGACTCTCGCGTAGGCACACCTCTGCTTGAACTCGGTGTATCTCCTCGCCGCCTCCTCCTCGCTGCCCCCGAGGATGATGTAGTTGTCCACCCATGCGACGTTCCCCGGCCCTGCGAGAACCCTCGAGATGCGCTGCGCTATCGATGGGCTCCACGACCACCCCATGCACAGCACCTTCAGCCACAAGTCGAGTGTGCCGCCTCTGCCATCTCCCAGGCGCATGCCGAAGTACTTCCGGATCGGCTTCGCGAGGGGTATCTGGTAAAAAAATGATACTCCATCCGCGATCACGGCTGCATCTGCGTTCAGCACTGCGTCGATCACGTCCCTGATGCGCGGCAGCCGCATCTCAGGGGGGCGCCTCATCGCGGCGTTCAGCTTTCGTGCATCGACCACCAGCCGGAGATCCCCTGCCTTTTTTGCCACTGTGAAAGCCGGCATCGTCATCTGGGGGTCCCCCTGCATCGGCTCCACCACCTCCCATTCGAGCAGCTTGTCCGCGTGCTGCCGCATGTGCCGCGAGGTGCCCCTCGCCATCCTGCCGCCTGTCGGCTTCGTCAGCAGGCTCTCGAAGGCGTCGAGTGACGTGATGACGTCCAGCACATCTTCAAGCTCCCCGTGGAGGTCCAGGCTGCGGACCGCGTCGAGGGCCATCCTGTTGGATGATATGGGTGCCAGCACCCCCCCCTCACGTTCGGCTTCCGGTCGCACCTGCGCTCCCTCCACCTCCACGGAGAAGTCCCCGCGGTACCCGATGTCCAGCCCAGCACTGCACGCCTCGTCCCCCTCGCCCTCGGGGTCGTATGCGTAGGCACACATCCTCAGGATACCCTCGAAGTTGCTCGGCTTGGCGAGGTGGGCGGCGCACGACGGGAACGCCCCAAGAGCCCTGGGGATGCGCCCCGCCGCTAGAGCTGGCGTGATGTAGTCGCGGTCTCCTCCACGAGACGAGTCGCGGCCAGTGGGGCGTACTGCAGCAGCCCCTCTGTCGTCCGGTGGCGGGTCAGCTTCTGCACCGCTCGCAACTCGAGCCCCTTGTGAATCAGGTGGTGCACTGCCCCCCTGCGTAGACTGTGTGGCGTCAGCGCGGGGTTCACCCGTTTTACCGCCCGGGACACCTTGCTGTACGACACGCCTTGAACCAGGCCGCCGTCCCGGTTCTTCCGCATCGTCTTCCCCAGCACACCGTTCAGCTGCGTAGGCAAACACACCCCTGTAGTCTGTCCCTTCGCGAACGGGTCGTTCTTGGTGCCCCTCCAGGTTATAGATACCACCCCGTCGTTCTTCACCCGCACCTCTCGGGTTGCAATACTCTTCACGTCCGAGCACCTTGCGGCCCCGTGCCACATCAGCCCCAGTGCCAGTCGCACCTCGGGGTCCCGCTCGTCCCGCATCGCCTGCTCCACTTCTGCCTTCGTCGCCGGCACCGCCTGTGTCCGGGGCACCTCCGCCCCCATGCGCCTCAGTCCCCGTCTGAACGCGTCGAGCTTGTGCGAGTGCACTGTGTCCTCCAGCATGTGGCGGTGCGCGGACGACACGGCGTAGCTGTAGGCCAGCCCCGAGGATGGCAGCACGTTGTCGACAGACATCTTCTTGGAGACCCACAAGATGATCGCCGTCCCCGTGTCGATGGGTCTCTCGGCGGCCTCCCAGGCCTGACGGAACTCCTGGAACCGCCGGTAGCACGACGCGATGTTGTCCCATGTGGAGTTCGCGAGTGCCCGGTCCAGAACGGCGTTGGCTGCAGACACGACTTCCCCCCTCGTCCCGTCCGGGAGGGTTGCTGTCTCTGACATCCGCGGGCGTCCTCGAGTTGCTGGCCCCCTGCGCAGCCACCGCTGCAGCCCCGACTCGATTGTGTGGCCTTCCGCTGTCGGGTCCCGCCCCTGGGATCCCGTCTGCTGCACTGCTGGGCCGGCCCGCTCTGTCGCCTGCTCTCTCCGAGCAGTGTTGGTGACCGGCCACGGCCTGTGTGGCGTCATCCCGTGATCTTGCTGCGCCATTTGCTCCCCCTGAGCACTGGGCTGTATTCTTACTAACCACGGTGTGCGTGGATTCTGCTCCCCCTGAGCTTGATGCACCGCTGGCTCCCCTTGAGCACTGGGCTGTGTGATTTGCGTTTTTACTAGCCACGGCGTGCGTGGATTCTGCTCCCCTTGAGCTTGCTTCGCCGCTGGCTCCCCTTGAGCACTGGGCTGTGTGATTTGCGTTTTTACTAGCCACGGCGTGCGTGGATTCTGCTCCCCTTGAGCTTGATGCGCCGCTGGCTCCCCTTGAGCACTGGGCTGTGTGATTTCCGTTTTTACTAGCCACGGCGTGCGTGGATTCTGCTCCCCTTGAGCTTGATGCGCCGCTGGCTCCCCTTGAGCACTGGGCTGTGTGATTTCCGTTTTTACTAGCCACGGCGTGCGTGGATTCTGCTCCCCTTGAGCTTGATGCGCCGCTGGCTCCCCTTGAGCACTGGGCTGTGTGATTTCCGTTTTTACTAGCCACGGCGTGCGTGGATTCTGCTCCCCTTGAGCTTGATGCGCCGCTGGCTCCCCTTGAGCACTGGGCTGTGTGATTTCCGTTTTTACTAGCCACGGCGTGCGTGGATTCTGCTCCCCTTGAGCTTGCTTCGCCGCTGGCTCCCCTTGAGCACTGGGCTGTGTGATTTCCGTTTTTACTAGCCACGGCGTGCGTGGGTTCTGCTCCCCTTGAGCTTGATGCGCCGCTGGCTCCCCTTGAGCACTGGGCTGTGTGGTTTGCGCTTTTACTCGCCACGGCATGCGTGAATTCTGCTCCCCTTGAGCTTGTGGCACCGCTGGTTCCCCTTGAAGTGTGGACTGTGTGTGCAGTGGCGGTGTGTCTGAGGGAGGTGTCGCCGGCCCGCACAACCCCGGCTCTCCCTGCGCAGGTGTGGCTTGTCACTTGCCCCACTTGGATCCCTTGTTGAAGCCCTTGTTGAAGCCCTTGTTGGATCCCTTTCCCCCCTTACCTCCCTTCGGCACCACTGGCCTCTCTTCCTCCTCGTCCCACGCGCCCTCGGTGCGGCGCCGCTTGTTGTTGGCCTTCTCCTTCTCGCCCTCGCTCTGGGCTTGGCTCTGGAGCGACCTGAATAGTTGCTCCGTCAGCGCGCTTGCCGGCATGCCCTCCAGCCGCCGCTCCCAGTGCAGCTGCGCCGCGAGCCCGTACCACTCCCGGAGGCGCAGCCCCTCCAAGCGGACCAGGAGGTTGTGGGCAGCTTGCACTGCCTCAGGCTTCGTCGACACGATGGGGATCAGGATGTCCAACACGGAGAGCGCGACCCGAAGTTCGTGCTGGGGCCCGGTCGCTGCCGCAGCCGCATCGTCCGCCCCCTTCCCGAAACGATCACGCAGTGCCCTCATGGCCATTGCGTGCAGCGCTGGCGACTGCATCCGGTGGCGCCATTGCTCCACCACCGTGATGCGGGTGCCGGTCAGCCCCTCGCGTTCCAGCTTCGCCTGCCGCTCCTTCCTCTGCATATCATCCAAGACCTCCTCCAGAATTGCCTTGGTGTTTGGGTTATCCACACCCCTCATCAACTCCCAGAGGTCCCTCACCTTGGGCGTAGCGTCACTCATGTTGGCATCGGCGTCGCCCTCGTCCTCCTCCTTGAGGGTCCATGTTGCCTCACCATTGTGGAGATACAGCGCGCAGAGGGGGCAGACCCAGTGTGGCTCCATCCACTGGTCGGTCATCTTCTCGACCGTCTGATCCCCCGTGCCCTCCATGTAGGCCTTCAGGCAGCTCTTCGTCGTCCGCCTTCCACACATGCGACACACAGACGAGTGCGCGTCGGAGTGCAGCGCCCCGCACTCCGGAAACACGCAGTCGGGGGTGCCGTCCACCCCCGCTGCGTTTCCCGGAACAACCGGGGTCGGAACATCGATCCACGCCTGGTCGATGATCACGGTTGCGTTCCGGTCCGGCATTGTGTTGTTTGGTTGTTTGGGAGAGGTTGTGAGAGTTGTGGTGAAACGCACACACCTCGACCTGTGATGAGGTGAGATGTGGCTCTGCAATTACGGCACTACGCGTGCCGTAAACTCGAATGACCTGCTTTCTCCGTGTTCCATTTCCTCCTTCATTGCATGAGGCTACAGAAAAAAATGTCACTCCAGTACAGCCGCTCTTTACTCTACTGCTATTTTGTTTGTGATGCGTTGACGCTTCCACACACAAATGCCTCAACTCCTGTGATGGGGGAGGCTAGTGGTGTGCGGAGCACCGTTTGGCTGTGGTGGAGTGACATTTTCTGCTCTTGGTGACAAGTGTGCGTAAAAACAAAAGGTATGAGATGCACTGAGCCGCACGTGCTCAGACACCCTCGCACAAACATTATAAAATATTAAGTTGAGAAGCTAAATTTAGCAGGCGTAAAGACCCGTCCTGCACCCTCGGAAGAAGATCCCCCAGAGAGGGGGAGAGGGAGAGGGAGCGGGAGAGAGCTGGGGGCAAGTGCCGGGAGGGAACATGGCATGTCACGTTGTGCTGTGGCCGGGCCGCCTCGTGTGCAACGACAACTGCCGCATATGACACACACCCAGCAAGTCAGCAGCCTACTGGCACAGCGTGCATTTTTTCCCTGTTCCCGTTTCCCTTCCCTTGACCCCACGCACAGCTAAGAGAATGAAAAACGAAAAGAAGAAGCCCACCGAACCTCGCGTGCTCTGAAGGCACCGAAATCAGAAGAGCCGGGCGACTGGGTCGGGTCGCGGAAAAGAGGCGCAAAAAACAAGGGACGTGAAAAAGAGGCAGGGGCCCCCCCTGTCATCATCCTCCAGCCTGCATATACATACGGAAAAAGCAAGAAAACAACAACAATTATCATTGTGTAACAGCTAACGAACCCTGCAGCGCACAACATGCAGGTGTGTTGCTTCCTAGCGTTGACCGGTCGGCGTCGTCTTCTCAAGCAGCTCGGGGGCCGTGAACCGCCCGTCCGCCTTCCAGCACTTCGCCTCCTCTGCCCAGAACCCGCCGTTCGTGGTCAGCTTCTCCCACGCCGCAGCGAAGTGTGCGTCCAGGTAGCCGAGGTCCTCCGCAAACGCACCCACAATGCTGTTGTAGTTCCCGTCGTATGTGAGCGCCACGTCCGTCGTCAGCATCATCAGGTCAGGCCTTTGCGGGATGCGCCACTGCCACTTTCCACCCGGCCCACGGTACACCCTGTAGTCGCGCCCGTATTTGGCGAGAAGCTGGAAGAACTCGTTGTCCCACTTGAACGGGTCCGTCGTCCACGGGCCCTCAATCCCGCTCGTGAAGGTGTCCCTCCCCTTCCCGGTCCCGCAGTTCCCCGGCCACGGGTTCAGCGGCTGCTCCGCAGGCGTGGGCCCGGCCCCGAGGGGGCATGCTCCGTGCGACTTCCCAAACGCATGCCCGCCCCCAATCAGCGCCACAGTCTCCGTGTCGTTCATCCCCATGCGGGAGAAGATCTCGCGGATGTGGCCCGCAGTGCGCTCCGGCTCCGGCTCCCCCAGGAACCCCTCCGGGTTCACGTAGATCAGCCCCACAACCGCCGCCCCGATGGGGGCCGGGCAGTTACCCGGGGTCGGGCACGGCGGCTGCTCCGCCCCGGGCCCGAGCGGCGCACTCGCACTCCCGTCTGCCTCGTCAATGCGCCCCACACACACCTCCGTCACAGGGCCCCCCATGTGCAGGATTGCCCCCGTCCCGGCCAGGACAAACAGGTCCCCCCAGCTCAGGGCGTCCCCGTACTTCTGCTTCACAGGCCACAGGAGGGCGCGTGCCTTGTCCAGGTTTGTGTTGTCCTCCCAGCTGCTCTCCGGCTGGAAGCGCTGGCGACCCCCGCCGCACCCGCCCGCCCCGTCCGTGCTGCGGAACGACCCGGAGCAGTGCCACGCAAGGCGCACAAACAGCCCCCCGTACGACTGCCCAATCACAGACGAACGGAACTTGTCCGCAGGCCAGCACCGCTCCGACTGCGTCAGCAGGTCCACAATGTCTGCAAGCACAGCCTCCACAGACAGCCCCTTCAGCGCCTTGTTGTAGTCCTCCCGCGAAGGCACCGGTGCGCGGTTCTCCGCCGGTGTCCCCTGCAGAAGCCCGGGACACACTGCGTCTGCCCCGCGTCCTTCCCGGCCCCAGCCTGCATGTGCATCCGCACACACCACCAGCCCCACAGCCAGCAGCACCCCCACCCGTCCCATCCCGCCGCACCTCTGCATTTATCTGTGTGCTGTTGCTGTCTGTGTCAACTTCCCCCTCCAAGAAAAGGACCTGTGGGTGTTCGCACGGTGTGGTGAGGCTGTGGTGTTGCCGGCAACACGCAAATAGTGTTGGACGCATCACGCAAGTGTGGTGCTGGCGGTGGGGAGGGTTGGGTTTGTGGGGTGGGGGCCGTGCTTCCACCTTCCTCTCTTCACTTCCCAACGTGCTGCAGCATGCCACAACCACCACGCGCACAGCAACTGCAACTTAACCTCAACATGACAACACGACCCCACTTCAGGTCTTGCCAACATGTCGCAGGATGACATGATCAGTCCTAACACAGTGTCCACAGAACTGAGAAAATGTCAGCAGGCTCAGTAAACTGCCTGTCAAGTCACACACTGAGACATGTAGAGTGGCACAGCGAAGGGCCACCGATGAGAGTTTCCTGATTATATTAGTGTCGCTCGCACTGCTGAGCCGACTCTGATGCCGCTTCTCCACTGACGCACACCCACAGGCACACCCACACCCACACCCACGCCTGCATCCACACGCACAGGGGATCGCACACCCGCACTGAGACTCACGGTCAGCACGGGCGCCGCCTCTCCCACACGCATGCATGCATGCATGCGCACAGCATGAGCAACCTCCCCACCCACCCACCCCTGCCCCCCCCCCCCTCCCCGAGACGACCCAATACCTGGCCAGAAACCACTTACACAAACGCTGCGCTGTGACCCCGTTGATGTACGTGTCACACAGCAAGCCAACCAACCAAACAAAACAAACCACACAGCACAAGCACAGGCCTGCTTACACTCCTTATGAAGATGGGTAGGGGGTGGGTGGGTACTGGGAACTGGGAACGGAAACCGGAGAACAAAATGACTGCGGAACGCAGCGATGCTTCTAATCTCTAGACGGGTATATTCGAGGGGGGTTGCAACTTCCATCCGACCATCAGACTGATGGCAATGGAATGTGGGGGTGTGTAACTGGATGTGCGCGCGACAAAGGATCGCGACATCGCGTTTCCAGCGGGTGCCAGGTAAGGCAAGCCCGCGGAATGAGAAAAACAAGAAAAGGCAATCAAGAGGAGCAGAGCACTGTGCGTTCAGAACCCGTGTGCTCTCACTGCTCTCAAGTTATAGCGGGGGTGGGGCGTGTGCGGTGCGGAAGGGTGGACACCCACACAGAACAGATCACAGATGACGGATCACAGACCACAGCTTACACGACCACAGACCCCTGGCTGATCAAAGCAGGGGTTCGCTGAATCTGAGTCTTTGTTGCGGAGTAGTGCAGCCACAGTTCAGATGAGCTGCCAGCTGCACTCTTAACACACAGGCTTCGCTGCACCATATTCCCTTCATGTCATGTCATGTCATGTCATGTCATTTGTTCATTTCATTTCAGCTTATTTCAGTGAAGTTCATTTCATATCATATCAGGCATCCCGAGGCGCGGGAAAATAGTTGGAAAAGCAAAACGGCGTGGGCGTGTAGGTGGAGGGAAAGGGATGGGAGACAGAATACAACCTGATTGCGTGCCCTTTCACCTTCACCTCCACCTTCACCTTCATTTCATTTCAATCACGTTTAAAAATGTGAATTGTGACGGTTCTGATTCGTTCTGGTATGTGTGGGTGTGGGGGTGGGCCTGGGCCTGGGTGGAGCGAGGGAAAGTGAAGACTGGGGAATACATCGATACAGGGGATGGGAATACAGGGCGGGGTTGAAGTTCGCGAGAGCCAGCCCGCGGAATTAGAAAAGCAAATACAAGGATTGCCGGGTACATTCTGTCTTACTTTGTGTTGCTTTGTTCAGTTTGCAAACTTCTGGTGACGTGCACGGTGGGGACGTGGAGTGTAAATGTGCCTCCCAACAAGGTGCTCGTCAGGCGGAAGTGCACGCGACCGAGGGAAGTGGGAAGTGCTTGCCGTGACACACTCTCATCATGCGCCTGTCAATGGACACACCACACATCCGCAGGCAAAACCGTTTTGTGAGTTTCGTGCGATCAAAACTTTGTGTCTGCAAATCAGAAACGGGAGAGAAGAACCAGCGGGTATTCGTAGATCGCGAGAACACCCCACACGCCTGCTGCGGGTGTGGTGTGTCCTGCATGATCTGCATAGCAAAGTTTGCTGCGTTGTTAGCACAACTCCAAACAAAATAACAGTGCCGTGCTTTCCTTTCGGACACACACAACATCACTCTGATGCAACCAGAATACAGGATGAAAATGAGTGTGTGTGGATGGGATTTCGGGGAAGTGTCAATTTGCACTACAGAGGCACAGCAAAGCAAGAGCACCCGCAAAAACCCAGACACCATGTTCTGTGCAACACCCACCCACCCACCCCGGGAATTTCGCCGCAGTGGCTCCGACTTGAAGATCCTGCCCTTCGGCCGCTGCTGGGGCAGCTTAGCAGCTGAGCTTGCACGGCTGATCGTCAGCGAGTCAACCGTATTGATTCATCTCAGCCGCCTTCTGCCCAAAGGCAATCATATCCTCCACCCAGTTGCGTTGCCAGGGTGGGTGCGGCGGAACGAGACGTCGCGGCCTGCGACAGACCTGCGGGGAGACCAACTTCGCCACTGAAATGCATCATGTCGAACCGGCTTGGGGCTTGAACATCCTGATTCATCGTCGTCCTGGTGATTCCCCAAACAACGCGGACAGCAAGCTCAGCTCAGTCTGTGCCATCGCGAGCGGCGCGGCTGCCGGAAACCCCGGTGGTGCTGCGGGCGCCCTTCGGCGCTCCCTCTCCTCCTGCTTGTCAGCGAGACAGGGGGGGGACCGGCACACCACGCGCCCTGCAGGCACTGCGGGTGCCCGAAGGATTGGAAGGGCTGGGGGTTACAGTTCATGCATCCTGTCGCTGGCCCCCCTTCCCCGCCTTCTTCGCCCTGTTCCCCCTCCTGCCCCTTTTCCGCCGCCGCCTTTCCGGCTGCTCCGGCTGCTCCGGTGCCGTTTCCTCCTGCTCAGGGACACACTCATACTCCTCCTCCTCCTCCTCGTCCTGCTGCTCCTCTTCCTCCTCCTCGTCCTCCTCCAGCCAGCTGTGCTGCGGGGGGCACAGCATGCGCGCGTTCAGGTCCTTCCGGAGCACGTGCGGGTGCACCACCCGCGGCTCCGCAGGCTCGAAAACCTTCAGCTCCAGCATCTTCACCTCCTCCACGAGGGAAGCTACATCCGCCTCCTCCAGCCGGATGTGAGGGGCGATGCGCAGCCCGCGCCCACCCGCCTCCGGCTTCCAGGTTGGGGGATCCTCTGCCGCCTCCAACAGCCACACCGCCCCGCACGCCGACACCAGCCGGAAGACCCACTCCATCTCCTCCTGCAGCGTCCGCACCAGCGCGTCGGGCTCCGACCCGTGCGGCACCACCCCGATCTCGAACAGCAGCAGCTGCACCTTGCGGCGGGGCACCTCCTCCAGCTCCAGCTCCTCCTCAGCCGTGGCACCTGTGTCGGCGTCGGTGTCGTCGCCGCTGTCGCTGTCTACCTCCGTCTCTGCTTCTGCTTCTGCTTCTGCCTCTGTCTCTGTCAGTGTCACCGTCTCTGCGTCTGCCTGTCTGTCGGTGGCAGCAGTCGGCAGCCGCCAGGTAGGCCGGCACGCACTCGGCACCCCGGCGGGCGGCGCAGCAGCCTCCTCCTGCCCAGCGGCGGCGCGTGGCGCCCGACGCGACTTCGTCACGATGGCAGTGGCGGCGGCGGCGGCGGCGGCGGCGGCGGTGCTGCTGCTGGCACCCACTGCCCTGCGGGTCCCGCACTGCGGCTTGCCGCCCCGTTTGGCGCAGGGGGTGGGTGCCGTGCGCGGCGCGCGGCAGGTGGTGGTGGTGGTGGTGGTGGCGCGGCCGTCCCTGGCCGTGCCGCTGCCGAAGGCGACGGCCCGTGCCCCGGAAGGCGCACCAGCACGGGCGGCGGACATCAGGGGCATGACGGCGGAGGAAGGGCGGGGCTGTGTGTGTGTGTGGGCTGCAGAAGGTGTCCAGAGAGAGAGTCGGGAAAGAAGAAGCTGTGTCTGGGGGTGCGCGGGGAATGCAGCCTGTCGGGAGGAGGAGGGGGTGTGGTGTGGTGTGGTGTGGTGCGGCTGTGGTGTTGCACGGAACACGCAAACAGTGTTGCACCTCGCGCAAGTGTTGGTGCTGGTGGTGGGGGCCGTGCTTTCACCTTCCTCTCTTCACTTCCCAACGTGCTGCAGCATGCCACAACCACCACGCGCACAGCAACTGCAACTTAACCTCAACATGACAACACGACCCCACTTCATCTCGTGGGGCTTTCTATCCGCAGGTTCTTTCTTTTCACTTTCTTCTGTTTTGACTGTGTTCCTGTGGCGTGTGGCTACTCGATATCCATGTCTCCAAACGAATCGTCATAGTATCCCGCGTCCCCATCCCCTGTGAGTGACACCTCGTCTTGGTACGGAGAACCGTTGTCCCCGTTGTGCCATCCCTGATCCTGCCAGCCCGGGTCTGCTCCTGCATAGTCAGAGTGTGTTCGTGTCGTTGACGGCCCGTGGCTCGATGACAGGAAATTACTGAGCATCATGCCCCCCACAAGTCCACTGAGGCCCCAACCCCACGCACCGAGACCGTTGCCCGAGCTGCTGCGCGTGTTACAACCGACCCCTGGAGCAGCGTGACTCCGAGGTGGGTCGCTTCCCGGGTACGGTGGTGCGCTCGGTACACCTCCACCCTCCTCCCACTGCGGCTGTGTGGCTGGTGGCTGCCACTGGCGCTCGTCCTGTGTGTGCATGTGCTGCCCACGCGCCTTGGCCCTCTTCATGAGGAAGAAGAATCCCCACACACACAGGATGATGATAACGTAATTCAGCGTGGAGTTCGCCTGCAGGCGCTCCTGTGTGTAGGGCGTTGTGTCGTACATTACAGAGCTGTGGTACCCGTTCGTTTCCTTTTTGCCCACGAACCCCCTGTGATTCCATGTGGGGCCACGAGTGGCCCTCTTGCGCAGCCTGTACTTCAAGACACAGCTCCCCCGACGGATGAGGGTGGTGTCCTTCGGACCGGTGCAGCCTTCGCATCGGATGGAAAAGTTCTTCGCTATCGTGTATTTCGAAGGGCTGATCACACGGTCAGGGCACGTCCAGCGTTGTCTTCCTGCTGCTGTCTCGTTTTTGACGCACTTGATGCGGCTGACGGTGACACTCGGAATGCAGCCTCC
The DNA here is from genome assembly GCA_963210315.1 of Rhynchopus euleeides. Lineage (NCBI taxonomy): Eukaryota > Euglenozoa > Diplonemea > Diplonemida > Diplonemidae > Rhynchopus > Rhynchopus euleeides. The sequence continues at coordinate 136,207 of OY723276.1, forward strand.
CAGGCACCTCAGTGTCGGGCCAGGCTCGGTCCACTTTCTCACGCTGATATCCCCTGCGGCAAAAGTGAGCGTGTCGACGCTGCTCTTCGCTATACAGCCTTCGTCCACCCCTTGCGCGTTTGCAACAGACAGCAAGGCAATCATCCCCGCCAGGCGGCTTAAAGAAAGTGCCGCACCCGCAAACCCATTGGGTGCTGGCAGGGACCCCCCCCTTTGCATCGGCATTGTGTACTGTTGGGTCACGGTGGGCATGGCATCGCTGCATCCAAACGCAGGCAGGTCTGGGGAATCAAGAAGGCGGGGTGGGTGGGGCTGGGACAGGGGGGACATTCTGTTGCTCGGGAGCACGTTGCCGACGGGCAAGCCTGCTTCGCTCGCCGTCCTGCCTTCTGGGTGTCCGGGACACGCCAGTGAGTTTCGCTAAACCCCTCCCCCCCCCCTCTCCCCCACACGTGGACGGACATTCGGATTTTTGTGGAACACATGTTGAACCTTGGTTCGTCCGCAAGTTGCGATGACAGGGGATGCACCGTTGCAGGTTGCTGCAGGTTTCCTCTGCCCTGCCTATGAATAATACGAGGGGATGTGTAGTACCCAACGGCAAACACTTCTTGTCGGTATGCCGCACGGGTACGAGGGTGGCCGCCAAGAGCCAAGATAGTGTTCGCACCAAAAACCCCTGTCCATGCTGCTAGACATCACAAAACTGCCAGCATGTTCCTGTGAACCCCTCCCCCCGAAAGAAAGCAGCAAACCCGCCCCCCCCCCCCCCCCCACCCCCCTCGACTCGCTCATCCTTGATCCTTGATGCCCTCGACAGGCGTCGAAGGTCAATGTATAATGGTGCAGCTTTCGAGCCGAATTGAACGAAAAGCTTGGGCTCGGCATGCCCTTCGGCAGCAACGTCTGAGGGCCCGCTGTATTTGAGATCTACTCAGGGGTGTCAAGTGTGTCTGAGTGTGCGACAGCAGACCCACGCATACTCGGGGGGGTCAGGATACCGACAGTGGAAGCCGCAGCTCGTGCGCATTGCGCCACCCAAGAGAGATCAGGCCAGAATCAAATCAACCCCGGAAAACCCAAAGTCACCTGAGCGAACACAGGGAAAACAGCGCAACACGCCACAAGCAGGGGTCTCCGGAGCTCAGGGTATCTCGGCCGAACAACAGAACCACAAGCCGCCAAGTACACCGATCCGAAAAAAATGTTGACAACCGACAAACCTCGGGAAATTGTCACGGTTTCGGTTTGCCTTGATGCCGCCCGGGAGGGTGGTGGGGGGGCTTCTGCTTTGCTCTAGAGGCGTGGCTGGCACACTGGTTGCGTTGGCAACAGGGCTTTCCCTAAATATTGGGTCCGGGGGGGCTGGGAACCGGTTCGGGTACAAAGTGTCACTTCAACTCTGCCGCTCTTTCTCTACTGTTGATACTTCGTTTGATGCGTTGACGCTTCCACACTCTTCACTTCCCAACGTGCTGCAGCATGCCACAACCACCACGCGCACAGCAACTGCAACTTAACCTCAACATGACAACACGACCCCACTTCATCTCGTGGGGCTTTCTATCCGCAGGTTCTTTCTTTTCACTTTCTTCTGTTTTGACTGTGTTCCTGTGGCGTGTGGCTACTCGATATCCATGTCTCCAAACGAATCGTCATAGTATCCCGCGTCCCCATCCCCTGTGAGTGACACCTCGTCTTGGTACGGAGAACCGTTGTCCCCGTTGTGCCATCCCTGATCCTGCCAGCCCGGGTCTGCTCCTGCATAGTCAGAGTGTGTTCGTGTCGTTGACGGCCCGTGGCTCGATGACAGGAAATTACTGAGCATCATGCCCCCCACAAGTCCACTGAGGCCCCAACCCCACGCACCGAGACCGTTGCCCGAGCTGCTGCGCGTGTTACAACCGACCCCTGGAGCAGCGTGACTCCGAGGTGGGTCGCTTCCCGGGTACGGTGGTGCGCTCGGTACACCTCCACCCTCCTCCCACTGCGGCTGTGTGGCTGGTGGCTGCCACTGGCGCTCGTCCTGTGTGTGCATGTGCTGCCCACGCGCCTTGGCCCTCTTCATGAGGAAGAAGAATCCCCACACACACAGGATGATGATAACGTAATTCAGCGTGGAGTTCGCCTGCAGGCGCTCCTGTGTGTAGGGCGTTGTGTCGTACATTACAGAGCTGTGGTACCCGTTCGTTTCCTTTTTGCCCACGAACCCCCTGTGATTCCATGTGGGGCCACGAGTGGCCCTCTTGCGCAGCCTGTACTTCAAGACACAGCTCCCCCGACGGATGAGGGTGGTGTCCTTCGGACCGGTGCAGCCTTCGCATCGGATGGAAAAGTTCTTCGCTATCGTGTATTTCGAAGGGCTGATCACACGGTCAGGGCACGTCCAGCGTTGTCTTCCTGCTGCTGTCTCGTTTTTGACGCACTTGATGCGGCTGACGGTGACACTCGGAATGCAGCCTCCCAGGCACCTCAGTGTCGGGCCAGGCTCGGTCCACTTTCTCACGCTGATATCCCCTGCGGCAAAAGTGAGCGTGTCGACGCTGCTCTTCGCTATACAGCCTTCGTCCACCCCTTGCGCGTTTGCAACAGACAGCAAGGCAATCATCCCCGCCAGGCGGCTTAAAGAAAGTGCCGCACCCGCAAACCCATTGGGTGCTGGCAGGGACCCCCCCCTTTGCATCGGCATTGTGTACTGTTGGGTCACGGTGGGCATGGCATCGCTGCATCCAAACGCAGGCAGGTCTGGGGAATCAAGAAGGCGGGGTGGGTGGGGCTGGGACAGGGGGGACATTCTGTTGCTCGGGAGCACGTTGCCGACGGGCAAGCCTGCTTCGCTCGCCGTCCTGCCTTCTGGGTGTCCGGGACACGCCAGTGAGTTTCGCTAAACCCCTCCCCCCCCCCTCTCCCCCACACGTGGACGGACATTCGGATTTTTGTGGAACACATGTTGAACCTTGGTTCGTCCGCAAGTTGCGATGACAGGGGATGCACCGTTGCAGGTTGCTGCAGGTTTCCTCTGCCCTGCCTATGAATAATACGAGGGGATGTGTAGTACCCAACGGCAAACACTTCTTGTCGGTATGCCGCACGGGTACGAGGGTGGCCGCCAAGAGCCAAGATAGTGTTCGCACCAAAAACCCCTGTCCATGCTGCTAGACATCACAAAACTGCCAGCATGTTCCTGTGAACCCCTCCCCCCGAAAGAAAGCAGCAAACCCGCCCCCCCCCCCCCCCCCACCCCCCTCGACTCGCTCATCCTTGATCCTTGATGCCCTCGACAGGCGTCGAAGGTCAATGTATAATGGTGCAGCTTTCGAGCCGAATTGAACGAAAAGCTTGGGCTCGGCATGCCCTTCGGCAGCAACGTCTGAGGGCCCGCTGTATTTGAGATCTACTCAGGGGTGTCAAGTGTGTCTGAGTGTGCGACAGCAGACCCACGCATACTCGGGGGGGTCAGGATACCGACAGTGGAAGCCGCAGCTCGTGCGCATTGCGCCACCCAAGAGAGATCAGGCCAGAATCAAATCAACCCCGGAAAACCCAAAGTCACCTGAGCGAACACAGGGAAAACAGCGCAACACGCCACAAGCAGGGGTCTCCGGAGCTCAGGGTATCTCGGCCGAACAACAGAACCACAAGCCGCCAAGTACACCGATCCGAAAAAAATGTTGACAACCGACAAACCTCGGGAAATTGTCACGGTTTCGGTTTGCCTTGATGCCGCCCGGGAGGGTGGTGGGGGGGCTTCTGCTTTGCTCTAGAGGCGTGGCTGGCACACTGGTTGCGTTGGCAACAGGGCTTTCCCTAAATATTGGGTCCGGGGGGGCTGGGAACCGGTTCGGGTACAAAGTGTCACTTCAACTCTGCCGCTCTTTCTCTACTGTTGATACTTCGTTTGATGCGTTGACGCTTCCACACTCTTCACTTCCCAACGTGCTGCAGCATGCCACAACCACCACGCGCACAGCAACTGCAACTTAACCTCAACATGACAACACGACCCCACTTCATCTCGTGGGGCTTTCTATCCGCAGGTTCTTTCTTTTCACTTTCTTCTGTTTTGACTGTGTTCCTGTGGCGTGTGGCTACTCGATATCCATGTCTCCAAACGAATCGTCATAGTATCCCGCGTCCCCATCCCCTGTGAGTGACACCTCGTCTTGGTACGGAGAACCGTTGTCCCCGTTGTGCCATCCCTGATCCTGCCAGCCCGGGTCTGCTCCTGCATAGTCAGAGTGTGTTCGTGTCGTTGACGGCCCGTGGCTCGATGACAGGAAATTACTGAGCATCATGCCCCCCACAAGTCCACTGAGGCCCCAACCCCACGCACCGAGACCGTTGCCCGAGCTGCTGCGCGTGTTACAACCGACCCCTGGAGCAGCGTGACTCCGAGGTGGGTCGCTTCCCGGGTACGGTGGTGCGCTCGGTACACCTCCACCCTCCTCCCACTGCGGCTGTGTGGCTGGTGGCTGCCACTGGCGCTCGTCCTGTGTGTGCATGTGCTGCCCACGCGCCTTGGCCCTCTTCATGAGGAAGAAGAATCCCCACACACACAGGATGATGATAACGTAATTCAGCGTGGAGTTCGCCTGCAGGCGCTCCTGTGTGTAGGGCGTTGTGTCGTACATTACAGAGCTGTGGTACCCGTTCGTTTCCTTTTTGCCCACGAACCCCCTGTGATTCCATGTGGGGCCACGAGTGGCCCTCTTGCGCAGCCTGTACTTCAAGACACAGCTCCCCCGACGGATGAGGGTGGTGTCCTTCGGACCGGTGCAGCCTTCGCATCGGATGGAAAAGTTCTTCGCTATCGTGTATTTCGAAGGGCTGATCACACGGTCAGGGCACGTCCAGCGTTGTCTTCCTGCTGCTGTCTCGTTTTTGACGCACTTGATGCGGCTGACGGTGACACTCGGAATGCAGCCTCCCAGGCACCTCAGTGTCGGGCCAGGCTCGGTCCACTTTCTCACGCTGATATCCCCTGCGGCAAAAGTGAGCGTGTCGACGCTGCTCTTCGCTATACAGCCTTCGTCCACCCCTTGCGCGTTTGCAACAGACAGCAAGGCAATCATCCCCGCCAGGCGGCTTAAAGAAAGTGCCGCACCCGCAAACCCATTGGGTGCTGGCAGGGACCCCCCCCTTTGCATCGGCATTGTGTACTGTTGGGTCACGGTGGGCATGGCATCGCTGCATCCAAACGCAGGCAGGTCTGGGGAATCAAGAAGGCGGGGTGGGTGGGGCTGGGACAGGGGGGACATTCTGTTGCTCGGGAGCACGTTGCCGACGGGCAAGCCTGCTTCGCTCGCCGTCCTGCCTTCTGGGTGTCCGGGACACGCCAGTGAGTTTCGCTAAACCCCTCCCCCCCCCCTCTCCCCCACACGTGGACGGACATTCGGATTTTTGTGGAACACATGTTGAACCTTGGTTCGTCCGCAAGTTGCGATGACAGGGGATGCACCGTTGCAGGTTGCTGCAGGTTTCCTCTGCCCTGCCTATGAATAATACGAGGGGATGTGTAGTACCCAACGGCAAACACTTCTTGTCGGTATGCCGCACGGGTACGAGGGTGGCCGCCAAGAGCCAAGATAGTGTTCGCACCAAAAACCCCTGTCCATGCTGCTAGACATCACAAAACTGCCAGCATGTTCCTGTGAACCCCTCCCCCCGAAAGAAAGCAGCAAACCCGCCCCCCCCCCCCCCCCCCACCCCCCTCGACTCGCTCATCCTTGATCCTTGATGCCCTCGACAGGCGTCGAAGGTCAATGTATAATGGTGCAGCTTTCGAGCCGAATTGAACGAAAAGCTTGGGCTCGGCATGCCCTTCGGCAGCAACGTCTGAGGGCCCGCTGTATTTGAGATCTACTCAGGGGTGTCAAGTGTGTCTGAGTGTGCGACAGCAGACCCACGCATACTCGGGGGGGTCAGGATACCGACAGTGGAAGCCGCAGCTCGTGCGCATTGCGCCACCCAAGAGAGATCAGGCCAGAATCAAATCAACCCCGGAAAACCCAAAGTCACCTGAGCGAACACAGGGAAAACAGCGCAACACGCCACAAGCAGGGGTCTCCGGAGCTCAGGGTATCTCGGCCGAACAACAGAACCACAAGCCGCCAAGTACACCGATCCGAAAAAAATGTTGACAACCGACAAACCTCGGGAAATTGTCACGGTTTCGGTTTGCCTTGATGCCGCCCGGGAGGGTGGTGGGGGGGCTTCTGCTTTGCTCTAGAGGCGTGGCTGGCACACTGGTTGTGTTGGCAACAGGGCTTTCCCTAAATATTGGGTCCGGGGGGGCTGGGAACCGGTTCGGGTACAAAAAAAACGCGCACAGTAGGGGCACTTCTCGGGGGAGCTTACCCGGCCCCTATGCCACCTGAGCTCCTGCAAAACCTACTTTTTGGCATGTTTTGACACATCTGTCTTCAAGACAGCTCCAGAGGGGCAAAAAAAGTTCTGTTTGTCTTATTTGCCAACCGCTCCAAAGGTGCAGAAATCGAGGGAAAACGTCCGATATTCTGCATTGACTCAGGGGTCCCAGCGGGACCCCCTCCTCAAATTTCCCAAAAACCCGTTCTGTGGAACGGTTGGAATCCGTGCGTATCGTGGTGGGGTCATTTTGGCCATGGGGTGCTTGTTGACACCCATAGCTGGCTTTCGTCACTGGGGCCCGCCTTGTCGGCTGTTTACGGTCCCTCTACCCACTAGACCTGCACGACCCCTCCGCAGCGGACAAGTCCATGTCACAGGGGGGTCTGGGGGGCGGAGCCCCCCAGCCGCCGGAGGCCACGGTAGTGAACATCCGCGGTTGGGACGCGCCTTTTTTGTACCCTGGAACAGCCTACTGTGCAGCTTGGGAGTGAAACCAGCCCATTCTGCCACCCGTCTTGCTGCTCACCGGGAGATCCCCGAGTGCGGATAAACCAACCTTTTCTGGCCGCAATGAAATGATTCGTCCGAACCCGTTCCACGAGTATACTAAACCCCCCCCCCCCCCCCGCATAATATTAAATATAGAATACCGTATACGTAAATATTATGGAACGTAAATATTATGGAACGGGCCCATTTTTGGCCGGTCCGTTCCATAATATTTACGTTCCATAATATTTACAGGGCCAGTTGGGGACTCGGTGGTGAGGACGGCTTGCGTCAGGAATCGCGCGAAAAGTGCACGAGTAGGTCCCGTCAGGGACTCTGTATGCCGTCCGATCACCTGGTCCAAGTCCCCGAGTCGCAGAAAGCCCTGTAAATATTATGGAACGAAAAAAATCTGGAACGCCAACCCACCAGCGTTCCAAAATATTTACGTTCCATAATATTTACGTTCCATAATATTTACGTTCCAAAATATTTACGTATACGGTATTTAATATTATGCGTATATGACCTAATCCACCTCGCCTCCGGGCGAGGGTGGTCGAAGGTGGGCGAGTGTGGGCGAACGTGGGCGAAAGTGCAAGAGTGCGGAAGAGGGTGGGCGAGTGTGGGCGAGTGGTGGTCGAGTGTGGGCGAATGTGGGCGAGTGTGGGCGAATGTGGGCGAATGCATGGGGGATTCCTAATCAGAAGACTGCAGGCAAGAAGAGGAAGCCACCGAAATGGGGCCTCAATTAACAGCGAACGCCAAACTTGGGAAGTGGGGGGGGGAGCCGGCTCTGTACTACAAGTCGCGGACTCACTCTAGACGAAGAGGGTGTCGCGGCCGTGTGGGGAACCAAAAACCTGATGAAGGAGGTCCGTGTGTAGTGCCCAAACACGCCGTGACAGCCTCGCCAACCTGGCCAATTCAGCCAGTGGGGTATCTGCCTGGAACACAAAAAACGCTCAGAACACCAAAGGAAACTGCACGTCTTCTTTGGAATCCCCCTAAGCGGGGCAAAGCCCCTTCACTAAAGTGCTTAGTAATGTGGGCGAGTGTGGGCGAGTGTGGGCGAGTGTGGGCGAATGTGGGCGAGTGGTGGTCGAGTGTGGGCGAATGTGGGCGAGTGTGGGCGAATGTGGGCGAATGCATGTGGGCGAGTGTGGGCGAGTGTGGGCGAGTTGTGGGCGAGTGTGGCCGAGTGTGGGCGAATGTGGGCGAACGTGGGCGAGTGTGGGCGAGTGTGGGCGAGTGTGGGCGAGTGTGGCCGAGTGTGGGCGAGTGGTGGGCGACCCTGGGCGAATTAGTGGAGGCGAGGCGGATTAGGTCAGTACCTACCCCCCCCCTTGTAATTGTCCGCCCCATTTTGGCATTTTTGGCCGAGGCGGACAATTACTAGGTCAGGCGGACAATTACAAGGGATTAGCCTGTACCACTGGCTGCAGCGTGCACACAACACAACAGAGGCACATTCCATAGTGTTTGTGCGCTCTGTGTGGCCGGGGGCTCGCTACTCACCCCTACCACCCCCAGGGGGTGATAGGGGTGAGTAGCGAGGGGTGATTAAGAGTCCCTTGTCACGCAGGCCGACCACTCGCACTGCAGGCCTTAGTACCCAGTATAACCCTTGTAATTGTCCGCCCCCCGAGGAGGCCCCGAGGCGGACAATTACAAGGGGTTTGGGGGGGCGGACAATTACAAGGGGGGGGGTAGGTATATTTAATATTATGAGTTATATTTAATACCGTATACGTAAATATTATGGAACGTAAATATTATGGAACGGGCCCATTTTTGGCCGGTCCGTTCCATAATATTTACGTTCCATAATATTTACAGGGCCAGTTGGGGACTCGGTGGTGAGGACGGCTTGCGTCAGGAATCGCGCGAAAAGTGCACGAGTAGGTCCCGTCAGGGACTCTGTACGCCGTCCGATCACCTGGTCCAAGTCCCCGAGTCGCAGAAAGCGCTGTAAATATTATGGAACGAAAAAAATCTGGAACGCCAACCCACCAGCGTTCCATAATATTTACGTTCCATAATATTTACGTTCCAAAATATTTACGTATACGGTATTATGACATGGTATGACAAAGATCTTGCAAGAAATGTTAAGAAATCTCGAAATTTCTTAAGACGTCTTAATGTAATGCCGAAAGGGCTATTTCTTACTGGGGGGGGGGCAAATACAAGCATATATGCTTGTATTAAGCGTGCCAGCTCGCATAATGCGGGGCTTTCTGGAAAAATTATAAATGATTATACTGCGAATACAAGCATACTAAAAACCCAATTTTTGTTGACCAGGCTAATACAAGCATACATGCTTGTATTAGCCTGGTAGAAAAATTTATATTTTTGTGGTGGAAAACCCCCCAAAAACCCCAAAAATACCCAATATTTTCTACCAGGCTAATAGAAGTATATATGCTTCTATTAGCCTGAAAATTTTATTTAAATCCGGATTTTCATAATATGCTTGTATTCGCATGTATGCTTGTATTTGCCCCCCCCCAGTAAAGATTTCTTACTGATTTCTTAAGACGTGTTTCTTAATGCCTAGCATTTTAATGTCCATCATTCTGAAAAAGATCTTAAAAGATCTTTTTCAGAATGATGGACATTTTTAATGCTGGGAGATATGGAAATAATGTCCATCATTTCATTAAGAAATCTTAAGAAATCCTGCATTTCTTAAAAATAATGGGGGTCATTAATTTAAGAAATTTAATGCAGCACCTGCATTAAGACGTCTTAAGAAAGAAGTGAAAAGATCCTTTTCTTATTAAGACCTTTGTCATACCATGTTATGAGTTTTGGGGGCCTATATTTAATATTATGAGTTCTGGGCTGTTTGCTATCAGGACTCACTTGCAAAAAACCGCTGGCGAACAACGGGTGCTGAAAATAGGATTTTTTCAGTCACCTACGTCATGTACAGACACTGTGCGTCCCCGGAGATGACCTCTTTTGGCCTACTAGCCGAAAAAAACGGCCAAAAAACCCCAAAAACGCCCTATTTAATATTACGAGTTATTTAATATTATGCGTTATATTTAATATTATGCGTCATATTTAATATTATGCGCTATTTAATATTACGCGTTATTTAACATTATACAGGGGGGGTGGGGTAATCAGGCTGGGGGAAAAAACAACAAATCACAACGAATCACACCCGATCACAACAAATCACAACGCCAAATGTTGTGATTTGTTGTGATTTGTTGCGATTTGTTGCGATTTGTTGTGGCCAGTTGTGATTTGTTGCGACCAGTTGTGACGACTTGTGACCCTTTTGTGATGAGTTGTGATGAGTTGTGATGAGTTGTGATGAGGTGTGATCTGTTGTGATGAGGGTTTTTCCCCAGCCTGATTACCCCAGGGGGGGTTTATTTTTTTTTGAAATCTTCACCATTTTCCCCCCTCTTCAGCCCACACCCTTCCCCTGCAAAAAAAAACGCGCACAGGTGCTGCAAAAAAAACGCGCCAAACAGAGGGAAAATCTTGAAATCGCCGGTCCCCGGGTTAGGGTATGGATTTAGGGAAAGCCCTGGTTGGCAAGTCTCTACATTTTATTTTTTGCACAGAGACAAAGGAACGTATGTCCACAACAGCCATCAAGCGGCGGGTGCTGTAAGTCGAGGGAAACCTGCAAAAAAAAAACAAGGGGGGGATTGGGAATCTTCATACAGCCAGGTTTGTGACGATCTCAAATCGTTCAAAATCGTCCACACTCCGTTCGTTCTTCAACGAGGCAGACAGTATCTTCAGACACCGAGCGGGCTGTCCGGCCCGCGCAAGTCTGTTTACTGTGCAATGCACTTTTCCGCCGAGCTTCAGCTCTTTGTTGGAAGTCACCATACCTGGACAGCTTTGTGCCATCTGGGTTGCGTGAACCGTGCTTGCCTTCCGTGAATGTGCCTGGCGGACCTCACACTGCATACATTTGTGTGTTGTGTTTCTTGTCACCACTGACAGAGCGTGCCATGGAGCCGAATGCAGATGGGCCCAGTCTCACCCAAGATGTTGAAGCTGGCTCAACTTCGGACCACACGGGACCTCAACGCAGACAACAGTTGCCCACCCGTATCGGCAGAATGTGAGGCTAACGAATGCACCACACACGAACAAACACGGGCGAACCACACAACACCGATACATATTTCTCCTTGTTGTATGAGTGAGTGAATAGAGTACTCCCAATGAAATCTCTCTCTCTCTCTCTCTCTCTCTCTCTCTCTCTCTCTCTCTCTCTCTCTCTCTCTCTCTCTCTCTCTCTCTCTCTCTCTCTCTCTCTCTCTCTCTCTCTCGTATGCTTCAAGTGTGAATATCCCCGGAACGTAGATACCCGCACCATCTCTCGTGCTATTTCATGCTGAAAGCGTGAATGTCCCCGTGTCACCCTTCTCTCTCTATTTCACCCCGATACGTGCCAAACTTAGGAGCACAAAAGTACAGGAAACGATGAACAGAACAGACGACAGACGGAGGGGGTATGGGAAGGGCGGGGCGGGTGGGAGGCTAGAAAGGCAGGGGCACGTGGTGCATGGCACAGAAGTAGGCCTTCTCTGCCACAAACAAAGGCGTGTATGCATGTCAGTGGGATCGCACCGAGACAGCACAGTGTGTGTTCTAAACTCTTTACGAGGTTCATGGCGTGCAAAAACCGGTGCAACGCGGCGGCACGTGGCACAAGCAGCACGACAGGCGAACACCAACACGGCGACACAAGCACGCTGTTGCTCCAAGCACACAAACTCTCTGCTGGCCAGATGTCAGTCGATCGTGGCATGCTTTTTTTTGGGCCAGATATTGGGGCGTACCCATGGCATGCGTGCAGAATACAGATCACCCACGGGACAACGCATCTCGAAAATAGGGGCGGTGGCTATGTAATATAACCGCGTCATTTGGGGGGTGGGGGTGAGGGGTGGGTTCTTTTGAACAGAAAAAGCGCAAATCCATCCGGGACTGCGCAGCACAACATCAACCAGGAGGCGTGCGGTGGGGAAAGCTGAAGATTTCAACAAGGCGCCCTCATATTACTAAAGGAAATCCATAGTAAAGGTCACAGTGATGGCTGGGGCCATCTCTGCTCAATAAACGGTATTCGCAGCATTATAATTATGAAGGGGGTACACCTTTCGCAACAACGCTTGCGCAGGGGCCTTGGACTTTGTAAACAATTTGCTCGGAAAGAACACCGTCTGAGCTGTGTCTCTAGTCCAGAACACCGAAACTCCTCAGAATTTCACTGATAAATTCATAATGTAAAGGTCGCAGTGATGGCTGCAGCATCACTTCGCCGAGCGGAATGTGGTGGGTTCGCAGCCTTCGCTTAGACTTCGTCATCCCGACACTGCTCCGCTTATGCCGCTAGTTCTCACCTAAAAAGAGGAGGACAAGGTGTCACTGCGCCTGTAGCTTTGAACCTCTCCCCCTCCCTCTGTTCGGTTTGTTTTGCTGATTTTGCCTAGTTTTTTGCGCTGTGTGAAGGGGGGGGGGGGGGGGTCATGGAGAGACGGCGGAATCCCTTCACTGTAAAAATGTGGGGGTGGGGGCGGGTGTGAGGGGGGGGCACAGAAAAGCAAGACACCGCAGACACATTCTGCCGCGTGGAAAAAAAATGGCGCCGAATGAACAAAACAACAGGTGTGAGGAAGCAGCTCCCACCCCCCCACCACCCACCTCTGGAACAGAACGAGCCCGCTCACAAAACACGGGGCTGGTTCAAACACCCTGAGACGTGGATAGGTATTGTCCTCTGGGTGACTCAGGCATTCTTGCGCTGGACAGCAGGCATCAACAACAGGGAACATGGTTCTAGAGCCCTGAACCCGACTGAAAAAACAGAAGCAGTGCCTTCGTACAATGACACCTTCGTTGTTGAGCGGTCCGCATTCAATCGGCCCACTCCGCTGCGGGGTGCATGGCACGCCCGGCCTGACGCTCGCAAGCCGGGCGAGAGCTGTGTATCTTGCTTGGAATACACGCTGTGCACTGCACGCGGGCAGCGGCGGAGCCGTGCACAAAAGGTGAACTCCTGCGACTGGACTGGGGTGAGTGCAGCCCTTGCGAGACGCTCTGATACGTTGCTTGTCCTCTGCAGGACGGGGAAGCGGGGTGCCATGCCGGGGTCACACCCGGACGCGGCTCCAAGGAATGCCGACGCTGCCATGCAAGGCCTTCGGGTCCCTGACGAGTGCTCAACCCGGTCCCCTCTGTCACTGCCTCGTGTCTGGCGTCTGCAGGTTGACAGGCCTGCCGAGCGCCTCGAGGTAGTCGTCGTCTCGCGACCGGTCGGCCTCGCCGATGATCTGCCCTGACTGCAGCATGTGCGACTTGGTGCTGTTGCTTCGCACGAAGGGGAATCCGCAGAAGATGTCGTCCCCCGCGTGGACACTGTGCATCGAGACCATCGCTTCGCGCGCCGCATCGATATTGGTTTCGTGTGTTCTGCTGCGGGAGGATCAGGACAGCAAGCAGACAACAAGACATACCTGAGGTTGCCATCCGGGATGTACGGCGCTGGGATGGTTTTGTTGTACAAATCCTCCCAGTTGATCGATTGAAAGAACCTGTGTGTGTGCAGAAAACATGGTGGGCCGGGTGCGGCGTTGCCGTGGCGTGGCCCAAGACACAGATACAACAAGCCGAGACTTGATGGGGCGGCAGGACATGAACACACCTGTGGTCCTTCATCTGGGTGGATGTGATCCGCGTTGAGGGGTTGCGGTCGAGGCAGCGCTTCAGCAACGCCCTGCTGTCGTCCGACACCTGCACCCCGGGGGGGTAGGCAAGATCCCGCTCGCAGACGTAGCGCAGCGTGATTTGCGGTGTCTCGCCGTGGAAGGGGAAGTAGCCTGTCAGCATCGCGTAGATCAGCACACCAAGACTCCACACGTCGACAGTGAATGTGTACCCCGTCTCGCGGTTGACCTTGATCATCTCAGGCGCCATGTAAACGGGGGTCCCGTTCCGGCTGACAATCTTCTCACCCTCGTGGATGGTGGTTGCAAACCCGAAGTCGGTCAGCTTCATGTACCCATCCCGGGTCAGGACACAGTTCTCCGCCTTCAGGTCGCAGTGAATAATCTTGATGCTGTGCAGGTACTCGATGGCAAGCACGAGCTGCCCTGCGTAGAAGCGCGCCCGGTCTACGCTGAACCTGAACAAGGCAAGGCGGTGTGGTGTGTTGTGGGATATTCTCTTCCCTTCCAAGCATCGCCCACAACGGCACATCACAATTGAAACCGGAATCTCTTTCTCTCTTTGTAGCACAGGAAAAGCGTTTGATGTGGGTGTGGAGCACATGTGAACACGAGACAGCAAAACACACAGAAAAGAAGCAGGGCCATCGGAAGCACTCCTACACTTTTACGCATCATGCATGTGCTTAAAAACCTGGTAATAAGGGTTGGTGCAACATACCGCTTGCTGGGCTCTGCCGTCATGAGGTTGAAGAGCTCGCCGCCGCTGAGAAACTCCATGACAAGGAAGATCTTGTCACGCGTCTGGAAGGCAGAGATGAGGTCCACAATGTTAGGGTGCGCCACCTTCTGCAGCAGCGCCTGCTCTTTCCGCACCTCACGCAGCATGCGGTTGTGGAGGATCTTCGCCTTCTCGAGCACTTTGCAAACGTAGATGTTGCCGGTGGCCTTCTCGCGCACCTTAATCACACGCCCGTACGCCCCTTGCCCCACAACAGAGAGGAAGTCGAACTCCACCTGCACGCGGGGGATAGATGCAGGCTTGGAGGTGGTGCCTGACGCAAACAAAGGGACCTCCTCGAGGTTGGGCTTTGTGCCGCTGTTCTGGAAGGACTGGATGCTCTTCAGGATTGCCCGCCACCAATCCTCCTTCTCGTGGTCGCCCTCGGCGGCAAAGATATGGGCGGGGCCGCCGCCGCGCGGCTCAATCCGCCACGAGTAGCGGTGCGACATGGCCATCTTCTCCTTCATCGTACCCATGTTCTTTGTCTTGCCCTTCTCGACGGAGTACACCACAGCGTCGTTCTTCCCCTTTGGCTGACCTGAAGCATCCAGCCCGAACATGCTGCACTCGTCGATCAGCTTGGCCCCATCCAGCTCGATGTAGTCTTTGAAGTCGTTGCGGTTCCCCGTGCTCGACGACCACATCATAAACCCGCCGCGCAGCTCCACCCACCGCTGCTTCCACTCCCCATCCTTCTCCTTAAACTTCTTGAGAAACCCCTGCTGCACAGGCTCACCTCCCTCCTTCACAACCTTCTTGAGGTCCTTGTTGCGGTTGCCCTTCATCACCCGCCCTAGCAACCCAGAGGACGGGCGCTTCGCCACATTGCTGTTCGGGGTGCTCGCCATTGCAACAAGGCTACCGCAGGTAAAGCGTCGCCGACGGTATGAAGGGGGGGTGGTAGGGGAGCAGCGAGGAGCGCACGCGAATGTGCTGCCCCCCGCCCCTTCCCGGCCCCCCCCCGCTTGCCCCCCGCGCGACTGCTATCCTGGGTGGCGGGGTGTGGGGGTGTGAGGGAGGCACGGTGTGCAGCGCATTCGACGACATGAGACGGGATGGTGTGGCAAAGGGTGCAGAAGAAAAGGGTGCAGCGTGTGGGAGGGCAGTGGGGGTGGGGGGGGGGGGGGGCCGGGGGGGGGGGGGGTAGGGGGGGTCAAATGCCACCCTTTTACGTGGACAAACACGATTTTTCAAAAAACCGGCGCAGAGGCCCCAAAGCCCCCGTAAACCCTCCAAACCCCCCCAGATCGGTCCGGAAACCCATCGAACCCCACTTTTCCACCATTCCGGGCACCTCAGGTGCCCGAATTGGGGTACCTAAATTTTGTGCCACCGTTTGGTACCGTACAGTGCCACTGTGTGGGAGGTTGGAAAAGAAAATGCCCCAACACACCACATCTGAGGGTTGCAATGCATGTTGCTTGCCAACCACGTCATCCGGTGGGTGTCAGGCGCTATGTAGGTGGCATTAGCCAGGTCTTCGATGTGTTCTGGCTTGTATATATACCTCCCTGCCACCATGCACCGGGAGGCTGCCTGTAGGTACGGAACAGTCCAGATGGTCGTGTGATTCCTGTGCAGCAGTGCTCCACAACCGGGATGTGTTGACAACGACTGTTGCAACACGAGCTGTACATTCCGGGAACACATGAAGTGCGCTGTCGTGGTACCCATTGTGCCAGAATTGGTAGTTGCTGCGGTCTACTTTGCCTGGCCCAAGAGCACTGGTACTGAACGGTGCAATATGCGTGGCGAGGTGAATACAACGGAAGCGCGCAAAGTCAATACAGCTCTCGGATGGCGGGTGGTGGTGCCACTAGTGTGTGACGTTCACTCGAGGATACAACGCATCACAATGAATCAGCAACCGTGGACCGAGTACAATACGCTCTCTGTGGCTGGTGTGGGGGACAAAGGCAGTGCCTGTGCCGCAGGCAGGGAGGTATATATACAAGCCAGAACACATCGAAGACCTGGCTAATGCCACCTACATAGCGCCTGACACCCACCGGATGACGTGGTTGGCAAGCAACATGCATTGCAACCCTCAGATGTGGTGTGTTGGGGCATTTTCTTTTCCAACCTCCCACACAGTGGCACTGTACGGTACCAAACGGTGGCACAAAATTTAGGTACCCCAATTCGGGCACCTGAGGTGCCCGGAATGGTGGAAAAGTGGGGTTCGATGGGTTTCCGGACCGATCTGGGGGGGTTTGGAGGGTTTACGGGGGCTTTGGGGCCTCTGCGCCGGTTTTTTGAAAAATCGTGTTTGTCACCCCCATTTGACCCCCCCTAGGGGGGGGGGGGGGGGATCTCAGAGACTTGCGCGACATCCCGGGACGACCGGAGGACAGAAGGTCAGAAGGACATAAGGACATAATCAGGATAAGGAACACACACAGAGCTTGCGATTGCCGGTGTGGCATGGGAGGGTAGGTTGGGGTTAGCACGTGTTACATTATGTTGACTGCCGTGATTCGTTCTGCCTGTCCCTTTCGGCGGGCTGACAGAATGTGCTGGGGAAACAAAGGCGGGCAATCGTGTTTGTGTTTCTTTGTTGCTCGTTTGCCATGCCGCAATACTGCCGCAAGGCTGGTCCCCACTGCCCCCCGCCCCACAGAGGTTACCCCAGTGGTTACGCACTTTCCTCGGGCACGTCGCGCATTTCTTCTTCGAATCTCGCTCGCCGGCGACGCTCGAATTCGGCGTCAGCTGCAGCCATGCGACGGCGCGTCCACCACTTGTAGAGGAGGTACACACAATACACCTTGAACAGGACTGTAAAGACTGCAGCGATGACCAGTGTGCGTGTGCCAAACTGTGGGAGCCACGGGTGTGGGGTTTCGGGGGACTGCAGTGTCGCAGACGTCGTACAACTCTGCTGCAGCTGTGCAGCATCCGGCGAGTGTGTGTCTGTGTGCAGCACATATACAGACACGTTCACACCCCCGGGCTGGTCGCCCTGCAGCAGCACCCCCAGGTAGATGCGTGGCGGCAGCCGCACCCTGATGCACGCAGCGCTGTTCAGCTTGCCGAACCACGTGGCGTTCTCAGCGCTGCCCACCACAGCAAGGTCCTCCCACATCCCGAAGAAAAGCTCCTGCACATATGCACTTGCCTGGACCTCCACCACGCCCTGCTGGCCCCGCTTCCACAGAGACGAGTGCAGGACCCATTCACCCTGCACAGCTTGGAACGCGGTGGGGGCACCCCTCGCAGCTTCCTGCACCACGCCTGTGAGCTGGCAGGCAGAGCCCCTGTGGCTGGCGTCGCACTGGCACTGCCCTTGGCCGGCTTCCTGCGAGGGCACGCAGGTGCCGTGTCCGTGGCATGTTGACTTCGGTGTGAGGGCGCTACCCGGGCAGATGAGCTCGCAGAAACGGCCCCCGTATCCCGGGTCGCAGGCACACCCTGAGGCAAGGCAGGCACCCCTCCCTGTGCACGTGCCTGCATCCGTCACGCAGGCATCTTGCGCACACACCACCGCCCCGACCGCAAGCACAGCGATGAAGCGCAGATGAGTCACCATTATCGCTGTGCCACCTGCGTGTGTGGTGGAAAGTGAGAAAAGGCGGGCCCCACTGCTCATGAGTGACACGGGGATGAAGGCCCTGGATGGAGCTGGACCCAACAAGTCAACAGTCAACAGGAGGGCACGGGCAGTGGGGCTGGGCAGCACTCTCGCTATTGGTTCAGAGAATCGACGCCTCACGACAGAAGCCTACAGGACAGTGTATTGCGTGTGTGTGGCCTCCTAGAGTTATGTCAGGGAGCGACACAGCCGAAGCGGTTACCCTCGATCTAAAGACGGGTTCGAGAGCTCAGGATAGCGAACAGAGGGGAGCTGCTACCGTTCCTTGCAAAACACCCCGCACCCAGCAGGCTGTGCGTGGGGGGAGTGCCCAGCATCCAACAGAAAACCAACGAGCGTTGCCTCTGAAGATTCGCTGTCGGTAAACAGGGGTCCTCTTCTCGATGGAGCTCAAAACCATACACAGGCTTGCAGGGTGGGGGGGTGTGTGGGTGGGGGTAGTGGGGCGCCATCGCGCCAAGTTGTTACAGAAGCTTCGACATGGTGTAGGAGGTGGTCCCCCTTGCCCCCCGATGCATGGGCGACATCCCACTCGGGGACAGCGGCTGCCACGTGTCTTCCCCCTTGTTGGTGCTGAAGCTGTGGCTCATGGGGCGCCTGGACAGCGTGTTCACAGGCGACATGGCCGCTGCTGCTGCATCGCCAACACTCGCATTTCCTGTGTGGCGGAACAAACATGCTAAAGGGCAACGCGCCCTGCATCGCACGGCATACCAAATATCTGCGACACAGCATGGAGCTGCCGCACCACTGTCTCCTCCAATTGGGTGATCCTTTGGAGGATGTTCTTCAGCGACAGCTGCCGCTGCTGCCCGTGGTAGTGTAAGGTCTCCGACAGGCTCTCGAGCCGCTCCACCATCATCTCAACAGTCTTCGACTCGTGCTTCGCTATCGCGGTGTGCACGCAGGGCGCGCGATGCGGGTGGAGCTGCGGGTGAAGCTCGGGCGAAGCACCGCCCCTGCTGCGCAGCGGCGACACCTCCCGCGAGCGGGACATGCCATGGTCGGTGTGGTCGGCGTGCCGCCCCAACGCGTAGATATCCTGCAGCACCTGGTGGCACCGTGCCACGCAGCCAGAGATGCTTTCCAGGAAGGCCCCCGACAGGCCCAGCGTCTGCCTCCCCCACCCGCACTCATCGATGAAGTCGCGCAGCGAGAAGAGGTTGCCTGAGATGGTCTCGTTGAGCCCCTTGACACGCCTCTCGATGTCGCTGCCCACCGCAGCCTCAGCCCCGCTGCAGCGCTGCGTGAGGCTTGCAATCTCGAGCTTCTTCGCCTCCAGGTCCTGCGTGAGCTGGTGCAGGGCACCCGCCGACTTGGAGTGGTCTGCCTGGGCACCCTGCGCGCGCAGCTCCAGCTGTGCCACCTTATCCAGCGCTTGGCACAGATCAGCCCTGCGGGTGTCCAACTCCTGCGACTGCTGCTGGCAGGTCTGCTCCGTCACCTCCAGGCTGGTCCGCAGGCGGGTCACCTCAAACTCCAGCTTCAGCTTCTGGTCCTCAGCCTGCATGCGGCGTGCCAGCTCCTGCTGCTGCTCCGTGTTGTGCCGTGCGACACACTGCTGCAGGCGGGTGGCCTCCGCACGGAGCGAACGCCCGTCACGCACCACCTTGCCCACCCGACCCTGCAGCGCCTTGAGGCGCGATGCGTGCTTCCGGAGCACATCAGGCACACCCGCCAGGCCCTTCATGCTGCCTGCGATGCCGTAGCACCCCTGCTCCACTGCAGCACGCAGGCCATCGAGGCAATGCACGGCGGTTGCGGCAGCCTCGATGACATCCTCGTGCCGCAGGTCGTCGCGCAAGCCCCCGCCTGGGGAGAGCGCACCCACCACACCCAGCGACACCAGCTTGTAGCTCTGCAGCTGCGCCTCTGCACGCACCTCCCTTGCGTGCGCCTCGGAGGCATCGCACTCCAGGAGGCGCACCGTCTCCACCAGCTCCGCCTCGTGTGCCCGCATGCCGCGCAGCTCTTCGTCCAGCTGCTCGATGTCGCGGCGTGCCAGGTCCAGCTCCGCGTTGCAGTTGCGCGGCGACACCGAGGAGAAGGGGCCCGCCAGCTTGGAGGACGACATCTCGAAGGAGGGCGTCACGTCGGGCATCGCGAAGGGCGAGAGCGTGCGGGCAGAGGGGTGGGGCGCGACAAGCGGAGACAGCGTGCGTGGGGCAGGGTTCCGCGGCGAGTTCCGCCCGGACAGCGTGCGGAGGGCAGGAGAGCTGGGCGGCAGCACCAGCGGGCTGAGCGTGCGGGCCATCTTCTGCATCGCCTTCTCCAGCCTGCGCGGCGTCACCGCCTCGGAGGCGGCGCGGGGCGACACGCGGTGGTCCCACGCGTCGGAGTCAGAGACACCCACCGAGTCTGCTGCGACTGCATCCTCCAGGTGCCGGGGCGACCCGCGCGTCGACCGGAAGGAGGCTGTGCGGGGGGATGTGCCCATCTCCACAGCCTCCCGCCTCGGGGAGGGCATGCGCCCGAAGGAGGCTGGCGAGGTGGCTGCTGCTGCCGTGTCCCTCAGGCCCACGCGGGGCGAGGTGCCCAGCGACGACACATCCGGGCGCAACGGCGAGTTGCATGCACTCCGCATGCGGCGCCCGGGCGTCGGCGGCTGCGATGCGGAGGTGGACCGCGGCGTGCCGCACACAGCCCTGTTGCGCAGCTGCGAGTCCATGCGCCGCAGCAGCGGTGACAGCGGGGCACCCACTGCCTCGTGCAGCTCCACGGGGGCGCGGGGGGTCCCTGGCGGGGGGTCCCACCGCATCGAGCCCTGCCTGCTCAGCAGGGGGGAGCGCGGCTGTGCCGACAGTGGCGACGTGCACATCTCGTGCGTGCTCCTGGGGGTGCCCCTGCGCCCCTGCCCACCCGCCCCGGGGCTTGCGGGGACGCCCCGCGGCGACAGGCTCGGGGTGGCGGTGCGGCAGGTGAAGGAGGTCGCACGCAGTATCGAGCGCGAGCTGGCCGCAGGGCTGAGCGGGGCAGGGCTGGGGCCTGCACGGGGCGAGGCTGAGCGGGGGCTGCCCCGAGGCGACACACCGCCCTGCCGTGGTGACCTTGCTGTTGGTGTTGTCGCCTTCAGAGACTGCCGACTCGACACGCGCGACAGCAGGTCCCTGCGTGGTGAGGTGAGGTGAGGTGAGGTGAGGTGAGGTGAGGTGAGGTGAGGTGAGGTGAGGTGAGGTGAGGTGAGGTGAGGTGAGGTGAGGTGAGGTGAGGTGAGGTGAGGTGTGGGGTGGTGTGGCGTGGCGTGGCGTGTGTCTTCCATTTTGAACTCTTGTTGGAGGAGTGTGGCCGCAGCTCAGCAGAGCTGCTCACTGTACTTTTCGACGCTCCTCACACATGCAATGTGAATCTCACACAAGTTTTTGCAGCGGAGATGGTACATGTAACATCGGAGTGATGAACGCACCGTTTCCGCACACGCTCTGCTGAACACACATGCAAACACCCACTGGATGGGAGGGGCAGGGACGCCTGCTGTGCCATGTGTCCATACATCAGGGGATTGGCGTCTATCTGCTGCCCCTTCGCCTCCCGCCGCGTCGATGCAGTGCGGTAGGCCGAGCGGTAGTGGTGCGCGGACTGCGGTGGGGGGCGTGCTTGTGGGGTCATCGGGGACCTCACTGCACGAGACGCACGTGCTGCCCTGTGAGTGGTGGGTGGTGGGTGTGGATGTGGGTGTGAAGGTCCCATCATCATTCCCACTTCGAACCGTCATCCCCTTCCTCCTCAGGCACAAACGGGGAGGGGCAAACAGTGTAGTGTGCATACTTCGGGCTGTCGACGAACAGCATGTCGATCTGTGACGATGTGCCGTCCGACGCAAACCTGGATTGGTGGAAATGGGTGGGAGGGACCAAGCTTCCCCCTACGGGTATCGACGACCAACAACTGCCTAACGGGCCTCCCCCTGCACAACACAACACAACACCCGATGCAGATCGCCGCCTATGGGAGCGCCACCCCACCCCACTCCACCCCACCCCGCCATACCGCAGGTTGTTCTTCGCCCGCCCCTGCCCACCCGCGCCTGGGCTCGCCAGAGGCGAGGGGGAGCGCCGCACAAAAGGCGACGTCCCTTGGTCCTGCACCTGAGACACCCCGGCGCCCGCACCCGCCCCCGGGCTCTGTGCGCCGCCCCCACCCGCGGCCTCTGCGCCCTGCTGCAGCTGCTGCAGTGCGTCTGCCCGCGAGGCCCTCCGCTTCTCCAGAAGCTTCGAAGGCCTGCGGTGCGGCGTGCCTTGGATGTCGAGGGGGTCCACGGAAGGGAAGGCGAAGTCACGCAGCCTGGGCGACAGGTTGGTGGAGTTGGACGATGCGTCCGACGCCTCGCCTTGCTGGTGGGAGCGAGCTGCTGCCTCCCGTGCTGCGATGTGCACCTCGTCAGTCACGGGCACTGTCGGGCGGCGCATGTCTATGCCCTGCACGCTGGCCTCGTCGTCTGTGTCTGCCTCGTGTCGTGGTGAGCTGTGCAGCGATGCAGGCACGGGCGATGGACGGCCGGCACGCACAGCATCCAGTGCAGCCTCCAAGTCTTCGATGTGGGTCTGCAGCGTGGTCAGCTGTCGCAGTGCCTCGTCGCGCTCGCTGCGCAGCTGCACCCCAGACGCCTCAGCACCGGAGGCTGCTGCCGTGAGGCGCTGCGTCTCCTCGGCGTGCTCCTGCACCTGCTGTCGCAGGGCCTCGTTGTCCACCTCCAGCTCGCGCGTGCCCTCCACGTAGGATGCGATGGCGGTGTTGGCCTCGTCAAGGGACATGCGCACCTGCTCCGCCTCGGCCTCCATGTCGCGCAGCGTCGCTTGGTACTCCCCCATCAGCTCCTCGCGCCGTGCGTCCTGCCCCTCCGCAAGGCGCAACGACTCTTCGTATGCCTGGATGCGCTCGCGCAGCTCATTGGCTTCGGCCTGCCACTTCAGGGAACACTCGGTTTCTTTTGCAGCAAGGCGGCGCTCCAGCCGCTTGTCGGAGTCCTCTGTGGACCTTGTGCTGCGGCCGCGCTCGTCTGCGAGCTGTGCCTTGAGCTCTGTGATCTCGGCTTCCATCTCGACGACGTCGTCCTCCAGCTTGCGCAGCGCATGTGCCGAGTGGCGGTGCCGCTCTGCCACCTCGGCGAGCTCGATTTCCTTCGCCACCTCTGCGTCGTGCAGGCGCTCCAGCCCCTGTGCCACACGGTCCTCCGCGTCGCGCAGCTCCGCAAGCGTCGCGCCTTGGTGCGCCTTCAGCCTGTCGTACTGCGCCCGGAAGCTCCGCGCCTCGTCACGCTCGTTGGCCCGCTCCTTCGTGTCGGCGTGCAGGTGCCCCGTCAGCTCCTCGAGCTCTGCGAGCAGCTCTTCGTTCTTCAGGCGCAGCCCCTCAGCAGCCTGCACCTGCTGCTGCACCTCGCCGTCCTTTGCCTCAGCGAGGTCCCCCAGTGCACGCGCTGCCTCCTGCTCACGCAGATGTGCAGCCAGCAGCTGGGCCTCGAGCTCCTCCACCTGTGCACGGTACCGCAGGCACTGCGTGGGGTAGGTCCCTGCCTCCTCCTGCAGCTCGCGCAGCTGCTCCGACTTGGTGCGCACCTCAGCCTTGAGCTGTGCGTTCTGCAGCACCAGGTCGGCCACCTCAGGCCCGACGTCCAGCTCCTGCAGCGCCTCCTCCATGTTCATGAGGCTCAGCTTCAGGTTGAAGTTCACCACACGCAGGCGTTTGTACTCCTGCTCGAGGTCTTCGTACGATGGCTGTGTGTTCTGCCGGTACGGCGATGTGATGGCCTCCTTTGTTGCAGCGAAGGACACATCGGTCGCCCCAAACGAGTCATCGAGCCCGGTGGCGTACATGGCATGACCTGCTCGCAGGCCCCGGTGCACTCCCAAGGCACAGCACGGCCCCCACCACCCCCTGACCTGTAGGTTGGGACAGCTGCATGCGATGGAAAGGCAACAGAAAAAGGGCTTCCTCCCTCAACTGCAAAATCGACCGGATGGGGCGGGGTGGCGGGGTGGTTGCGCAGTGGTGGGGGGAGGGGAGGGGAGGACAAGTCTGCAGCACTTTTGCGCTAGGCTCGGGCGGCATCGCCATCACATCACCCACTCAAAAAGTGGCCGCCACACACACACACACACGGGACTATTCCTGTGTTAGTGCAGCGAACGTGCTGAGGATCCTCGTCTTCAACGCATCTGCTCAGGCATGCTCCACACTGCGCACACAAAAACATTCCATCCCACACAAACAAAAGCTCCCACCACCCCCCCCCCCCCCCCCCGGGAGATTCCACACACACACACACACACACACCCCTCTCCAACCCCATCCCCTTCCGAAGGGTGTGGCGTCAACAGCACCCCCCCCTTCATCCTTCTTGCGTTGCCTTCGACACATGCGCACACCCAGCAAGGCACTGCAGCCACCGGACAGCGCCCGTTGAAGCCCCCCCACCTCCCCACCCCCGCCCCGGGGCCCTCACGCCCTTCAACCCCACATTGCGAGTAAAGACAATTTGCCGTCTTGAGAACCTCAAAGAGGGTTTGTGGACAGAGTAGGAGTGTGGGGGCGGGGGGGAGGGGGCAGGGGGGACGGGGGGATCGCTACTGGAGAGCAGGGGCGCTTCTTCATTTCTAAGGGCAGGGGAAAGGGGGAGGGGGGAGGGGGGGATGGGCATTCAAGAAAATATCAAAAAAAAAAGCTAAAGGTGATTGCCCGTTTGAAAAAGGGGGGGAGGGGGGGCATGGCAGGTCCATGCTGTTGTTGTTGTTGGTTTTTTTTGGGGGAAGATATTTTTTTTGCCGCAAAAAAAATCAGAAATTGAAATGCAGGTGACTATGCAGAGTGCAGAAAGCGAGGGTGTGAGGTCTCTCAGACTCTTCCCCCCCTTTTCACGTTATTAGATATTTTTTGAGGCCGTCGGGGGGGGGGGGGGGGGGGGGAGGTGGGGTGCGCTTTCCGTGACGCAGGAGAAACCCCTGTTCACCCTGTGCCATGCGCCAGTGTGGGTTTTCAGGGACCCATCTCATCCGACCTCTCTTCGGACCCCCCCTCCTGGCTGGCAGGGGCCAGCCAGGAGGGGCCAACAACGAGGATCCTGAACCTGAGAGCCCTACTAAGATAGATGTATTTCCTCCACAGAACTGGCCCCTCCCTATTGACACACTGGCACAACGCAACACGCACCGACGAACTGCACTGGTTTTCGGTGTTCCCAAAAAGGGACCAGCTGGAGGCCCAGCGCACGTAATGTGTTTGTTTGTGGGAACCAGGGGGTGGCAAAGGGTCTGCAGAAGGGAGGGGGGGGGGGGGAACAAGTGGGGGGTGAAAAAGACAAAAAAAGCTAGACGTTCTTTGCATTTCTTCTGCTGACAAAAAAAATAGTCAAATCGCGTGCGGTCTACACAACACATCGGCAGGTGGGAAGCGTTAGACAGCACATCCACGGTACGTCGTCTGGCGGGGACCTGGCAGTATTTGCAAGGGTTTGGAAGTTTGAACTTGGCATAACCTTGGAAGCCACCCCTCCCGAGGGAGGCCCCACCCCCCCAGCCCCTGCAGGGCAGCCAGAAAGGGGGGGAAAAGGGGGCAAGAAAATCTGACCAAGCCTTGCAACCGAACCCTTCCTGCCCGGGGCGAACCGTGCTGTGCTGCATATGAGAGCAGAACCTACCTGACGCACAAACACCGACACGACGGGATGAGGGAAAAAGGGGGGGAGGGCGGTGTGGTAGGGTGGGGCGGGTGAGTGGCAGGGGCGGCGAGAAGGTGGCAGGGCGGGGTGCAGGGGGTGCAGGGGTTTTTTTGTTTTGCATCGGGCCCGCCAAAAAAAAATACACAGCTCGCTCGTAGTCGTTGGTTTGCCTCAGCCTCAGCCTCACACGGCTTCGCCGTGCGAATGTAGCATTCATTTTTATCTCTTGTTCCGTTGGGGGTGCCTGGCTTTGCCCGCTTTTGGGCGGTCCGTCCGGGCTTCCCTCAAACTCTCAGCCAGAATACCTGACGTACCTGACTGCGCCCTCACGGAACGATTCTGAACACTTTACCCACCCTTCAATCCTAAAAGTAGAAGTGCTCATCCCCACCATGTTTTGATATTTTCCAGATGTCCACTCCGGACGGCCGCTCGTTTTTTTTCCATTTTTATTGGGGTATGTGTGCGTGTGTATACGTGTATGTGTGCGCCAACGGAGTCCCAAAGAAATCACACACCTCTCACTCTAATGGTAGCACCCTGTCGAGCAACTGTTTAACCCAGCTTCGAACGAGCGTTGACCGCACACTTGTGTATCAAGGCTGTTAAGGCCCTGTGAAGTGGTGTCAAGGGGGCTGCTTACCCTAAAGCTTCAGTCGTGCGATGTCCTTCGATACTTCGCAACTTTGCTATCGCTTCGTTGCTCGTAACTCGTAACTCGTCAGAAGTAATGCCTGGAAGACGATCTGACAGGGGGTGCCTCAGGCACGCTGTCGGCCCGTGTCGTCGTATCGTCTTGTCAGTCTACTCTGTGAGATTCTTCCAGGGTATTTTTTTCCCGAGATTTAATTTTTGGGGACTTTCGCTCTCAAGTGCACAAAAAAGTGAACACCACCGAACTAAAATCGATGGCAAGAACTGCACGGTTTCGACACACAGAGTGAGGGCCGCCTCATCTCACCCCCCCGCCCCCTCCTCCCTTCTCTTCTGCTTCTTCTTCTTCTTCTTCTTCTTCTGCTTCTTCTTCTTCTTCTTCCTGCGACATCAACAACGACAAAACTGCAAATAAAATAAGCGGGCGGATGCTGTCGGCGATTCTCTTTTGTTTTGCAAAAAAAAGTTGGGGTAATGGGGGGGCGGTGGTTGCTAAAGGGTACCCTCATGACACACACCCCACCCCACCCTCCCCCCTACAGCAAATAAATTGCTGCCGCAGCCCACCCCTGCCGACCCGTCGCAACTAATGTGAATAAGCTGCCGGTCGCCGGCACACTAAAACAGCTCCATCACCTGAATTGGCAAATTGACGCCAATCGGCTGCTAGGGTTGCAGAACCACGCAGAGCACGCGGGGGGCCAGCCGGCTGTGCTGCCCAGCACCGACACACGAATCCTTTTTTGGCCCGGTCCTCGGGTTTGCTTTGCTTTGCTTCCCGAACGTGCGGCCTGCAAACAGCCACAATAATTTGATTTTGTTTGCCTCCCACGACGAACCGGAACAGATCGGCATGTGATTGGCAGGCACACATGAGACTGTACGTGACGGCAAGCACCTGAAGCACTCCCGAAACACTCCTCCCTCTTGTCGCGTTTCCCCACAAGGCACCTTGTTGGGGAGAGTTAAAGGTACAACTTAAAGAAGGAGCCCTGCACAACAGTGCCATGCATGGCGGGGCCGGAGGTAAGCAGCAGCCCTGTCGCGGGGAGTGGGGGGAGTGGCGCTGGGGGGGGGGGGGAGGGGGTGGCCGAACAACCTTTTTTTGACGGCTTCTGTGATTATCATTGCCCGTGGGGGGGGGGGGGGGAGAGGGGGGGGGGCGGGTGGGAAGGGGTTATGCCATTTGCGGTGGACAGGCTGCTGCCTCTCCACAGCTTTATACCCCGCGCTGTTCCGAGACACCGTTGTGCCAGAACGGCTGTGCCCAGGGCAGGATCTTTGGAGCGATGTTGGGGGGACGCGGGGGGGGGAGGGGATTTGGGAAGGTCGGGCGGGGGGGAGGGGAATCGTGTTGTTACTGCAGACGCTGTTTCTCCACTTCAGCGCACTCATGATCATGGATTTAGAGATATGCTCATCCCTCCCTGCCCTGCAGGGCCCCGCTGTGCAGCGGATTCCTTGAGGCGGCAGGCGACACCCCCTCAGCGCCGTGGTGCCTCTGGGGGCACATCTCAGATCGACGCGCCCACGAAGGGGCCCTCCGGGTCGGCATCCTCCCCAAGGTCGATGATCTGGTTCAGCTGTGCAGAGGTGGTGGTGGTGGTGGGTAGTGGGATGCAATGGTGGCAGTTGCTCTTTTTGGGGGGCGTGCTGCCACGCCGTGTCGTGCAGGCGCGGTGTCTGCTTTGTGAGCACACTGATGATGTGCCACACAGGAAGTGTCGCGTGCTTTGTTCGGACATCCGAACAGCTCCATGGGGCGAGTGTGGAGCCCGTTCGATGTGCATCTGGCACACATACCTTGATGTGCAGCATCTGGTCGGCCAGAGGGAACATCTGCTGCAGCTCGTCGTTGATCGTGTTGGGCTCGCTGCTCAGCACCTTGAAGATCACCTTGACGGCCTTCCAGAAGCGGAAGCCCTTCATCAGGTCCTCCTTCAGCTTCTTGCACGACGAGAACTTGGTCTGTGGCAGAAGGCGTTGAGAGCAGCAGAAAGCACACCGTGACATACCTTGATGAATGCAAGACGCTTGTCCCGCGTGTCCATCTCCTTGGGCTCTGTGCCAAACCAGTGGCACGACCGCATGATGTAGTCGATGACAATGCCCATCGCAGTGTTGCTCTCCTGCCCGAAGGGCAGGTTCTGCGGCAGCTCGTAGTAGTGGTAGGGGTCGATAGCCGTGCGCGACTCGAGGAAAAGCACTGCTGCCACCACCTCGATCAGGTTGCGCAGCGTCTTGTGCAGCGCCTTGACAATGGTGTTGAAGGCCAGCAGGTCCTTCGACACATCGGCAAACCACGGGTTGTCCTCCAGCTCCATCGGGAGCAGGGACCAGATACGCGAGATCAGCAGGCAGCACTGCTCGTACACCTTCTGGCTGTCGCGCGTAACCTTCGACTCGTCCATGTAGACGGGGGGCAGCTTCAGCTTCGGGAAGTGCATCGGGTCGCGCTTCGCGCCTTCCACTGTGGACCACGGGTCTTCGCTCCTGTCGCGCCCGGTGGGCTGCTTGGCGATTGCCGTCCCCTCGGGCTTCATGTAGGTGAAGTGGCGGCACGTCAGCGCCTTGGTCCGGAACAGCTCGATCAGCAGCACGGCGTACTCGCTGAACTCAGGGGCGTCTGTCTCCTTCAGCGCCTCCGAGAACTTCGACAGGCCAGAGGCAGGCTCGGTGGGCGCAGACCCGACCTGCTTGTGGGTGAGTCAAGGTCGAAACAAGCTGGCAAGGGCATACCGGTGGCGTGGTGGCGTGGGTGAAGTACCCCAGCAGGTCCAGCGCCTTCAGGTGGATCGCACACACAACCTCCTCGAAAGCCATGTATGTCTGCAGGTGCGGCAGGGTGGTGCGAGGGCTGCCAGCAAGGAGCATACCTTCTCGTTGCGGACAGCGTTCGATGCGAAGTTCTTGACAACAAAGAGGAAGTCGAGCTTGCTGTCGTTCTTCTTCTTCTCGCGCAGGATCTCGGCGTGCGTGATGGCCCACTCGTCCAGCTTGATGGGGGGGGGCTGCGGGATGGGCGTCTGCTGCTCGTGGAACCACCTCCAGCACATCATCGTCCCACGCACGTAGTACTTCTCGTCACGCTCGCCCAGCTGGTAGATGAGCTGGTGCGCAATCTGCGTCCGCAGGGGCAGGATACGGTGCAGCAGGTGGCGGTAGTCCTCCGTGTCCATCTGCGGGATGGTCTCGATCATCTGGTTCTGCACCACGTTGATCAGCACCTGCGTCTGGATCGCCCCAATGGAGAGGAAGAAGTAGAGGATGTTGGGCAGCCTGTGCCCCCACAGGTCCGACAGGTTGCACGGCACCCTGTTCGCCTCGTCGTTCCCATCGCGCGCCGTGGCGTGCGTCATCGGCTGGCACTGCCCGTCCAGCGTGAACACCACACTGTGCCGGATCACGGCACGGATGCGCATGTGGTTCTTCGCGAGCTGCTGGTTAGTGGGGCCCTGCTCGACGAAGGGCTTCGACATGATGAAGTCGCAGGCATTGCCAAACTTCTGCAGTGTCTGTGCGATCTTCACGAATTGCACCTGTTGGGGGGTGGGGTGGGTGTGTATGGAATTGCAGAACACTCCTTTCTCCCTTCTCCACATCAACAAACTCGCGCGCCTCTGATCAAGAAGGGATATCGCAGGATCTGAACTGGGTTGAACAACCCAGTTCGTCCCTTGGTGTATATGGAGGATGTGCTAAACTCGAAAAGGCAATGGACATACGCTGTTGAAGTGCCGGGGGTGCTTGATCTGCCCCTTCAGCCCTGTAAGGAGGCAGCAGTCGAGGAACTGCGAGTCGGACAGCACGCCCTGCTGGTGGGGCTGCTGCGGCTGCTGCGGGTCGCTGTCCGCCATCAACGCCTTCTTGATCTCGGACTTGATGATGTAGTCGAACTCAGAGGAGTCGAAGTGGAACTCCAGCAGCAGCACCTCAACGTGCTCGAACATGATCAGCTCATTGGGCCCCTGGATCTGATGCACGCACCGCTCCTTCGGGTGGCACCAGTACGCCATCTGCGCCCACGCCATGTACGGCGCCTTGAAGAACTCAACACGGTTCTCTCGCAGAATGCGTATCAGGTTGTGCTGGAACTCGGACGAGGTGATGGTGGACCCCGCCTGCTCGAACAGCTGCCGGCACCCCGTCTTCCCCTCGTGGTGGTGGTTCCACGCCTGCTCGCGCTTCTCGTAGATCTCGAGCAGGAACGCGTTCCGCACCAGCGTCTTGGGCGACTGCGTCAGAATCATGGGCAGCCCGTTGAACACAAAGATGGGTGTGATGCCCGCCTTCTTGAACTTCTCAAGCTCCTGGGATATCGCCTTCCCCATTGTCAGCGGCACGCCGCCCATCACAGCCTGGTACGGCTCGTTGATCTTGGGCGTCAGCACCTTCATCCAGTTGTGCGCGTCGATGGCGATGCGCGTCCCACGCAGCTTGTCCATCTTATCGCTATGCATCAGGTGCTTCTCCTCGAGAAACTTCGTGAAGCTGGTGTCGAGAGGCATCTTGATTGTACCTGATCCCTAGCAGGCGGGCCACCTGCCTGTGTCGCTAGAGTCTGCCCTGCAAGCGGTGGGTGTGGGTGGGTGTGGTCTCACCTGAACAACACAAACACAGGGTCTGAACGCGTCAGCGCAATAAGATACTAGCAGTGCAGAAGAATGAGCGCTGCCGCACCCCTGGACGAAACACGACGGGGTGGTTGTGACAAGGTAAACACATGGCAGGCACAAAACATAAAAATAGATGGGGCGGGGAATCGAGCCTGCTGGGATACGTTTCGATCTAGACACACGCCGAGCGTGGTGTCATGTTATGCTCGCGCCAGCAGACCCCCCTGGCTTGGGGGCGTCCTGCAAAAAAGTTCGTTCTTGGCCCGCCCTGTGCCAGGGCGGGGGTGACAGTATTTGAAGCGTTTTCAGTTCCTCCTGTTCCCAAGGCGGGGGAAATGGAGCAGGGCGCGCGGGGGAGGGCGCCGCAGGAAGGCCGTGCCCACCCCCCACACACGCGCGAATCATTGTTTGAAACAGCGGAGATCGCACCGAGCACCTGCTGTTTGATGCGGCCCCACTGACACCACACACCCACGCGAACTGGTTAGTGTCAGTCTCACCGAGCGAGCTCTGGTGCCACCTCCACACACACGCATCATCACGGGCCGGTGAGGTCTGCCACAGGGCATGCCCATTCAAGGCCTTGTGTCAGGCTGGAGCCCATCATTCAGAGGCAAATTTCGGGTCAGAAAAACCTCACAGGTCCCAACGACAGCGGCAGTTTAGCTCGGGGCACCCGAGTGAGGCAGGATCTCAGAGCGAAGGCCTGCTGTGGCGGCCCGTGGTGAGAAAGTCAGAAGTCAGGAAAGGAACAAACCCAGAGCTGCAGTGCAACCACCACACGATGTGGCGTGCTGTGGGGGTATCGAGCTCTGGTGATTTTTTTTTACCGCATGTCGCATGACAGGGCATTTTATAGGGGCGAAATCTACGCTCATTTGGGCTTAAATGTGAGGCGTCCCCCAATTTTTTGACGGACCCCCCGGCAAGCGAGACTTGTGGTGAATGGGCCACCTCCCGGTTCCTCTCTCAGGGATCAGTGATCGGGTCCAGCCTCGGGTGCCGGAGGTTAGTCCAAAAAATAGATTTCGGGGCCGATTTCCGCAGACCCGGGCGCGCAAGGACTTGGATCCAATACAGGCACATGCCACAGGGGGGTCTGGGGGGCGGAGCCCCCCAGCCGCCGGAGGCCACGGTAGTGAACGTCCGCCCCTTCGCGGCCTGCGTTTTCTCGGGGTTTGACAAAGAAACTGGACAGAAAAACGGTCGGGTAAGTTGCTCGCAGTCTGTGGGCATGAGTCCACTCTCATCTGCGAGGCTGCCCAGCCGCCACCAGTTTTCCACCCCCCGGATTTTTCCCGGAAATCTTTTTTTTTTCCTTAAATGTGAGGATTGGCCTCACTTTAGACCCCCTATAAAATGCTCTGGTCGCATGTGGGTGTGGCAACAAACGGACACCAGACACAGAGATGAATCATATATTTTTTGGAGGAAGTGTCGAGCGCACCGAGCGCTCTGCCCTTTGATGCAATCTTCACTGTGACACACAAACGCACAACGCACACACGCCACCCCTTTTGAACGACTCCGCCAGTGGCCTCGCATCCCCAGGTGAGGGGCCACCATTTCGGGTTCTTCTGGCTTCACTGCTATCGCCTTTGTCCTCTGGGGCCTTTATTCACTGCGAGCTCCGGCAACACGGCTGGAATCAGGTCTGGCTCAGAGGCGGGACCGTTCTGACATAGCCGGCAGGCCGCGCCGCAGGCGCTACATTTCGTTTCTTACTGGGTGTAGGACGCAGTCGACTTGACTCTGATGCGTCCCCCCACCGTTGCCGACAACACAACACAACACGCCACCCCTCCCTAAACAGGAGCCGTGCGGTGGCTCTCACCCACCCAGCACCACCCCCTCCACCCCTCGCACACACTGACTCACCCACAGCTGGCGGCCTGCGGTGCTGTTTTTTGCCGCGGGCCGCTGGCGCCGCCACTGCCACCACCACCCACACGCCGAACACACACGCACATGTTAAGCTTTTCTTTCATCTTTGATTTCGTGTAGGTCGCGCAGAGCGAACTCTGAAGCAGCACTACTGCCCTCCACACGACCTACCACCCACCTGCACACCGGTCGCACTCCGAGAGGGGCTTGGCTGCGATAGCCCTCATGGCAGACATGGGTGTGCCGCCCGTAGGTCGGGAATCGCCAGTTCCACACACCCACCCCTGCAGGTGGCGACACGGTCGGAATGCCACACAGGCGCCAAAGCCTCGCAGCGCTGCTGCGCGGAAAGCGCCTTCAGATCCACACGGCTGGCTGTGGCTTTGCGCCCACACCCTGCACGACTCTCAGATGGTGCCATCCGCAGAACGTAGGCAGGGCTGCCCAGCAGCACGCAGCTGGTGCCAGAGGCGTGCCCGTTGGGGGCAACACGCTGGCGGGGGCGGCGTCCGCCAACAACCCTGACGGTCCCGCTGCATCACCTGGCCTGCAGTCCGGGTGAGGGGGGTGCAGGCGTGGATGGCTGCACTGCAGTGATGGGCAAACGGCACGCCGTGGCACCTGGTGGCGTAGAACTTCCAGGGTGCCTCGCGCTCACTCCATGAGGTCAAACGAGTAGTTCTCGAGGTCGATCACTTGGGCGAGCTGCAGAGGGAGGGTGTGTGCGTGTGGCGGTGGGGGTCACAAGGATGCTGGCAGGTTCGCCTGCCCAGCTCAGTGATTTTTCCGAGGGTGTGCAATGTGCTGGAGGGCGTTGCCACGATAATACCGGTATATGGGGCTCCTGACACAGCGTTCTGAAACTTCTGGTAAACTTCTGATAGAAGAAATGTCTCAGGCGCCCCAGTATAAGAAACACGAACTGACAAAGCCCCTTCTTGACTGTTACCTGCACTGCGAGCAGGTGGGGCCACCCCGCCACACTGCTAGGAGATTTTGCTTGGCATATAGGCGCCGTTGATCCCCGCGAACACAATGTTTGCCACACTGCCACAGAGTGGCAGATCGGAAGGCGGAAGGTTGTTGTGTAGTGCCCCATGTGCCCTCAAGTGGTCTGTTGCGGGAGGCCAAAGGGAAGGGGGGTGGTGCACACCTGCTCCCTCAGGAAGTTGTCAGCGAGGATGAACTGGTTCTTGAGCTCCTCAGAGATCAGCTGATCGCCGTGCTCCGCCTCCTGCGAGTCCTCCCGCGTCGCCTCGATCACCAGCTTGCGCGCTGCTATCCAGAAGCGCACCCCGCGGTGCAGGTCCTCCGCAATGTGCGTGCATGTGGGGAAGCGCTCCTGCGGTGGGTGGGGTGGGTGGTGGTGGGGTGGGGATGCGACTAAAGCACGCTAACGATAAGAGACGGCTGCCCAGTAAACCAAGTCTGCCTCCCAGTACGCAGATGATGAGAGGCTATAATGATTGCCTCGCATGCATACCTGGAGGTACTTGATGCGCTGCTCAGGTGTCGTGAGCCCGCGCCCGAAGTCCATTGAGGAGCGCATGATGTGGTTGATCACGACGCCAAGCGAGGTGTTGCTCTCCTGCGCGAAGGGCAGGAGCTGCGGGAGGTCGTGGCTCACTTCACACGCAAGGTCGACGGTTGCTGCGCCAGACAGGAAGAGGGCACACGTCGTCACCTCCGCTAGGCTGCGCAGCGCCCGATGCAGCGTCTTGACAATGGTGTTGAAGGCCAGCAGGTCCTTCGACACATCAGAGGACCACCCACGCGCGCACACCTGCATGGGCAGCAACGACCACACACGCGAGACAAGCCGGCAGTTCTGGTCGTAGACCTCGCGCTGGTTAGGTGTGCAGTTCTGCAGCTCTCCGGGCAGCACCATCTTTGGGTAGTGCACCTTCTCTAGCACCCCGCGCTCCTTGCCTTCGGAGCTGCGCCGCGAGCTCTGCGCCTCGGGCTTGACGTAGGTGAAGTGCGATGCCGACAGCGACTTCGTCCGCAGCAGTTCGATGAGGAGCACCAGCTGTGAGCTGAACTCTGGGGCATGCGTCTCGAGAAGCATGTGCGCAAACATGCTGAGCCCACTGGACTCAACAGACGCGTCTTCGGACTGTGGTGCAGTGTGGTCGTGACAGGTGGTGGCGTGTGCAAGCTGGCAGGAGAGGCGGTGCACAGGCACACAGCACACACGGAGTCTCTTTGAGCATCGGGTGGCAGTCCAAGCACACCGGAGGCCTGCCTGGGAGACATACCGGACCCGACACGTGGGTGAAGTACCCAAGCATATCTAGTGACTTGAGGTACACTGCACACAGCACCTCTTCGTAGGTGTGGTACTCCTGTCGGTGATGGTGGTTGGGTCACGAGGCTCGGCACTCGGGCACGGCACGTCCTGCCGCACGGACATACCGCTGTGCGTGTTGCCTTCGAGGCACATTCCCCGATGACGAACAGGAAGTTGACGTCCTTGAGAGAAGCCTTCGTGCCGGTGACATCCCACTCGTCCAGGAGTGTGGGCGTCGGTGTCGGGATGTTGCGGGAATCCGTCTGATCCCACCGCCAGCACTTCATTGGATCCCGCTGGTGCGAGGGGCACCCGTCATCCAGATGCCGGATCAGCTGGTGGGCGATCTTGCGGCTCAGCGGCAGCACCTTCTGCAGCAGGGAGCGGTACTCCTCTGTGTCCACCTGCGGGATAGACTCGATCATCTGGTTCTGCACCACCGTCGCCAGCAGCTGGCTCTGGATCACCCCGATGGAGAGGAAGAAGTAGAGGATGTTGGGCAGCTTGTGCCCCCACAGGTCCTGCAGGTCGTACGTCTGCTCCTCCGGCACCTTCCCCTGCCCCTGCGGGCTGAACAGCGTCAGCTGCCCGTCCATCCCCAGCACGATGCTCTGCTGGATCTGGGTGCGTGTCAGCACATGTGCCTGGGCCAGCTCTTTGCTCTTCGCGCTGTTCCCTTTGGGCTTCGACAGGATGAAGTCGTATGCACTGGTGTTACGCCGCACAGTCATGGCCAGCTTGGCAAGTGTGCACTGTGTGACGGGCGGTGGTGCGGACGATGTGCAGACGAGATTCACTCTAACAACAAAAACGCCCGTCCCCCACACCTTTTCCCGGAGCCTTGCCTTCCGTCACCACCACCGCCGCCACCACTCGTGGTGAGCTTTGAGGGTAGGCCAGACGGTGCCGATCACATTATCGCCATACCTGGTTGGAGTGCCGGGGGTGCTTGATCTGCCCCTTGAGCCCCGCCAGCAGGCAGCAGTCGAGGAACTGGGACTCGGTCAGCTTCCCCTGCGACGCCTCGTCGATGGGGCGCATCACCTCCTGCTTCGAGATGTAGGAGAACTGCTTCTTGTCGAAGTTGATCTCCAGCACCACCGTCTCGACACCCTCGTACAGGATCAGCTCGTTGGGGCCTTGTATGTTGTGCACACATCGGCTCCCCTTGCGGCACCAGTAGGCCATCTGTGCCCATGCCATGTAAGGCGCACGGAAGTACTCCCCGCCGTGCTTCCGCAGCAGCGCCAGGAGATGCATCTGGAACTCGGGTGTGATGATGTTCGACGAAGCCTGCAGGAACTCCTTGCTGTCCTCGTGCCCCTCGTGGTATTTGCACCACGCCCGCTCGCGCTTTTCATAAAGCTCCAGCAGGTAGGGATTACGTGCCGAGTGTTTCGGTGCCTGCGACAGCATGGTGGGCAGCCCGTTGAAGACAAAGACGGGCGTGATGCCTGCGCTGCGGAATTGGGCCAGCTCGCGTTGCACCACAGGCTCCACCATGGCAGGCACGCCGCCCATCGCGATGTGCAGGGGCTCGTTGATGGCCCGTTGCAGCGACTTCATCCACACAAACCCGTCGATCGCTATCTTGGTGCCGCGCAGCCGGCTGAGCGGCACAGTGTGCATCAGGGCATGTTCCTTCACAAACCGTGTGAAGGCCTCCTCGATGGGCATCGTGTAGAAAGCGTGCCAACACAAAGCACGCGCTGCGGCCCTGCACCGGGCCTCTGGAGGGGGTGTGCTGGTGGTGTGGTGATGGTGGTAGAAGCAGGGTGCTGACCCCCTTCCCCCCAGACGAACAGCCACAAACACCTCCTGCAAAGCCAAGGGGTAGGTGGGGGGTGGGGTGGGGTCGCTCGGGTCACGCCTCGTCTGCCAGCTGCAACACCTCCGCTGGCTTCACTCTACACGCTCCACATGATCTACTGACCCGGTGGCGACTGCGGTGTGCTGCGGCCTGACGGACGCGGCTGCCTGGCCTGCACACACTCATGCATACCCCTCAGTGCTGTGCAGCCCACAAGGAGATGGCGCATGCAGTCAGCAGCAGAGCAGCGGGACACGGCACCCCCACCAGCAAATCTACTGATCCCCGATGCCCACAAGTTGACAGCCCGGGGATTCATCCATACAGCAGGCCGGGGTCCCGCGTTCCAACGCCGTGCGGCATGCACACTATCGGGGGAGGAATGGGGAGAGCCGAGCGGGGCGGTCACTCTAAAAGTGCATGAAAAGAAGCAGGGCGGCTGCCCCCCCCCCCCCCTCACAACAATAGTAGGGAGCAGCCGCACTGGCGCAGTTAGCATTGATACCGCAGCCCATTGGTGCATAGCGAAGCCCCCCCGCCGCCACCCCCCCCCCCTCCCCCCACCATCATATAAGTTCATTTTTGCGGACATCTTCGTGATTTTTTTTCCCCTGCGCCACAGGGCGCTCGTGCGGTCCATCTAAGTACATAACAATAGCGGGGCTGGGGGGAGCATTGTGGGGTAGGGGGGTGGGGGGTGGGGTTGTGAGAGCAGGGCAGAGTAGGGTAGGGGCGGGGGTTGTGGTGTTGGGTCAGCTGCAGCCTCAGCAGCTTGCACAGTGGCCAGCCAGGTCACTGCGGGATGGCCCTGGCCGGCGTGTTGTTTTTCAGGAGAGAGGGAGAGAGGGAGGGGCGAGGCGGGGAGGAGAGGGGGGGGGGGGGGGTGCGCTTGCAGGGCGTGCGGTGGGTTCAGTGGGGTGCGTGAACCCGCGCGAAGCACACAGAGCAGTACACCTGGGTGATTGGCAGGCGCATGAGACTGTGTGTGTGACGGCAAGCACCCCCTCACACGTTTCCACCCCACCGCTGCATTTCCACCTGACAAGACACCTTTGCTGGGAGAAAAACACATAGAGGCGGGGAGGGGGGAGGGGGGCAGGAGACACTGATGAGAGACACATGGAATCTGTGTGGGAAGCGCGCCACTGATGATATTTTTTTTTCGAAGACATTGCAAGATGTTATAGGAAATTTTTCAGGATCGGTTTTGAGGAGGCGTTCCGTGCTCTACACTCATCACACCACCACACCTTCATCAGCCAGGAGACTTGTGTATTTCGTCACCAAGAGTTTTTTCGTTGAGGCTTCACACCAAGTCAGACGTCCTTCGCCGTCTTTTCTTGCAAAAGCCCAAGGTTGGGTGTGTGTGTTCAAAAAAAAATCCCGTGTTTTGGTGAACGAACTGGCATGAAGGGGTGTGATCGAGATAGTGGAAGCGATCAACAAGTACAACCACTCTCTCTGAGATCTCAGAATGTTTACCTCACCCCTTTTCCCTTTCCTATCCTCCGACACAAATCAGAGACTCAAGAATTTTCCGCCGGAAGAACAACCCCCCCCCCTCCCTCCCCCGCCCAGGGGTGCGGCATCATACACCACAGTGAACACAGGACACCAACCCGGTGGCAGCCGCACCGCTGAGCGGAAGAGGCCTCGTGAGTGGCAGCGGCGCTTGTTGCTTTGGAGGAGGAGGAAGAGGAGGAGGGCGTGCAGGACAACCACCCTTGCCCCCGCGATGAAGCGATTTGATCGCCGTGGTTTGTGCTGCAAGGAGGAGTGTGGCGCCTGCCCAGCGGGAACAGCCCCCCCCTGTTTGAGAAGCAGGGGCCACTCGGAACCACTTCGCGCGGGGCAAGGGCACTTCAAGGGGATCTTGCTCAGCCAACAGTCGGTTGATCCTGTTCGGTGATTGCCAAAGCACTCATATGGTTCGAGGGGGGGAGGAGGGGGGAGGGGGTTTTGTCAAACAATACTACCTCGCCACCGCTGTTGCGGAATAAATGGTGCGCCTGAGACCCCCCTTCTATCAGAAGAGTCGTCGGAAGTTTAACACCGCTGTTTCAGGCACACCAATGAAGGGGGTCTTCGCTGGTCGTTATCCTTCGTCAATCTTCGTCAGTTTTTCAGCGACTTCAACAGGAAATGCACCAGAATGCACTGACAATCACCCCGTAGCGAAGACCCCCAAAGCAGAATAACTGAATACATGCCCTTGCAAGCATCGGAGGGGGGGTGGGGCAGAATTGTCTGTGGCGATAAGGGAACAATACACGCCGAAAATAAACATTCTGGGAGTTGAACCAATTCAGCTGAGTTCAGTTCAGTTCTACATTTGTTTTTTTTTGCTGTTCACACCCACAGAGGACAGTTGGGCGCCAGCCGGAAGCTCGCTCATCTGTTCTGCCTCTTATACTCCCTCTCGAGCGGATATCCCTTGGGCGGCCACCTGTGTGTGTCAAGGGTCAAGGGTGTCAATCAGATCATGCGGCTGCTCCCTCCATGCCACCCACCCCTGAGCGTGACCCTGCCACATACCCTTTGGGTGTGCTGAACTTCCTCTCGAAGGCCATCACAGGGGCTGTCGACTTGCCGGTGCTGAACTGCGACGAGGCCTGCAGTGTGCCGAACAGGATGTCGCGCTCCTTCTTCCGCACAGACGCAGGGATGCTGAGGTTGTTCACACGGGTGCTGCGTGGTGTGGGTGTCCGCACGTGCGAATCCGACAGCTCGGCACGGGCTGCCTTTGGTGACCTGCGTGCCCGCTTCTGCCAGGAGTAGGTGTCAGAGCGCAGGCTGTCCTGCCACCTCTCAGGGGGGCCTGTGGCGACACGGTGCCCTGAGTGCGACCGCTTCCGCCCTGATGCATCGACTGACGCAGTCCGGCGTGTGCGGCTCGGGTTGCGCCGCGTCCTCCGTGAGTTCGGGGTGCCAACATCCGCAGTGCCAGTCACGTCGTTCGCAGTGCGGGGGGTGCGGGGTGTGTGCGGCGTGTGTGGGCTGTGGGGGCTGTGAGCGCTGTGAGCGCCTTGCGCAAACGCACTCTCGCCCATCATCAGCTCTTCCATGCGCTGCGTGTACCCCACCTGCCGCCACGCCTCGTGTGAGTGCAGCGCGTCGGCAGCAAGGCCCGGGGACCCCTGGGGGTGCGGTGTGGAGGGAGGCAGCGCATAGGGCGGCATGTCCCCTGCGGGGTGATCGTGTGTGGCGAATTCGCCGGCAGGCAGGGTGACCACCACACGCGTCCTGCTGATGGGCACGCCTGCCTCCTGCAGCCCGTCGGCACACCACTCGACATCCACGGCAGCCCCGTCTTCGGCCACACCCGTGATGACAGCAGGGTGGTAGCCGTTGGCATCTCGTATCGCCTGGATCAGCGACCCCACCTGCAGAGGAGCATGGGCAGCATCACGTGGCACAGCATTGGCATACCCCCACAGGCACCGTCTCCTGCGGTGCATCCATGTCGCCCTGCACGAAGGCTTCTCGTGCGGAGTTGCGTCGCGACGTGGCTGGTGTCGGGGTGGGCGGTGCCTGCGGCACAGGCGACACGGAGCCGAAGTCTGGCGACTCGCGCAGCCCTGGGCGGATCGGGGACAGGCAGTGTGCGGTGCTTGCAGGCGGGGAGGGCATCGCCTCGAGTGCCTCGTCCCCCACCACGCTCACAGGCATGTGCCGCCGCACCGACTCCCGCACCGCTGCCGTCGCCAGGTCCGCCGCAAGGCGCCCGCCGGCATTAGCAAGCACCTCCCGCACACGCAGCGCCCGGTCCTCGCGGGACTCCTGCCAGCCCAACACGTCGGTGTGCTCCTCTGGCAGCTGCGACGACAGGATGCGCTGACGCATCAGGCCCTGTCGGGTTGTTGGTGGCAGCGTGGCAGGGCATGCAGGGGGGCACACACATAGACACGCATGAACAATATCTAGCAGCCGACTTCTTTAGAGCAGCACATCACCCACCATGCCAGCCATCACACACCCCCACCCCCTCACCCATACTTGGCACAGGATCTCGGACCGCAGGCGGCGCTCCTCATCCTCACGCTCGCCCTCCGCCTGTCGCTGCAGCGAGTGGGCTTGTGCCTCTGCGGCAGTGCCAAATGCGGTGGGCAAGTGCGACAGCTTCGGTGGCATCGTGAACAGGGCTCGTCGCAGTGACTCCTTCTCTGCGTCCTCCTGTGCAGCCTTTGCCAGCGTCTCCGCCAGGCGGTGCGCCGCGTCGTCGTGGTGGCGCTGCAGCACGGACGGGTCGGCAAGGTCGAAGGCGCGCCCCAGTGGGCTGGCAGCCTCACCCAGTTCCCGCTTCAGCACCTGGATCTCATATTCGCGTTGCGCCAGGTCCCGGTGCAGCTGTGCAACCTGTGGGTGTGGGGGGTCGGGGTGGTTCGGACGTGTGACAAGAGGGCCGCAACCCGGCACACAACACCCCTGCCTTGCCGACAAGGGGGTGCATTGCCCCAACACAGCTTGGCCACACCAGGACACACAGCAGGACACACGCGAAAGACTCGTTTAGTGCAGGATCGCACGGAACGAACCCTGATGACACCCTGAGCTGTCTGTCTCGACACACACACCCTCACCCTCCACCCATGCACCCCCACCCCAGCCCAGACACAGCTGCCATACCCTGGACTCAGCGTGGGGGCTGCGCAGGCGGTGCACTGCAGCCATTGCTGCCCTCCCCCCACACGGCCCCTCCCAACTCGGCTCTGGCTCGCGCCTGCTACGGAGTGCCTCGGGGCTTGTCAGCGCATTCTACGCAGCACTGCAGGCGGCCCCTCCAGCAGCCGCACCTGCCGTGTGGGGTGGGTGCTGTGTGTATGCCAACAAGACCCCTCGAAGATGATATCATCGAGACCTCGAAGATGATGCACCCGCCGAAGGCACCGCAGGGGTAGCAGGAACAGGAAGGGGCGAGGGGGCGGGGGAGCGTCTTGGGCTTCGGCAGCAGCCAGCACAGTTTGTTATGTTCAGCTCTACTGGGTGCCCCCCGCACCGTTCTTTCTTTTGCGAGGAACACACGCACGCACACAACCCCACCGTTGTCATCAGGGCGAAGCAGAGAAGGGACCCCCCTGGGGCACCCTCCCGTGCATCATATACACACAAACTACTCTGGCCTCCAGGCTACGGCTTGAACAGGGTGTCCCTGCTCTGTGTCACTTTACGATCAGTTCTGTGAGGCAGACACACATGTTATTTTGTGCAAGG
The DNA here is from genome assembly GCA_963210315.1 of Rhynchopus euleeides. NCBI lineage: Eukaryota > Euglenozoa > Diplonemea > Diplonemida > Diplonemidae > Rhynchopus > Rhynchopus euleeides. The sequence continues at coordinate 178,270 of OY723276.1, forward strand.
GCTAGCGCTTGAGTTGCAGGTCGCACTGAGCGATGCCACGGAGTGTCACTGAGTCCTCCGCAGTGCACACACGGCTCGCTCAGCAAGCCAACCAAGCCTGCCGAGTGAGAAGTGGGGGGGAGAGAGAGAGAATCGATGCGGTGGCAGGCCGCAAACTTAAGTTGCTAGATTCTAAGGGGGTCTTCGCTACGGAGTGACCGTCAGTGCGTTTTGGTGAATTCCCTGTTAAATTAGCTGAAAACTGACGGAGTTTGACGGAGGATAACTGCCAGCGAAGACCCCCTAAGGCTTCATATTTGGCAGGGAAGGGGCGCTGTCAATCGGCGGATCATTTTTGGCCGTGGGCACAGCAGATAGAAGTGGCAAAGCACACATCGCGCTGCATGAGCCACTGCAGGCGGGGAGGGGCGTGTGATCCACACCCCCACCCCACCACCCTTGCGGGCAAGGCCACAAACCACGCGATGCTTGCCAGTAGAGCCAATCGGGTATGCAGCGATCCCGCCCTCCCGTGACATCATCTCTTCTGACAGGCAAATAACCGGGCATCATGCGCCACACCTTCCAGTGTGAAGAGTGGCAAACCCTGCAGTGTGGGTCGAGCAGAGCAGGCATCGAGGCCCTGCAGACATATCCCTTGCGGTGAGGGGGCGAGGGGCTGGCGGGTGGGAATCCTGGCCCCGAATGGCCCACTCCTTTGATACCACCACCACCCCACCCCACCCCCCCTTAGCGCATGTGGGCTCGTGCGGGAGTGGGGGGAAGGGGGAGGGGGGCATGTGTAAATCGGCCCACACGCCCATCGGCACACAACGCACAGCTTTAACAAAATTAAAGAGGGAGGGGGCAGGCATCTAAGCCACACCCAACCCAACCCCTGCCCCTCCAACCCCCCTAAAACCCCCTGTCTTGCATTCCACCACCACCGCCACGCGTGGGGATCGCATCTGATGCTGCGCCACGAAAGGCTGAGCCGCCCGGGTGCTGCTGCCACGGCGTTCGCACGTCGCGGGCGGGGGGGGAGGCAGGCTCGCAGGCTCACTCATCGGACACATCAGTGAACTCTTCGAGCTCCGGGTTCAGCTCGCCGACACAGAAGCCGCGGGGCTTTGCCTTGCTGCCGCGCCTCCACTGCTTCACGACACCCAGCGAGACGCACCTGATGAGGCGGCAGGAAGGCAGTGTGTGGGGGCGGCACAACAGGCACAACGAACAGAGGAATTTCTCTCTCCCTTCACTCTATATGCAGGTTGCGTCCAGAGCGGGGGGGTGGTGGGGCAGGCGAAAGAGATGTGATGCGCTGCCTCCACCCCCCCACCCCCCCCCCCCAGCTGCAGAACAACTCGGCACGATCGCACCCCAACAGTGGGTCCACAGCGCCATACCTGACCTGCTTCAACTTGTGCTTCTTCTTCAGGTCACGCCACACCTCGGCAGGCCCGCCCTGCATCTGTGTGGCGGTGTGGTGGCAGCGGAGGGCGGCAGGGCATGCATACCTCAAACCCAGCTGCGGTGTCGTCCATCAGAATAGGGGTCTTCGGGGCAGCCAGGAGTGCGGAGAGCCCCTGGACATCCTTCATGCATGCCCTGCGGGTGTGGGGGTGTGAGGTGTGGCCACGTGGCATGCCATGGTGTGCCAAGCTGACCCCTTGGTGCCGGTGCTGTGGGTGTCAGGCCTCCACACCCACAGCGTGTGCCAGGGCCAGCACGCGAGGGTGGGAGGGGGTGAGAGGGGGTGGGAGGGGGTGAGAGGGGGTGAGAGGGGGTGGGAGGGGGTGGGAGGGGGTGAGAGGGGGTGGGAGGGGGTGGGAGGGGGTGAGAGGGGGTGGGAGGGGGTGGGAGGGGGTGAGAGGGGGTGGGAGGGGGTGTAGCAAGAAACTTTGACCGAATCGCACCGTGGTGGCTTGCCCCGCCGCAACACGTGGAAAGACACCGATGAAATGCTAACAGTTTACTTTTTAAGCCCTCCAGAACATACTTGAATGAGTGTGCCCCATCGACAGACACAGCATCGCACTTCTGGTGGGGCGTCTTGTTGCGCATCTTCACAAGTGACTTGTAGCTGTCCCCGGTGTTGACGGTGACGCGCGCGGCCCCAAACACCTTCGTGAGGTACCGCAGGCAGGACGAGGAATAGGCCTGGATGAACAGGTCGAAGGACACCATGTGCAGGGCCCTGTTGGCCAGGAGGAAGGTGGCTGCAGAGTGCCCTGCGTTGAACCCCGTCTCACACAGGGTGGCGTCGCCCTCGGGCCTGTCTGCCATCCACTGGTGGGCCCACTTGAAGTACTCCTCTGCCTGCTCGGGCAGCACAAACCCGTCGATGCACCCAGGCTTGTCGTGCTTCTTCGTCTTGCAGTCGTACACCATGATGTAGTCCAGCACACGGTGCAGCGGCCGCTGCAGCTCAAATGTGTCCTTCCCGCTGTCGTAATAGGATTTCACGATCTCCGCCACCAGGTCTGGGTGGGCCACAGCATACTGTGCGGCAGGGTCGGTGTAATTCTTGATCTCAAGGAACGCCGCCTCAGACCACTCGAAGTCACCCGCTTCCCCTTCGGCGTGCACGTCACGCTCTGCCCCGTGCCCCTCCTCGACTCCATGCCTGACGTGCTCTGCCCCCGAGGCCTGCACCGCCGCGCGACTGTGCAGCTCCTCCGACACAGTGGACAGTTTGTTCACCCGACGCACCAGGTTGTGCAGGATGCTGCGCTCCTTGCGCAGCTCGTCCGCCAGCTCCGCAACGTCAACCTGGTTCTGTTTGGCGGTCTGAGCCAGACCTGACACGGACATCATGAACAGCAAGTAGAACACCGCCAGCAGCAGCACCACATACAGCAGGCTGGGCTGACTGGTCCGCAGCTTCTGCATTGTGCCTCAGGCACCCACAGGCCCTGTTGGTGGGCTGTGTGTGGGGTGTGTGCACACCTGGGGTGATGGTGGGGGCGGTGGTCGTGGCAATCGAGGCTCAATCAAAAAGCCGGGGGAATCGCAGTTGGGTGGGGAAGAGTAGAATGGAGAACTGCTTGTTCCAACGCGGTGGCCCTGCTTCTGACGAGGTGTCGCGCTAGATAGACACCTCTATCGCATTGAAAATGGTTTCAGCGCCCAGACACAGACAGATGATATATCCATATGCAAATCCGCCGCTCCTTGGGTGCTGTCGGGAACATCTGCTCTTCCGATACAGCATGACCTTTGCAGTACTTTCTCGACCACACGGGTGCGTTTCACTAAAATATTCACCTGGTGGCAACACGGTGTAAGATCACGAACATCCATGACAACGGCAGGATGCTCCATTTGCGTGCCTCAGCGGTATTCCTGAGCCTGAGGTGGGCCTCATAGTACAGACGCATGACAATCACGAACACAACGACTGCGTGACTAGCAGGAATGTCGTCAGCCTCAAGCTCATACAATGACTGGGCCAGGAGGAACCCAAGCAAGGCATTGACGGGCGACTTCAACCGGATAAACACATTGCCACCATGTGTATCGCAGTCCACTGTCCCCACCAGCATCAGCAGCGTGGCCCCACGAGCGGCCTGTATCTGTCCCCCGATGGTCAACAAAAAGCTGGTGTGCGTGGCCACATAATAGTATGAACCTCCTCGGTTTGCATTCCAGGACGCAGAGGAGGGAGAGGGCCTCGAAGACGAGCACCGCAGAGCAGTACAGGAGGGACTCGATGACATTCCCCTTCCAAGACTTGAGCAGCAAAGCCGCGACAGCGGCAACTCGGACTAACGACATCGTACAGCGAGGGGCGCTGCAGGGCCCTAAGACACCAGCCACGAGACAGATGACCAGTGCACAGGAGTACATGCGGAGCAACACAGGGATAACCTTCCACGATCTGAGCAACCCAACCGCCGTCATGGGAATTCTTGGGGCAGGGGCGAGCGTCACCCAGACGGCACCCCTGCCGAGCAGGGCAGCGACCCCACCCTCCTGCAAGAGGTTTGCCACCGCAAGGAAGAATACTAACAGGGTGATGAAGAAGAGCGTGCTGGTGGACCCGATCGACAACATCAGGTGGGACGTGGCTGTGCCGCTGCCATGCTCGATGACAGTGCCGCTCATCCGCAGTGTGCCGACAACGGATGCGATCAGTGCACCCATCAGCACCACGTCACGCCAGCTGGGACAGATGGCACGCCCCGCCTGCACCTCCTCTATGTCCGGCTGCTTTGCCTCGCGCCTGCTCCTGGCATCGCGCAGCCCCATCGTGCGGAGCAGGGCAGCGGCCCCACCCTCCTGCGTTAGATGCACAACCGCGAGGAAGACTGCCAGCAGGTCGGCGAAGAGGGTGAGGGTAGTTCCGACAGACATCATCATGCAGGATGCAGCATCACCAAACGCGAGGGCAGTGATCTTCAGCAGTGCGCCGGCAACGGATGCGATCACAACACCCACGATCACACGCTCGGCGGGATCGAGGGCACTTTCAGCCTGGGGCTGTGCCTCCTCAATGCTCTCGTGCAGCCCCATCGTGCGCCTGGCTCTGTGACCCTGTTACCCTGCCCACCGACATGGCAGTGTCGAATCCTGTTGCATGATGTGGTGTGTTGCAAGGGTGTGGCTTAGCGACAGAAAGCAAGCAAGTGCAGGCAGGCTTGGAGGTGGCACGGGTTGGGTGGGAGGGAACGTTGGATTCTCGGTGACAGGCCCTTCAGCAAGAGGCGCTGCACGGCGGGGCAGCGCGATGCCACCCCAGCCTGGTAGCCTCTTTCTATAGCACTGAAGCACAACAAACAGACCTGTGGCACCGAGTGGATGGCATGGCCCAACTGGGCTCGCTGCCGCAATCAATGTGGAGTGGACAAGAAAGACAAGGCAGCACGGAGCTGCCAGAACGAACAGCGACGAGCGCAAAGAAGGATATCTGGTTGACAGAACGAATGTGAAACACTTTCCTGCCCCACTGCCGTAGAAGAGTGCCTCTTTGAGCAGGGTGCACGGTGCATCAGGGTCGAAACGCGAAAGTAGGTAAAACAATGATGGTGTACGGTGTCACAGCCTGACGACGCACAGAGGCCGGCAGCTTGCACAGCCCTTATGGGCTTGTGCAGTGCATTGCCTCTTGCTGTAGGTATCAGACAGGTGCATCAGATCCACTTCGTGGTGAGATCAGATGCGCTGTAAATCAGAAGGGAGGAAGTCTTTTGGTGGAATGGCGCGTCATGGTGGACGCATGGAGAAGGAAAAACGGACGGGGAGATAATAGACGGGTTGCACATGCACTCGTCAGGAAAATCCACAGGAGGCCCGTCACCACATCAGAACATCACATCCCGTTCATCTGGATCTGCTTCCACGCCTCCGCAAAGTGCTTCGAGAAGGACTCCTTGTTGCGCGAGAAGTCGCGCACGATGTTGCGCAGGCGGTTGTCCTCACGCATCACCATGTCGATCGGGAGCATGATGAACTTCAGACCCGGGCCCCCCTTGTACTGCAGGTCGGTGCCGCGGCTCTGCCCGGTCCACTTGCCCCACGCACCGTTCTCCAGGTTGTAGTAGTACTCGTTCCCGAACTCGTAGTTGTTCGTCGTCCACTGCCCCTCGTTCCCGCTGATGTCCTTGTGCATCGCCCCGAAGTTGTGCGCACCCATCAGGCTGACCATCTTGTGCAGCGCATTCTCGTCCTTGTCGAGCGAGATCCCGATCTGCTCGAACTTGTCGAAGAAGTACTGCAGCGTGCTGCGGTGCGGGAACCGGTCCTCCCCGAAGTGCTTGATGGGCATGCGCTCGTTCTCCGTAATGCACTTCGACTCCAGCTCCGACGGTGCGACGAAGTCGCGCCTCCCCGGCTTGAAGTGCAGCTCCGGGCTCCCCATGTACTCGAGGGCCGTGTTCCCCGCCAGCTGGTACAGGTCGGCGTACGTCACGAAGGGGTGCGCCTTCTTCACCTTCTCGAGCTTCTCGGCAGCCACGTCCAGCCCCTTGTTCTCCCCCAGCTTGTGCTCGGGACCGCCCGGCCGCAGGCACCCGCCCAGGCTCCCGCCGATCGGCGTCAGCGCAGGGTTGTACTGCGCCATCGAGTGCCACGCCATGCGCACCAGCAGCGGGCGGAACGCCTCCTCCTCACCCTCGATCACCTCCACAATCGACTCCACCACAGGCTTGTACTCCGTCACCGCCTCCACCACGATGCCCCCGCCCGGCTTCGTCAGCGGTCGCGTGATCTTCGTCTTCTCGAACGTCACCGTCTCCTTCCCGTACTTGTTGCAACCGTACTTCCCCCCGTACTTGCTCCCCCCATAATTCCCGCCGCCGTACTTCCCTCCATACTTGCTGGTGTACTTCCCGTATTTACCGTACTTGCTGTACTTCCCGTACCGCCCGTACTTGCTGTAGTGCCCCTCGCTCGCCCCTGCCAGCAGGGCCACCACAAGCACGGTGCTCAGAAGCAACTGCATCGCCTTCCCGGCTTTTGTGTTGTGTGTCTTACGACTCGCGGAACAGAACCTGTGGGTGTGGCTGGGTGGGTGCGGTGTCGGGCTGCGCCGCAAAACAGACGCACACAACCCACTCAGCACATTGCAGTCGTTTGGGCGCGGTCAGGTGGAGAGTGGGGTCTTCCGCCTCTGCCTACTGTCCTCTCTCAGGCAGGCATCCGAGGCACAGGGAGGGCTTCAGCTAGCAAGGGGCACATGCATGGCAGATGGGAGAAGGTGATGCGCATGCAAACAAGAGCACAGTGCTGGCAGGTGCTGCAACCCCCGTCTCAGGGGGTGGCCAAGCCTCTGCTGCTCGGAAGTGGCCAGAGCCGAGCAGCCGAGGAGCCTGGCAGGTCGAGGTGCTGTGGAGGCAAGAGGCACAGCACCGCGTCAGCAGATTGAGCACTGGAACGATGTTTTGGTTCCCGTGACCTTCGCAGCCCTGCCAGTACCGCCGGAATGCCCTCGCAGCGGGCGATGCACCGCAGGAACAGACGCAGGTGCCCTGTGTCGGCCGAGGAAGTCCAGAAGGTGGCACTTCAGAGGGGAACTCCTGGCAGGGCGCCCCTTCATGTCTTCCTCGCAGATTCCCATCGTGCGCTCTACATCCTGCTTCGACAAGGTGCGGGCCGTCGTGTCTGTGGGGGTGGGTGGCTGCCCGTGCCCGAAGCCCAGGTAGGGTCCGAAGCCCGAATCAGGCGGTTGGCTGAAGACGAACAACAGCTCGCCATCGAAGGTGTCATCAAAGGTGACGGTGTCATCGGAAGGGGTGCCAAAAGGGCCAATCGTACGCTTGTTCGTGGTGAATGTGATCTGTTGGAGAGCAAATATCTCGAACTCGCTGGTCACCACGGTTTGTATGCCACTCACAAATTCGTCGTCGTCGAAGGCCACAGTGTGGAGCTCGGGGTTCCGGATCTGGCCACGGCTATTTAGCATGTGTCTGAGATAGGTGCCGTCAGTGTACGCAACTCCCACCCCAGTAACAGTGCGGTTGCGCACATCTGTGTTGTCTGTATGCACCCACACAGAGAGACCACAGATGCGGGAGTGCAGGTGCACCAGTTCCGTGCTGTTGTCGTTGTTCACCCCCGATAGGTACAGCCCAGGAGCACGCAGCTCAGTCCGGTGAACAAGCGGCACCTCCACAGGCTGCCCCGACCCGAACCCAATCTGCGTCACACACTGTGTCGACGCCCGCCCGTAGAGATACAGCAGTTGCATGCCTTCGGTGAACGAGACGGAGAAGTATGTCGCATCCTGCTCGGTGTGGCTCCCGTGGGGACCGCAGACACGCTTGTTGGTGACGAACGTGATTTCTTCCAAAGTAGACCCGCACCATCCACTGACACCTGTGACGTATTCATCTTCGGCAAGGACAATGCGTGGGACTATCTGGCTTGCCAGACGCACGTCACCGTACACCAGACGGGCTCCATTGGCGTAGGTGAGTGCCAAACCCTTCTTCCCTGGCTCCTCCATATCGATGCAGACGACACGCCCCCACGACAGCACCTTCTCGCAATCGTCGAAAGGTACACCTTCACCCACACCAAAGAGCTCTGACCTTGCACCATGCGGGTTGCCCAACACCACCTCGACTGCCGCCCCGTTCTCCAACGGGGTGTCCTGCAGCAGTGTGCCGGCGGCGCCAAGATACTCGCTGCTGCCTGGCAGACGCAGCCACACGTGCCGCAGCACGTGCCCCTCTGCACGCAGGCAGGACACCGCCTTGGCCTGCAGGCTGCCCACCGTCCCATCGGGGCTTGTCTCCACAGCCACACGCACATCTGTGCCGGCAACGCAGGCAAACACCTCCATGGTGTAGATCTGGTGGTGTGGTGTGTGCACGGGGCAGGCACAGGGAGGAACCACACTTGCACTGGCGGTGCACAGCACCCACATGCATCTGCTGAACCAATTCCTGTTGTGGCAAAGAAATGCCCCAGGGCGCAACAGAGAGACATGCAACACTCCCCGGCGTGGTCTGCAAGCAAGGGACGCCATCCCACAACGCTGCTGGGTGCCCCACCCCCCTCTACGCCCACTTCCCCACGATTATACTAATATTCTCCACAACGGGCACTCTTCCGCCCGCTGCCACACCCCCCAAGGCTGTCTAACACTACGCTACAACTCCACCCCCCACCCCACCCTCTTGCTCGGCCCATTCACTGCCGAAGAATCAATACAGTCTCACTACCGCTGCCCCCTCCCCCTCCGCAAATTCAGAGCGACTTACATTTTTGGCATTGCTCCTGCATTGGTTAGCAGCCTCGGAATAAAAGAGGACCGATCTGATGCAGGTTTAGGGTGACTCCTGGGAGGGGGGGTTCGCAGGAGAGCAGCGCACTGGGCAACACATGCTCGTTGGGCTGTACTGTGAGAGTTACATTGGGCAATTCCACCATGTTTGTGGTGCGTTTGGCACTTCTAGGCACAGGCCTCACGACGCACCCGAGACCTGCTGAGACGTGAGGAGGCGACGCAAGCCATAAGCAAGCCCACCAAGTGTGAGAAGAAGCTTTTGCGAGACGCACATCGGAAGGTGTTTATATCGTAACCCGAGAAGTAGACCCACCCAGCCAAATGAACGCCATTTTCCACGGGTTCCACGTGAAGGGCACCCCAGAGCAGAAAAGGGTTGCACTTCTTCTTTCTACACTCTTATCCCATTCACGTCTCCCCGCACCCCCCCCCCCCACCCCTTGCGCTCATGATTCTCTTTCGCACAGATCCTGCAAACGCCGTTGCCCGCCACCCTGAGAGGCACATTCCCAACGTCCAACAGACCCATTGTCACAGACGACCACCCCATATGGGGCCAATTGGCTTCAGACGCCACTGGATGATCGACGCTTGGGATGGCTCAGTTGGGAACGCGGTCGAAGCATCGGGTGAAAGCGGGGGGTGGGACGACGTGCGTCTGCAGGACGATGGAGCAAAACAGGCAAAACAGACGAGGACAGAATTCGTAGGGGGTGCTGGGAGAGGCGTGTGGGTGGACACAAAGGGAGTGGCCTAAATCCACACGTGGGGGGAGGGAGGGGGAGGGAGGGGGGATGGTTTTAGCACACGCATGAAGCGCAAAAAGTGTAGGAGTGCTTCCGACGGCCCTGCTTCTTTTCTGTGTGTCTAGCTATCTCGTGTTCACATGTGCTCCACACCCACATCAAAACAGCAGGCTGTAGTGTGGTGGAAGCGCCAACGCATCAAACAAGGACGAAGGAAGCACGGTTGCTACGCTGTTCACCCATGAATCGGCATGCTTCGGTTAATATTCTGTGGCTTTTCAATACCGGGAGAAAACCACTCCGGCGGGAAAAAAAAGAGTGCCGCCGTGGTTGACGCTTCCCCACTGGCACACCTGCTAATGATGGTGTCGTGAGTGAGCGAGCCCAGGAGCACGATGACACTTCCCGCCCACATCGGAGTGTGCTGGAAAAAATGTACTGCCATGCCCCGCTTCTCATGGGGGGATCTCGCACTCTAAGGGAGGGAGGTGGGGGTCCTTCAAACTATGTCAGTGTGACACCTGTTGTTGCGGAGGTGGGCTCGCTTCTCTGCACTTCTGCACGAAGGCCCTCCCCCGATTGCGCCATAATATACAAAGGTGCAAGCGCCGCAGGAGAGCTTCCCCGACAACAGATAAGGTTAAACGGATACTTCTAATAGAAACACACACTCCCGGCCCATGGGAGTCTCACTCTTTTGCGGGCGGCTCTCCTCTTTTCCTTCCACTCGACAAATCAATGCGAGACCCACCCTACGTTGGGGGCCTTCGCTCTGCCACTGTGTGTCAAGCTGTGTCCCTTCACAGCCAGTTTCGATGATGCAGCCCACCTCTTCTTACCCTTCTGCATGCCCTGAGCGGAAGCCACTTTGGAGGCCTTCGCTCTGCGTCAAAGTGTGTCAAAGGTTGCAGCCTATAAGTTGTTCAGTGGCTCACCCTTCTGCACTTTAGAGCGTTTGCTGTGTTGGATTAGCGGACCCGCATCGTACAGAAAGTCCACGAAAGACGACGCACGAGAACTGATACGCTATCCTTCGAGCGAAGCTCCCCTTTGAGTGAATTCCCCCCGGCCATAATACTGTTGCTAGACACGCCCATGTCTGTAGAGCGGAATCGACCTCCCACCAGATGCAAACCCCATTGGTTTTAGACGACCCTGTGGGGCCTGCGCTACGGGTTGTCGCCGGCGGTCCGCCCTATCACTGTCAAGAAGGGACAGAGTCATAAGCTTTGTTCCTCTTCTGATAAGATGCGCTGGAGCTTCGACACAACCCCTGAAATGGCCACGACCCTTTGCCCTGAACGAAGAGTGGGGGGGGGGGATTAGTGCAGACAGCACGTCTGGCTGCTGGGTGTGGTGATGTGACTTTCATCTCACACGGGTGTGCGAAGTAATAAATGGGTGGAGCGGGAGACATGGGGGTGGGGATGGAGTGGTGGCAGTGAAGCAGAAGAGAAAGTAAATCACACAGATCTGGCCTCTTCCCTTCACTTGTCATACAGGCTGTGTCCGAGATCTAGTGATATGCTGGTGAAGCGAGGGGTCGGGTGGGGGAAGAACCAAAAAATGCCGCAATAAAGTGACACAGCGCGTTCTGGACTTTTCATTTTATCTTTTTGTGTTAGTTCGGCGTAGCCAACCGGGGAAACTTTCTGTGCCTTTAGCTGGATCGTGCGGCCCCACTCACACCACTTCATCATACTGGGGAGTGGTGTACACAAAGAGTGGGGTCTGAGTTCAACAAAACAACGCTGCAGTAATTGGTTTGTTGTCTCGGGTTTGCTATCACTTTTCAATCCAGCGGGGGGCACATATAGTTTTTGACACAAAGACACACTCGTGTGGGAGGGGAAGTGTCGCCTGTCAGGGATCGCTCAACACACCCGTGCCCCGCCGCACCCAACCCACCTTCACACAAGCGAGGGAGGCGGGTGTGGAAGCCGCAATGCATAACACAAACCCAAGTGTGAGATAGGTTGGCAGAGAAAGTTTTGTGATGCGGTTGGCACTTCTAGGCACCAGCCCCGCGACACACCCAAGACCTGCCGAGGGGTGGGAGGAGGGGCCGTGCAGGACACACTTCGGTCGCTGCGCTACGGCATGCCCCCTTCTGCTCACACAAAGTGAATACTCAAAGAGAACGGAGAGCCCCAAACTGATATACGGATAACAAACAGACCTGAACCTTCAGAATCGGAACACGGAGGTCGCCCTGAGCCCTGCGATGTGCTCAGCGGGATGCCTGCGGACAGCAGGCCTCTAGCGGCACTGCCGGCCCACCTGAGGGTCTTGCGATGGGAGAGGCGGTGACAGCTGGCCCACTGTGGCACCGTGCAGGCCGCGGCAAGAGCTCTGGGGCATGTAGCATCAATCCAGGTGGGCAGTGGGTCGATGGAGGCCTTCAGATGCAGGCATTGAGCCTGTCGCTCAGTCGTGCGGAAGTGAGCCTTGAACACGGAGAGGTGCTATGGGAGGGCTCTGGTACGGCGATGGCACAGAATATTAGTATTTCGGGAAATCTGTCATCGTTGTGTACACATCGTCGTCATCCTTGTCGAGCATATGGGCGAGATCGTGTGCCTTGGTCACGCCGTGGCGCTTGCGCTCGGCGCTGCGCTTGCGGCACCACCACACCGTTGCGGCCAGCAGCAGCAGGATGGCCCCCCCGATGATGTACAGCCAGTAGTTGTCGCTGCGGAGCCACGACCAGAACCCGCTGCTCGTGGTGCGCCTGCACATAGCCCACCCTGCCTCCAGGGGTGCAGGGGTGGCGCCGGCAGGGGCAGGGGTGCCGTCATCGCACCACACAACCCAGGCGAGGTCACGCGCGAGGCCCGGTGCCTGGATCAGCCCGCAGCAGTCCGACGTGTTGCACCGGTCGTAGGCATCGGCGACTGGCAGCTCGCAGTGTGTCTCGCTCCTGGACCCCTCGCACGGCCTGCCCGAGAAGCTGCCGAAGAGTGCGTCGTGCGCGCTGTAGCCATCCCTGCAGCCGCCAGCCAGCCCCAGAAGCTTCTCGCAGGTGCCATACACTGCGCCCGACCCCAGCACCATGAGGCTCCCCGAGCACCCGCCCAGGCGCGCCGTGTTGGCGCCCTCCTTTTGCACCACCACGCAGCAGTCGGCACGCGCGACGCACGCGGCCTGCGCCTCTGCCACGGGCAGCTTGCACTCGGTGGCACCTGCTCCCAGGTCGTCACAGATATAGCCTGCGACGCCGCTGTGGTACTGCGGGTGTGCCTTGAAGCCTGCCTGGCACACGCCGTACGCAGGCTCACCCGGCGTCGGCACGGGTGTCGGTGGCGCAGGCGTTGTTGGCTTCGGCGTAGGCGGTGCCGGTGTCGGCGGTGCTGGTGTCGGCGGTGCCTTCGTCGGAGGCGCAGGCGTTCGCGGCGCGGGTGTCGGCACAGGGGTGGGCGGTGCCGGCGTCGGAGGCGCAGGAGTTGGCGGCGCAGGTGTCGGCGGTCCCGGCGTCGGCGCAGGCGTCGAGGGGGCAGGCGTCGGCGGCTCCGGCGTGGGGGGCGCAGGCGTCGGAGGAGAACCTGTCGGCGGTACTGGGGTGGGCGCCACGGTGGGCGGGGGCTCCGTGGGCGGCGCCGGTGTGGGCGGCGCCTCCGTCGGGGGTATGGGTGTGGGCGGCGCAGGGGTGGGCGGCGCAGGTGTCATGTCGAGGCAGCACAGCTCCACGCTACACCCCTGCTGCGTGCACTCGCGGCTTCCGGCATCTGGGTGCAGACGCTTGCCCTCCCCACACTGGGATGCGGCAAACGCCTCCCCGTCGGCACAGGTGGGCATGCGGCACACGCCGCACAGGGGGCACACATCCTTCAGGCACAGCTTCATCGCATCATGCTCAGGCTTGCACTTCAGGGTCTCCAGCGGGAGGGTGTAAGGACAGCAGGACTGCACCTCGTGGATACAGTAATTGTCAGCCTTGCCCGCCGTGCAGGCACGCATGGGCTGCTGCTCCTCCGTGTAGTCCCACCCCACCCCGACCACACACAGCTTGTCCGCACACAGCCCTGCCTGTGTGCACAGCAGCAGCGCAAGGGCGCGCCATGGAACCATCCCTGAGGCTGTATGGGGGGGGTGGTGTGGTGAAACGAAAAGCAAATCGATACATGTCAAGGGCATGAGACAAGGCGTGGTGGTTGCGGCGCTGCCTGGCGTGTTGCATTACCACCTTCATTGCATGACTCTACGCAACAGCACACGACGTTCAGTGATTCCACGCGTCGGGAAAAAGGGGTGTGGATGTCGCTGACTCGCAGCCACCCGAGGGAGGACGTGACGTAATCTGTTGACAAGGAAGCCGATCGGGAAGCCATGGAATCAATTTAAGCCTCAAGGTTGCAAGGCACCACAGACCAAATGCAAGGGACTGAAAGTTCCGCAACTGGCGTCTGGAGGGCATCTTGTGATGGGACGGGATGCGAGGGGGTGTACGACAACAGCAGAAAGGCGCACCTGATGGCACAGTCTCAAGATCAGAGGACAAAGCGCCTCGTGTTTCAAAGTAGTATTGGTGTGGCATACAATCCGCGCCCCAGCGCAGCATAAAGCACAAACCCACGGAGACCACACCGCAGCCATATCGGCCTCATCTCATGGCGCACAGGGAGCTGTTATCTCCTGGCAGCAGTGCCCCGGGTGTACAGGGGATGGGAAGGCAGGAAAAGGGAGGATCAAAAGTGTCCCTTCACTCTGCCGCTCTTGCTCTACTGTCGATACTTCGTTTGATGCGTTGACGCTTCCACACACACTTACAAACCCACTTGCCTGATGAAGGGAGTGGTGTGTAGAGCACGTTGGGCAGAGCTGAATGACACTTCCTGCGCGAAAGTCGTGTGCGTAAAAAAAAAGGGGGGGGGGGGTGGGAGTGGGCGATAAAAAGGGGTTGCGATAAAAAGTCAGAGGGCAGATCGGGTTGGCACGTGGCGTCCTGAGGCACTCGGCGCTAAACTGCGAGTGGGCCTGCTGGAGCATGGACGACACGCTGGACCCTGCTCCGATGTGTTTTTAGGATGAGAAAATTGAAACCAAGAATACAAGAAAAGGCAAAGTGGTAAGTGTCGCTGTGTTTGTTTGTTCCGCACTTTCTGGTTCCGTTACCTTCAATGCGCTGACCCTTCCACACCTACACGCCTGCTGGAGGTTGGTGTTGTAACTGATGAGCACAAAGGGAACGTCGGGGCAGATCGGGTTGGCACGTGACGTCCTGAGGCACTCGAGAGAGAGAGAGGCATCGCCAGGATGAAGAGGCGACGCCAAACTGCGAGTGGGCCTGCTGGAGCATGGACGGCACGCTGGACCCTGCTCTGCTCTGATGATACCAACAAATTTCTCACAAAAATAGGAGAAATACACCAAAAGGCGCCATTTCCGGCACCGCAGCAAAGACCTCCAGAAGTAGAAAATGGAAAATGGAAAAGCGAAAAGCGAAGAGAAAACGCACGATCCATTCCGCGGTTCTGTGCTAAACTCGCACAGCGCCGACAAAACGTGGTAGCATCAGGTCCGAAAAGGTTGCGGCGGGTGCAGCATATTCACGTACGCACTGCACATCACAGAGGGGTGCAGGCAGCGAGAGCCTTCACGCCGGCAACAAACATTATCTTTCCTGCACCCGCACCTCCGCCCACTCAAAAAGGCGCTTCCGCCTTGTCATGTGGTGTGGGGCTGGTCCGCGCCGCCCTCTATTGCTGTGGATGGATGCATACACATGCACGGCACTTCCACCGGCAGAGGCGGAAGGGCGGAGGTGCGGGTGCAGTGGGTGGAGCATGGGTCGGAGAAGAAGACTACACCACCACCCTGAGGCCGTGGGTGTCGGGGCACTTGCCGTAGCAGCACATATTACCATTCTCTGTTTGTGTGCAGGGATCGTCCTCTTTTTTGGGCAGGCACGCGCCCGCCTGCTCGTTCCCCGTGGCGCACCACACCAGCCCGAACTCAGCCCCCGGAGAGCGGGACGGGTCGTAGTCCACCTCCACGTAGTGGCTGTGCGCCGAGTCGGTGGAGGACACGATGCGCGCGCTGCGCTTCTCCCCCGTCTTCAGCAAGTGCAGGTCCGCGGGGCTGACGGTCAGCCTGTGGACGTGCCCCATCCCCTCAGTCAGCTCCAGCTCCTGCGCGTGGGCGGAAGCGGGTGTCTCGGAGGCGATCTTCCCCAACACCAGCTCCTGCACCGCCTTCACCTCCTTCCACGTGGTGGACCCGTGCTCGTGCACAGGCATGATGGGGTAGCGCTGCCGCACCCGCCCCACCCCCTCGATCTCCGGGAACACCAGCCAGTGCCCCGACGCACGCACACGCTGCACCTTCCCGCTCCTGTCCTTCACGAAGGTCACCTCGCCCGACGTGTCGGCAGGGTCGATTTCTTCTTCCTTGCGGTTCTTGAAGAACTCGGCAGGGGTGCGGAAGAAGTTCTTGCTGTTTGTTCCGTTGAATGCTCTCTCCGGAGACGACCCGTCGGCTTTATTCGCAGTGACGGCGGCGAACCCCTCGCCGCCCGTGTGGAGCGCGATGTCGTGGGGGTTCCAGTTCGACAGCGGGGTGGTGTACACCACCTCCAGCGGGATGGCGTACGACCACCGCTGCTCCCAGCACTTCTTGTACCTGCACTTGCGCACGAGCGAATCCACCCACACGCACTTCGCCCCTGACGCACCCCCGTCCACCTCGTCCTCCCCCCACCCTTTGTGCGCTCCGCAGGCTTGCTGCGTTCCGAGCGACATGCACATTCCCACACGCCCCGCATCCTTGCCGTTCGTGAGCGCGTTTTGCTCCGCATCGATACAGGCCTGCTGCGGGCTGATGCGCTTGTGTGTCGTCTGCGCCGCCCACATCAGGTCGTTGTACGCGCGCTGCTGGTTGCGCTGCCCCATCGCATCGGTGCTTGCCAACGAGTAGTACCGCGTGTAGAACGCCGTGTTCAGCGACTTCCCGCTACTGAAGTCCCCGTACCCCACCGCCGTCGTCCCGAACGCCGTGTCCTCCAGCTTCCCCCTCGGGCCGTCGAACCCGGGCACGTAATCCATCAGCTTGTCCAGGTACTCCACCTTCGTGTGCCCCTTCGGCCACGCCGCCTCCTCATCGTAGTTGTCGAGCGTCGGGTTCACCTCAAACAACGCCTGATCTGTCTGTGCATGTGTCTCCTTCGTGGCCTGGGGCCCCTGCCTGGCCTGCTGGTGCAGGTTGTTCGCCACCCGGAACCGCTTCGTCGGCACCCTCTCCTTGATCGGCACACACGAGATGCGGTAGAACCACTGCCCGATGCGCGGCTCGAACACATCCCCGTTCGCCGCCTCGTGGATGGCGCGGAATGCTGTGGGCAGGTACGGCAGGTTCTCCTTCAGCGACTTCCGCCCGTTGTTGAACAGGAAGTCGTTCTTGTCGTTCAGGTCCTCCCACGTGTCCGCGTCAATTTGGTGGCGTTCCGACGCAAACGGCTCTGCGATGGCATCCTGTGCCTCCGTCCACGCCCCCTCCAGGTAGCACAGGTTGGGCTTGAAGTACTCATCGTAGTCACGGATCGAACTGTTCTGCCGGTGGAAGGCTTCGAAGTAGTAGCGCATCTCCCGCGCTTGCTCTTCGACGGTCCCCTTCGCCAACACGCTCGGGGGGACAGAGGGGAACGTGACATTGGTCGTCTCCGGGGGCCATTTCTTGGTGTATTCCGCTGCCGCCAGCCCCGGCATGGGCTGCCTCAGCGAGTAGTCGTTGTGGCGCGTCGTGAACTGCACCCCGTTCAGCACGGCCCCAAACTCCCCCAGCCCGATGGTGTGCTCCGTGTTCGCGTGGTTGTGCGCGTTGGCAGGGCCGGTCTCCGTGAAGCTCGCCTTGTGGTATGCGTCCGACCCCTGCCCGAAGGCACGCACCACCGTCAGCCCGCTGTTCCCCTCTGCACGCACGCGCTCCTGCATCCGGTTCTCGTACGCGATGAGCTGCCGCGTCACCGCCCCCACAGCCCCCTTCAGGCGATCCACCACGCCCCCATCCATTGCAGTGCTGCCACCTCCCTGCCCCGTGCCCGTGCCCGTGCCCCCTGCATACACGCCCGCCCGCACGTCATCAAGGTCCCTGCGCAGCTGCACCACCTTCGTGTCCAACGCCGTGACCGTGTCCCGCACCACCAACAGGTCCGCACGCAGCTGCGCCAGCTCGTCCCCCTCCACCGACGGAAACGGGCTGGGTGTGGAAGGCGGCGGCGGGCAGTTGCACTGCGACAGCTGCGCGTCAGGCACAGTGTTGTACGCCTTGCCCGGCAGCTTCCACCGCAGCACCAGCCCGGACGTGCCAGTCCCGGCAAAGTGCCACACCTCCAGCGAGTGCAGTCCCTCCTCCAGCAGCACAGGCTCGCTGGCCCGCGCCCGCATGGGGTGTGCGCTGTCGTGTTCCACCACCGTCTGCCCGTCGATCAGGAGCACCGCCCCGTCTTCGCAGGACAGGTGGAATGAGTAACTCCCAGCCACCAGCACATTGACGAACCCTTTGTGCACGTCGACGAAGTTGTCGCTCACCTCCTCCGGCAAGCCCGGCCACGCCCCCGTCGTCCCATACTGGATGTACAGGTTCCTCGCAGAGCGGACGTGCCGCCCTTCCTCGCTGGCGAGCATCTCATCCTTGGGCGGCAGCTTCGTGAGGTTCTGCGTCAGGCTGTTCCGCCAGAATGTCCCGTGCAGCTGCG
The DNA here is from genome assembly GCA_963210315.1 of Rhynchopus euleeides. NCBI lineage: Eukaryota > Euglenozoa > Diplonemea > Diplonemida > Diplonemidae > Rhynchopus > Rhynchopus euleeides. The sequence goes on from OY723276.1 coordinate 196,415, forward strand.
GCTTCACCTTCGCGCACCCGCAGTTCTGCGACACCACGTCTGCACCCACACCTGCTGTGGCGCAGAGCAGTGCCAGCAGGCACAGCCGGCGCTTCCCCATGTCTGCCCCGTGTATGTGTGTGTGTGTGCGCGTGTGCGTGTCGCTGGCTCACAACCTGCAGGTGGCGAGGGTGGGCGTGGGTGTGTGGGCAGAAAAAACCAACGTTTGTCAAAAGGTGTCACTTCAGTTCTGTGATTTTTACTGCGTCGACGCTTCCACACACACGCTTGCAAAACCCACTTGAGTGATGAAAGGAGGTGGTGTGTATGGGGACGGTTGGCAGAACCTGTCCCAGGAAGTGTTGGGGAATGTGTTGGCTCTGCGGTGTTGCTTGTGAGAGTGGCAAGTGAGGCACGGGGCACGTGCCGAGCCTCCGTCAGGCCGCCTCCAGGCAATCGTGGGTGGGGGTTGGGTCCACTTTGCCACCCCCACTCGCGCATCGGCCCGCAGACCTGTCATGTCACTCCCTGAAGGTGGCACGTGGGTGGCTAGATCGCAGGCACAGTGCGCACTGCTGAGAACTGCAGAGCAACCCCTGCACGACGGGACCTTCACTCGGATGGGAAGGCGTGGCCGCATGGTGATGCTCCTCCCGCGGCAGTGCGCTGCGTGATGCCGTGCTGTGTCAATGTAATCTAGGACAGCTCTAGGCACGCCGTGCGGCATGGCGTTGGTGGGGTGGAGGCGTCAGTCCCTCAGGAAGGGGTAGCGGTCCAGCATGTCGAGGTAGTCGGGCGCCACCTGGGTCTTGCTGAGGAACAGCCGGAGGCGCCTTGCCTGCAGGGGTGTGGTGGTGTGGTGGTTCGCAGTTTGAGTTCTAAATCCAAACCGCCACACGAGCAGAGGTTCCCAACCCAAAGCCAGCCGACACTGCGCCCTCACCACACTGTAGTCCGTGGGATGACTGGCAACGCATGAGCGCCGCACATTACAGCATACCTGCAGCACACCCAGAGCCCTCTTCGTCTCGAGCAGGTTGTGGAACACAGAGCAACGCCTGCAGTGTGGATAGGGTGGTGGCAGTGGCGGCGCTAACATACCCACGCACGGCAGCAAGGAAGGCCAAGACAAAACACTGGGCCGTGTCAGGAACGTATTCCACAGCTTGACTGGGGACTGTGATGTACATATGAGACCCCTGCCCTGCACGCACAGCCACCTGCAGCCACTCGCCCTGTACTGATCCCCGCCCCACAGTGCTCACTGCAAACAGGGGCTGCTGCACCGCACGCTCGTACTCAAGCTTCGAGATGGTCGCGCCCAGACCGAACGACTCTGGTAGGGGCGTGTCGTACGCAGCGGCGGGGTGGCGTTTGTAGAACCCCTGCAGCTCTTTGCTGCGTTCAACGCGGTCGAGGGAACGGCGTGTCTCGTTGATGGTGTTCATCAGCGCGTCGTATGTCCAAATCACCCGGATCCGGACAGGCGCGTCATGCGTTGGTGAGCTGGACGACACATCAGCCAGCGCGCAGGGCGGCAGCATGACACGGTGGTACGACGGCAGCACAACCTCCACAAGACCCGACCCGGCGCCCTCCGCCTGGGGCCCTGCGACGTCGCCCTGAGCCGCGCTGCCCGCACGCACCCCGAGCACCGCCACAACAGGACCCTTGTCCAGCTTGTCGGTGCTGACGGTGACAACACTGGGGATCTGCGCCGACTGCCCCCACGCCTGGCTCCACGTGCAGTACTTCTCGAGCCTGCGCACCGTCCCACGCTCCCCGTTGTCGGTGGCGATGAGGTACTCCGCAAACCGTGTCGAGGCAGCCATGTCCAGGCACACGGTCTGCAGCAGGTCGAACAGGGGCGTGCCTTCCAGGCCCAACCGGGCTGCGTCCACCTCCTCTATGTCCAGCACATACGCATATGCCAGCTCGTCGAACGCCTCTGCCCACTGCTGTGCACGCAGCAGGCGCATCACCCTGTCCGTCAGGCACTCGTCATCCTCGCCCTGCGCCTCAGGGAAGGACACATGCCGCTGCGCCAGCACGGGCGGCATGCGCGGGTCCGACGAGGCCAACCATGCCCGCAGGCCGTCGAAGGATTTGCACAGCGCAGAGGCCACACGCGCAGCAGCCTCATGCCCCCCCTCTGGGGCCTGCAGGTGATCCGTGCCTGTGTCGCGCAGGGAGGCATCCACCACAGCCCAGGCCAGCTCGTATGGGTGGATGCGGCTCCCACCGGCAGAGGCAGCAGAGGCACGCGACAGCACCGACACGACGTCGGTGAGTGTCTGGAAGTGGCCCTTCCTGCAGATGGGCTTGCAGCTCTTGGCAACGCCGACGGCAACGGTGCGCGCGCAGCTGTGGCAAAGGCTGATGCCCTGCAGGGCGTCGGACAGCAGGCCGGGGAGGGCGGAGTTGAAGCGCTCGCCCAGCACGAACCACACGTGCACGCTGGGATAGCGCAGTCCCGTGATCACCGCATCGCGTGCCTCGACTGCCGCATCCCACATCCCGCCTGCTGAGGGACGCAATGGTGTGGCGGTGAAATGCAACACAGCAGACGCATGGCACCACAAACAGGGCATGGGGAGGGGGTGCGTAGAGGGTGTTGTAGTGGTGAGACGCACACACTAACACAGCAGTGTGATGTGATCAACAGGCGGCGTGCCACTTCATTTGCCACATATTGAGGGCAGGGTCCGTGCTGGGAGTGGGGGCTGGGGGTGAGGGGCGTGGGGGGGGGGGCAGGGTGGCTGTGCAGCTGCAACGCCTCCGCAACAACACATGCAAGGGGGCGGAGTGGGCGGGGCGGGGGCGGAGGCTGCGGGAAACTCTGTCCTAACCATGCCTGTGTGTGGGTATTTTTTTAATGCATGTGGGGGGGGGGGAGGGGGGGCCTGGGGGTCAGCTTTCGAGTCGTTGCCTGGCTAGTTCCAACGGGTCGGCCGACCCGTTGGAAATGCAGTCTCAGACTCGACTGCACGCATGCCTCCTCAGCCCACCAGGAGGCATCCTCGTGGTGTGGCTGGTGACCCTGTGTTTCATACTTCGTTCGATGCCATAACCCTTTTTCCGGCCCCACCCCCCGTAGGCCCGAAACCAGCCTGATTTACCTGCATTTATTTTCGTTCTCAAATTATCGACAATATGTGTGTGCTGCAACATGCCCAATACCAATACCTCGATAGTTTCTAGAAATGTTTTCCCCTCACCCCCCCCCCCCACCACCCTGCCTCTTGCATGCAGGTATCTCTCCCTCCAGAATGCTCGACAGCGTGCCGGCGTGCTGCACCCCTGAATCTCCAGCCAAGCGACAACCAAAAACAAACAGCAACATGCTGCCAGTCTCTACACTTCTACAAACAAGAGGCACGTGTCGAGGCGTGTCTGCAGACCGGGGCGAAGGCGAGGATAGAAAGCGTGATCAAGCGACAATCACGCGAGACAACAGAGGCCTAGACAGGACTGATCAGCGGTGGTGATGAAGGGAACGAGAGACGGGGGGGGGGGGGGTAGGGGGGGGCATACGCTGCCCCGTTTCACTGGATCCGATCCAGGCATGCTCGGCCAAAAATAAATAGAAAAAACACAAATCACGCGGGGGCTGCTTTTGCGAACCACGCATGCACGACGCTGGAGTGGCTCTCGAGAAGGAAGCGGGCGCTGGGTGGGGGTGGGGCAGCAAATGTGGCAAACAGTGAGGCACACAGCGCGCAACACAGGAAGCGGGCAACTGTGTGTCGAGTGTGGCACCTGTCGTCTGTTGTCGGGCAGGTTCACCCTTCCTGAGCTTTCTGTGAGGAGGCCCCGTTTTCACCCGGAAGCCAGCTTTCTGGAGGTTGTTTAACATCTAAGCGCACACGCACACACACACTCTCTCAGAGCAGCTGTAGTCGAAGCCCTGGGACAGGACGCCGAGAGGCGAGCAACCTACGCGCCCGATATAGATGACCCCCGGGCACCCCCGTCCTACGACGACTACATCGCGGCGCAGGCACAGAGCGGGGTCTACGGGGACGGGGCTACACTCAGGGTAGCGGCTGAGGTGTTGGGGGCCCAGGTGTGGGTACTCGGCACTACGGATAGGCTGTACCTGGGGCGCGTCGGGTCAGGCGACAAAGTGATATGCCTCACGTGGAGGCCCTTCCACTACGACGTGCTGCGCATCCCCCTCACGCTAGCCAGGGAGTTAGCAGCCTCCACCACAAACAGATGGAAACTCCCCACCGCGACTCCCACCCCTCCTCCAGTAGCTCCAACCGCAACCGCTGCTACCACAATCTCCCCGTTACGCGGCCCTGCTCCCAGGCCGCCGCCGCGACGCCCCGCGCCGCGGCCAGCGTCTCCTGGGGTACTCAGGGTGGCGTCAGCCAACGTCACGTCGCTGTCAACCCACTTGTGTGATGTGGCGGACCTGAAGGCAGACGTTGTGGCCCTGCAAGAAACACGTGTCCCGGACCCCAGCAAGGGCACGCTCAGCAGCTACTTCGCGGCCCACGGCTGGTCCATGCACTGGGGTAAGGGCATGCCCAAGGTCAAGGGGGCCAATGGCTACGAGCAGACCCGACCCGGAGGAGTGGCAGTCATGGCAAAAGAGGGCCTGGTAGCGCAAGTGGTGCAACCGAAGACCAAGCTGGAAAAGAAGCTGCATGACAGTACCCGCCTGGTACACGTGGTGCTCGCAACCAGTAACGGCAAGACAGCGCTCCACATCCTGTGCGTTTATGGTCACTCTGGGATGGAGGTGCGAGTGCAGCGGGAGACCCTCCTGCAGGAGGCGCTGGACCTCGCAGCCGGCCTGGGGCAGGTGCCCGTGTTGCTGCTGGGGGACCTCAACACCAACCCGGAGACCAGTGCCGTCCTATCCCAGGCCTGCCGGGTGGGTGGTTGGACCGATGCGGCGGTCTCATACGCAGAGCTGAAACAGCAGGAAGTTCGGAACACCTGCTGGGCATCGAAGGAAGGCACCAGACTGGACATCTGCCTGCTGAACCCCTGCGCGGCGCCGGCCTTGCGCTCCGTCGAGGTGGCAGAAAAGGGCGAATACGGCATCCCCACGCACTGCCCGCTCTTCGTCGACCTCGATCTCGCCGCCTTCCGCCGACCGAAGCAAATCTGCATCCTCCCCGCCCCCTTTCCTAAGTGCAGGCCCACGCTCGGGGGCGCTGCCGCCAGAGAGGTGCTGCTGGATGTGCTAACCGCAGAGGAAACGAAAGAGGGTGCAACAGGAGCGCAACTCCTCCGCCGGGCCTCAGCCTGCAGCGAGAACTTCCTGAAGCGTGTCCACGTGGGCCAACTCGGAAGGCAGGAAACGGCGTACACGGGCAGGGCGGAGGGTTACCACATGCAGCGGTCGAGGGTGGCCACCAAACACCGCCCCGCCTCCGCCCGAGGAGCGGGCGACAAGAACACCCGGGCGAAGGACAAGCTGTTGGGGAACCTCCGGACCCTCATCCTGGAGGGCCGCCACCGACTGCTGGAGTCTGCGCCATACCCCCCCACACCCAACGAAGAGCACGCCTGGGGCGCTGCGAAGAAGCGGCTGAAGGGAGGGGGCCTTCCCCCGGGGCTGGAGGCGGCGCTGGCGGGCACCACCTCACAACTGCCGGACCTCGAGACGATGGAGATGGCCCTTGTCGCCCTGGAGGGATCTCAGCGAGGCATGTTCGACGCGCTCCGCGACGAAAGACTCCGCACGTGGAAGGCGAGGATGCAGAAGGCCTGGACGCAGGAGGCGGGGATAGTGTTCTCGTACCTCGCAGACCGCTTCTGCGCCCCTACCACCTTCATGCGCCGCGAGGATGGCTCCTTCACGGCCTGCCCCAAGGAGGCGGATGAACTGCTGAGGAGCGATACTGCGTGGGGGGGCTACTTCCGGAAGTATGCGACGACGCCTGAGCCTCGCTGGGACACCTTCCGACAGAGGTACAGCGACTTCCTCCCTGACCCGGCCGAGATGGAGTGTAAGACCATTACGGCAGAAGACGTTGGGACAGCGCTGGCTAAAATGTCTACATCCACCTCGCCGGGCCTACACGGCTGGAGGGTGCACGAGCTGCGGCAACTCCCAGGGGACCTCCTCAAGTTGTTCGCGGAGGTGTTCAATGAGGTCGAGAGATCGGGCGAATGGCCGGAGCAGCTGATGCACGCCATGATTTGCCTCATTCCCAAGCCCGGCAGCTCAGGTGAGCCGCTGTCGCAGCGCCCCATCAGCATCACTCCCGTGCTGTACAGGGTGTGGGCAGCAATCCGAGTGAAGCCTGCGCTGAAGTGGCTGGAGAGCATTGCGCCTGAGGACTTGCACGGATGCAGACCTGGCCACGGCGCGGAGGACCTCATCTGGCACCTGGCAGCACGGATCGAAGAGGCCCACCTCACAGGACAGCCACTGTACGGTGTCGCCCTAGACTTTAAGAAATGCTTCGACACGGTGCCGATTGACCTGACCTTCTGTCTAGCTGCGGAGCTCGGCTTCGACGGCCGAGTCCTGCGCACCCTGCGGGCAGCGTACGGGTCAATGCAGCGGCACTTCCGGGTAAGCGGCACTATCGGGGAGGGCTTCCTGCCAACCAACGGCATCATGCAGGGCTGCCCCATTAGCGTCGTGCTGATCAACGTGCTGGTGGGTGTATGGATGCGCATGGCGGAGCACCGGCAGGGCACGAGGGCGTTGTCGTTTGTGGACGATGTGTACGCGGTGACCCCCAGCCCGGGGACCTTGCAAGCAGTGGTGGATGACTCTGCAGATTTCTCCCACGATACCGGGATGGTAATATGCGCAGAGGTCAAGTCACATGTCTTCTCGACGTCCCCCGAGCCGTTGACCCCGATAGTCTACCGGACACGGGACGGCACGGCTACCCCCCTTCGACAGCGCGATAGCTTCGACTGCCTCGGGGCCATGCTGCATGCGCGCCCGCTCGAGGGACCCGAGGTGCCCAAATCGGAGCGCGTCGCCCGCCGAAAAGAGGGCGCAGAGCAGAACCTGCGCAGGACCTCGGCACTGCCCCTACCGGTGCAGTGGAAGGGGCAGGCAGCAGCGATGACAGCGGGGTCCAGGCTCTACTACGACGCCCTGGTCACCCGCTGGGAGGACGCCGACATCAGGCGATGGAGGGGGCTCTTCGTCGCCGCGCTGTGGTCCGGACCCCCCCGCAGGGCGCGGGAGGCTGTGCTGGATGTCCTCCACCATGCACATCGGGTGGACCCCGCCGTCGCCCCCCGCTACCGGCAGATCACCACCTGGGCCATGCAGGTCAAGAAGTGGGGCCGCTGCAGGGTTCTGTCTGAGACGGCTTGGGATAGCAGAGTGAGGCTTACAGGGACAGGCCCCTTCGCGCTTTTCCGAGCGGCCCTTCGGTGGATAGGATGGAGCTGGAGCACGGCGACCACCCTATCTTACACTGATGAAGCGGGACGGAGCATAGTCTTCGACCCCACCGCAGCAACAACGAGCGGATGGGGGATCTTCGCTCATGACCTCCGCCAGGCCCTACGTACACAGGTGGCCAAGGCGCTGGCTGGTCGTCGTGACGACTTTGCGGGCGCTCAGCACGGCATCGACGGGCAAGCCACACGCTGCGTCCTGGAGGGAGAGGGCGCCGCGGTCACGGGATACCAACGGGGCCTCCTTCGTTCCGTCATTGCAGGGGCGGTGCCTGTCCGAGGGCGCACGGGGCAGGGCGGGATCTGCCGATACTGCAACGCAGGCACCCCCGAGACGGTGATGCACCTATGGTGGGAGTGCTCCGCGTGGGACCCAATCCGACAAAACCACCCCATTACGGCTGTGGACCGGTCAACCTGGCCACCTTGCTTGGCGTTATGCGGGGTGGCGCCCGCCTTTAGACACGGCATCCCGGAGGACAGGCAGCCCCTGCCACTATCCTTCGCACGCAGGGTGGATATAGTGGCGCAGCTGCACCGCTACTTCATTGCAATCCTCTCGGCGCGGCAGGAGAAAGATGGACTGCTCGACCGCTCCGCGCGCCACCACCGCACCCTTCACTATCCATGGGGGTGATGCACACCCAACCCCGAACAGGCCTGCATCCCTGTGCGGGCGCCGTCCACTGTCAAACAGACGTGGGGCAAGCGCCCCCCGGAGCTGTGGGTGACCCTCTGCGACTGGCTGCGGGGCCTGAAATGGGGGCCGCAGGGAGGGGAGCACACCGTGACCCTCATGGAGTTGGCTGTCGACTTCGAGCTGTCGACCGGCCTCACCCTCCCAGAAGTCGAAACGCGCCGCATCCGCCCCCACACACCTGACCCCCCTGAGAGGGGGCCGCGGGAGGCCCGCCCACGCATCCCCGAGGGCGCATCCCCGGGGCTCACCCTCTACTTCGACGGCGGAGCAAGGGACAACGGCACCCCCTTCGCCCTGGCGGGTGCAGGTGCGGTGCTCTACCGAGACGGCCTCAAGGTGTCGGAAGAGATCCTCCCTCTGCTGAACGTACGCAGCAACAACATCGCTGAGTACGAAGGGGTTCGGGCGGGCCTACGGCTGCTCAGAAGGGGCGACCCGCCCCCTGAGGGGAACGTTACGGTGCGGGGTGACTCGCAGGTGGTGCTGCGACACCTAAAAGGGGAAGCGGTTTGCCGCGATAAATCCCTCCGCCCCCTCTTCCTCAGCACGGCACGGCTGGCTGCCGACCTCGGGCCCCGGATCACCCTTACGTATGAGCACGTGAAAAGGGAACTCAACGTCGATGCGGACGCCCTGAGCAACGCCGCCATGGACGAGGCTGAGAGGCAGGGGGAGACCTCGCAGGAGCAGCTGCGGCAGGACTTCGCAGCCTTCCAGAAGAGCATCCTGGGCAAGGCTCACTCGTTGAGGCAGCTCTGCGAGGTGGTGCGCAAGACTTCCAAGCAACCATGGCACTGTGGCCACACTGCGAGCTCCACTGTCCTCACCGCGATCGGGGGAACCGTGGCAGGGGGCCTGTCCAGGAGAGCCCAGCTCAGCCCAGCCACCGAGTCGGTGATGCGCAGCCTCCAAGCGCACACGGCAGGCCCGGGCTTGAACCAGCGGGACACAGCCTTCCACTCCCGCGGCATGGCGTGGGCCGCAACCTTCGCACCGCAGCCCCACTACCCAGAGGGGTGGCAGCAAGCGGCCCAGCAATGGACTGCCAGCAGCCGGCAAGCCAACGCCCGGACAGGACGGTCATGGGAACGACGGGGCGCTGCTCCCCGGACTGCCCCCCCTGGAGCCAGACGGAACGCGAAGATGCTTACCTGCGCTCTGCACTGGAAACCCCGCTGCGTGGACTGCCGGCGCCGGCGCCTCTCGGAAGAGGACTGCTGCCGGGACCACCACGGGAAGAACGACGGCTTGCAAGTCACCATGGAATTTTGCAAGACGCATCGCATGGGCCGGTGCGGGGACTGCCACAGCAGTGCGAAATCACTCACACACTGTTGCGGCACGCACCACGCTGGCTATGCCTCACGCCCTCCTCGGAGTGGCACTGAGTTGGCCCCACACTCTAACCCGAGTGGGGCATCCGCTGTGACGTAGGGGTTGGCGGGGAGTGGGCACAGATCCGCGCAGGGTTACCCACTTAAAACCACTATCACTACGCACACACACACGGTAAGCTTTTGGTTTTGTGTAGGCTGCACTGAGCGAACTCCAAGGAGCGGTTGTTGCTACCGGACGGTGCCCCGCCATTTTTTCCTGTTCTTTTCGCTTCTTCTTGCCCCTATTTCCTGGAACCCGCCACCTCCACCACCCGCACATTTGCTGGGAACCAAATCAACGTAACAGGGAAGTGAGGACGGTGTTGCACGCCGTCCCTGCTGCGAACACACGAGCGCATGGTGAGTCGACGAGGAAGCGATTTGTTTAGCCAGACGGCTCCTGCGTCGTGATCTACAAAACACAGGGGTATCACAGCAGGTCTTCGCGACTGTGCCGAAAATAGTGTGTTTCAACCTTGTGCAGCAGGGTGCATCCGTCGTATCATTGCGGGAAGTAGTCCCTTGCTGCACTCATTCTGTATGTGGTGCTGCCCAGCTGTATCGGGAACTGCTCTTTCTTGCCGTGGGTGGGCTCGCCGGGCGCCCATTTTTGCCCCAGCCAAAGTCCTTCCGGAAAATGTGCTTCCGGATGTGTTTTGTGGCAGCGCCTGCGGGCTGGGCACGCGTGTTGTGTTGTCTGCAGTGTGGCGGAGAGGGGCGTGCCTTCTCTGTGTATTGTCTGTTCTGCATCCGGGCCCCCGAAGGCGAAACCCCCGATTTTTTTTCAAACCCCCTTTCTTTGTTTCCTCCGGTTTGCAAACTGCAATGCAAAAAAGGGTCCGCCTTCGGCCGGGATACGGAGCCTCAATAAGAAATGCAAAGAACACGCGCATGCATCATTTTTTCTTTAGCGCGCCTAAACTTTATTTTGGCTTCGACAGTATCGTTTCTTTCCCCTGTTGAACGCTGCCCGAACGCGAACCCGACGAGCATGATCATTGAAGCTCACACACAAAGAGAGTGTGCCCTGTGTACTTGTGTTAGCATCAGTGTCATCTCTGCACCAGATTTTGTTTTGATTTTTGATGCGTTAGGCGGCGTCTCCACATCGGGTGGGAATAGGGGTGGGTGGGGTCTTCGCTGTCGGTAAGTTTTTCGGCAAAAGTTTGGCGCGTTTCTTTCTCACAAAAAAAAGCGTGGCAACTTTGCTTCCTTCTTCTCTGTTTGATGCGTTGACGCTTCCACCACCCTAGAGCCTGCTGATTTGATGTGGGTGTGGAGCACATGTGAACACGAGATAGCTAGACACACAGAAAGAAGCAGGGCCGTCGGAAGCACTCCTACACTTTTGCGCTTCATGCATGTGCAAAATAAACGCAACACTTCTGGCATCACAGTGGAGAGTAAGAAGCCGTGACGAAAGGTGGTAGTTAGTGCACAGAGCACGCTTGGTATCAGGCTGTGGTGATGCGATGTTCTGCTCACACGAGCGTGCGAAATCGTACTCCTTTCGCTTTATTATAGACACCCGTCCAGCAACTGTGGGAGGACAGTTCCGGACTACTTTGTGTTGAGCGCACACTTGTTGTCTCAAGGATGTGTTGGGGCCCTGTGAAGTGGCATGACGGTGCTAATCAAAAGCTTCAGTCGTACGATTTCCTTCGTCACTTCACGACTTCGCTACGCTTCGTCGCTCGTAACTAGTAAAAAGTAAAAATAAAATCCAACACGGAGCTGGACGGGGGGTGGGGAAGGGGGCACTGCCCCCCAGAGAAAGACTGCGAAGTCTGCGCAGGCAGAACCACGCAGCGCAAGCTGCTGCTGATCCTGATGCGCCATCTTCAACAGCTGCCTCGAGACGCACACCAAACACGCACGAACCGTGCCCTCCCCCACCCCCCGGGGCTGAAACACCACTGGATGTGATGTGAACTAGGAAGGGATTGTGTGCGTTGGTCTTCGGGGGAGGAGGGGGGAGGGGGGGGGGGTGCGGATGATGTGATTTGATTGGCTTCGTTGTTGTTGGGAGGAGGTTGCATCGATAAGCAAAGGTGCCCCCAGTGTTCTCGCGACCGGAGGAGTCGGAGGAGTTCCTCAAAAAAAATAAAAAAAATCTGACGCCGGAGGAGTGGAGGAGCTCCTCCGGGAAAAAAAATATTTGGGACCTGGCTGCGGAGGAGCCCTTTACAGCAGTCATGAAACCGTTTTTACCGCACCGTATATTGCTCTCATGACGAAAGAGCAACACCAACCGCATGTGACTCTCCACTTTGCTTCGACTGTGGAGCGTACTCGGGGACCAGGCTAACACATGTTCACTACCGTGGCCTCCGGCGGCTGGGGGGCTCTGCCCCCCAGACCCCCCTGTGACATGCATCCCATAGCCAAGTCCTTGTATGCGATCATGACACCTCGGGAAAGAGGTGTCATCTAGGAACGGAACGCTTCGGCATCCTCCTTCTGGCCAACTCAGACGGAAGCTGTTGCGTCGCATTGCATGCGTGTCGCGTCGCATGTGTGTGTCTGTCGTTCGCACCCGGCCGCTCAGGATCGTGGTCTCGCGCGCCGAAGGCGCGCGAGAAAAATTTTCAGGGTGGAAAAAAATTTTCCAGGTCCAAAAAAACGCAAAGAAAAACTCCTCCGCACTTTCTGAAAATCCCAAAAGTCGCGAGAACACTGGGTGCCCCTCGCAAAAAATACTACGAGAAACACTTGGCCTCTATGCTGTGAGTGTTGCATTGGACGCTTCCACCTGTTGAACGGGCTCCACCTCTCACGGTGGGATCTTGTAAATTTTACATGTAAAAATACCGATTTTTACATGTATTATACATGTATAATACTTGCATGTCAACTATTATACATGTATAATACATGTATACACGGTGGACTCCAGCGGCCCTAGCGGGAGTCTGGGAGCGGGAGTCTGAGCGGGTGTCAAAGACTCCCGCTAGCGGGAGTCCAGACTCCCGCTAGCGGGAGTCTATACTCCCGCTAGGGGGAGTCTGACTCCCCCTAGCGGGAGTCTTTTCACCTATTTTCATCCATTTTTCCCATGATATAGTTACAGTCTACTGGCGTGGGGGGTAAAATCATGGTGGAAGAGGGATGGGGAGGGGCTTGTTTTGCTTCTGTCAGTTTCCCCGGACTCTGGACTACCTACCTATCCTCCTGGTAGCGGCTACACCTGCGGAGGTGAGCGGTTAGAATTTGAGGTGTCAAAGTGCGGCCATCGCCTGTCGTAGTTGTGTTACACCTTGGGCAAGACAAGCCATCCTGCAGGCCTCATCTTCTTCGTCAGAACTGTCATCCCCCTCCTGCTGTGCGCGTTGGTCAAGCGTGCTCAAAGTCGCCTCGGATGACACGAATGGTGTGAAAGTCGCCCCCAGCGGGATTGGCATTTTGCACAAGCAGAGCGATAATTTGCGGTGTCCTTCGGGGAACCGGAACAGGAAGTAGGGCGCGCTGATGGGTTCAACGAAGTCCTGTGTGTTGCAGTGCACAAACCCCTTCTGCAGCTGTGTCAACTGTGTGCAAAGAACATACACAGCCAATCTATGAGCGTGTCGGGTGTGCAGACACGGACACAGGATGACTTCTCTATACCCGAGGATCCCGTCCTGCGACAGGTGCGCAACCTTCCAAGGCATGCCCGATGCGCGCCGCTTCTCTTCTGCCATTGCAAGATCTCTCTCGTAAGTTGCGGAGCTGGCGATTGTAACGGCATCTTTCTTGCGATGTCCGTTCTCTGCTTCTTCAAATTCGTCGTTGTTCTGCAGAGGCACTGCATCTTCTGGAGCCCACCAATGATGGAGACTGTGTACGTAGGCATTGCGCGTTGATCCCTTTTCGGCATGCTCCATCAACCAGTGAAATATATGCCCTGAGATCCGAGCACGCAAGAAGGGAATCCGGGCTGACTCATCCTTGCATCCCCAGAAGCGCCAGGGGATGTCTGCATACCGGAAATGCATGAGGTCTGCAAGGGAGACAAAGAGGTAGCGGAACAAGCCCTTGTAGGTGTGTCCTGTGACAGGCAAGCACGACCTTCCGGAACTGAGCACCTGTCCCATGCTGCGACACATTCAGTGCAAGGTTTGTACAGGTCTTGTCGAATATTTTTTTGTTGTCTCATCCAGCAGGGGTGGAGCTTGAAATATGGGGTTGCGGGCTGGATCGGGTCAGATCGGGTCAGCCAATTTTTTCTTATGGGTTCCCCCCCGGTTCGTCTCAGAGATCAGTGCTCGGGCCCAGCCTCCCGCGAGGTACCGGAACCGATATGCAGCCCCGGACGCGCAAGGACTTGGTTACAAGACAAACACATGCCGTAGGGGGGGTCTGGGAGGCGGAGCTCCCAGCCGCCGGAGGCCACGGTAGTGAACATCTGTGACTTGCGGGCGTACGGATTCTGTGTGAGTTGGCTGCGTCCTCCTGAGGATACTGAGATTCCCTGATGTAAAGGGCTTGGGTACAAGACAGGCACATGCCACAGGGGGGTCTGGGGGGCGGAGCCCCCCAGCCACCGGAGGCCACGGTAGTAAACGTCTGTTGCACGGTACGGGTTGGGCAGCTTCATTTGTCCTCTATTGTGACTGTTTGAGGCCTGTGCTCATGTCGCTGGGGTCACTTTGCTCACGAAACGCCTCCTGGTCACCTTGAGGCCCCAAGGTGAGGAGCCAACTTTTCCGGTTTCCCGAAAATCTATATTTTTTTTCTTTTTACCCCTGACCTGATTTTTTGTGAGGGCCTGCAGAAAATCAGGTCAGCTGACCCGAAAAAACCCCCAAGCTCCACCCCTGTCATCCAGTACCCTGATCAGCCGCATGGCGAGCCCCTTGCAGTCATGGAGTGCTGGGGTGACGTAGCGGGCATTGGGAAGCACACCTGCCAAGAGGGAGGGGTAGCCAGCCTCTTTCATCTCAGAGAGAGTCAGGTGCGGGTATCGATGCACCTGTTGATACCAGCGTTCTTCTGGGATGTCGCACAGTGAGCATCGGTGCCCTCGCCCCCCGCATCGCCTCATTGTTGCCCACTGCTGATCTATACTCCCGCTAGCGGGAGTTGGACTCCCCCTAGTTGAGACTCCCGAAAAGGGTTAAACCCGGTAGTGGTACCCTACCCCCGCTGGAGTCCACCGTGCAAGGCCGGATCAGCCCACGGGTGGGTTTGAGGAAGAAATCTGGGGGGGCAAATTTTGCTGCGACTTCCGGTTTCACCCGGCCGAACTCCAGCATCTATCCAGACCCACGGTGCCAAGCCGTTCGCCCGTGTCGCGATCATTCGCGGCTTCAGGCTGCCCCCGACGACACGTTTGTATCCTGCACCTTGCCATACTTCGCCTCCACCTTGTATATGACGGAGAGCGCCCTCCTTCCGCATCGTTGCGACTTCCCTGACAGCGAACTTATCCATGTCAGGGAAGACATGGCGATGATTGCGTTGGCCACCTGGGTGCTGTGCTGGTGGAGCTCCTTGCTCAACACCGTTGCTAGGAGCCTTCTAATGGATCCCAGTGTCAGCACACTGCCCCCTTTTTTAACAGGGAAGGCCGTGCAAAAATCATGCACAATGTTCGTCGCCTCCGCAGCCTCGGGACTCTCTGCGCTCTTCTTCTTCTTAATCGACTTTGCCGCCGGCTTCGCTGCCGGCTTCGTTGTCGTCTTCCCCATTTTTGTGAATCAGGTCTGCGAGCTGGGATGGGTGGAAACGTCCGTTTCGTTTGGTGTGGCTGTACTTCAGTGACGAGTGCCACATTGCATAGGTATCATGGGAAAAATGAGTGAAAATAGGTGAAAAGACTCCCGCTAGGGGGAGTCAGACTCCCCCTAGCGGGAGTATAGACTCCCGCTAGCGGGAGTCTATACTCCCGCTAGCGGGAGTTGGACTCCCCCTAGTTGAGACTCCCGAAAAGGGTTACCCTACCCCCGCTGGAGTCCACCGTGTATGCCTGAAATATACATGTAAAATACATGTATATCAAGCAAAAATACATGTATAATAGTTGCATGTCAACTATTATACATGTATTTTTACTTGATATACATGTATTTTACATGTATATTTCATGCATTTACATGTATTTTACATGTATAATACTTGTCATGCAAGTATTATACATGTAAAATACTTGCACGACAAGTAAAATACATGTATAATACTTGCATGACAAGTAAAATACTTGCATGCAAGTAAAATACATGTATTTTACTTGCATGCAAGTATTTTACTTGTCATGCAAGTATTTTACATGTATAATACTTGCATGACAAGTATTATACATGTAAAATACATGTAAATGCATGAAATATACATGTAAAATACATGTATATCAAGTAAAAATACATGTATAATAGTTGACATGCAACTATTATACATGTATTTTTACTTGATATACATGTATTTTACATGTATATTTCAGGCATATACATGTATTATACATGTATAATAGTTGACATGCAAGTATTATACATGTATAATACATGTAAAAATCAGTATTTTTACATGTAAAATTTACAAGATCCCACCGTGCTTGCACTTTGAAAAAAACCCCCCCCCATATTTTTTTTTGATTTGACAACTCCGGTTTGGTGTACCTCGATGAGCTTACCTTACCTTGTCGTCGGACACAACATATCATCGTTGTCCCAAACCCCGTAACCCACGTGAAGTGGATCATCTGAAGTGCAGAATGAGGTGGAGCAGGTGGAGCACGAAACATAAGTAAACCATAGCAAGAGAGGCCAGCAGCAGTCCCGAGTCCATCGCGTTCCTCGTAGCATTTCCCGTACCACACAGGTGTGTTATGTGCAAAATACTACGAGAAACACTTGGCCTCTATGCTGTGAGTGTTGCATTGGACGCTTCCACCCAGGACCCTTAGGACCCAAGGACTTAGGGACGCCGCGCGAACGGTCTACTATTGAAGTGATCAGGCTCCGTCGCCCATCGTATGCATCCCTCCGATGGTAATGTACCGCTTTCTACGTTGTCACGAGCACCTTGTACGGAAAACGATCGAACCTCACTCGCCGAGGGGATCCGCCTGCCTCGGCCGTGTGCCGCCGTCGTGTGGTCAGCCTCGTGATTCTTGGTGTGCCCTATCGACAACATGCCTGTCTCTCCAGTTGCCGCACCCGGCGAGAGAGTTGATGCGTCTCAACCCGGCGAAACTAAGGGGGCAAAGGTTGCACACAGCCCCGCCTGTGCTGCAACCACCCGCTCTTGGCTGACCCCCGACGTCTGGTGCGTTTCCCACTCCGGGTATTTGAATCCTCACCCTGTACCTCTTCGGGATCCTCCATCCCCTGGGGAACCCTTCCCCTCGAGGCTTCTTCACGTCTCCGACATATTGGTGTGTGCCCACATGACCCTTCTTCCTGACATCCTCGATGTCGTTTTGCACCCCGGGCGATGCACTGAGACGGCCGTATCCAGGTAGTCAGTGGCCATGCCCAGCCCCTCAGCGTGACAGTCCTCTGGTGCGCTCCCAGCACCACCACCGCGACGCTCGTGCATATTCAGCCACCATGACCCGGCAGCTCTCGCCTGGGGACAGGGCTCGGCGGATCGAGAAATCACAGTCTGAAACTCGCCTCCCAGCTCCTCCGCAGCAGTCTACTGTCCGGCCGTCTTAAACTCTCGCCCTTCGGGAGCCCGGCCAACACCCGGTGCTTTCCGGCGTGATCTCGATCGCTCTGTGGCTCTCTGTGTCCTCTCCGGTCTTCGCTGGCTGCGAGCGAGTTGCGGGGTGAAGCCCAACGCGCCTCTTCATGGCGCACTGGAGACGCTGCATGGAGTGCCCAGGGGTAGGTGTGAGAGGTGCCGGCCCTTCTGGGTGAACGAGGGCGATCGCGCGCACTGTCGTCTCCTGAACTCCGCTCGAGCGGTGGACAACACGTTCCTGCGGCCCCCTTCCCACTGGGCTGATCCCCACTGTACCTGCCCCATCGCCCGCCTCGTAGACAGCGCATCAAACGGAGGCCCTGTGGCCCCACGTGGCGTCGATTCAGTGGTAACGCCCGGACTCAGTGTGGAGGGCGTATTTCCCGGTGCGTGAGGAAATTCGAGGCCCTGGAGGTGTGGGCATGCCAGAAGGATTCTCGGAGTCGCCTTCTTAATGAGAGAGGTGAGTCCCCGCGGACCGGAGCTTGTCGCACGCTGCAGTCGCTGTTCGGGCTTGTCGAGTAGGCTGCTGGGTACTCGGGAAGACTGGCCGACTGCCCCCCAACCTTGTGGAATGATCTCGGCCCGCTGCCATGGCTGCGGTTTCGGTGGACCCCCTCAGCGGCGGCACCGCTGACACAGGCGATGCGGACGCGTCTCTCAGTCGCTGCTTCTTTTGCTCCCCGAGCAGTGCAGCTTGGGAGAGCGTCTCGGCTGTGTTGGATACCTGATCTCTGTGTATGTCCCACGGCACCTCGCAGGTGTCCAGTCAGCAGCTCCCCTTCCCTGCATGGAACTGTGAGGTCGTACGTCTCAACACCGGGCCCCAGACGCCCGGAACTCCCCCTGACCCCTGTGAATAATGCAGGCTTGAACGTGTGTCCCCCGGCAGGAAGACTATGCTTCGACGGAGTATGCCCCGCTTGGGGCGTGTGCGGGCATCCGCTTGACGCCGGGGTGCGCGTAGTCGGCATTCGCGCAGATAAGCTGGGCACGACAGACGTGCCGGCTTCTCGGGGGCGTGTCCGGGGGCGTTGCATTGGTACACGAAAACTGTCGCCCTCGGAAAGCTCACGTCGCGTCACCGCGCTCGAGCTGGATCTGGCAGGCTGTGTGTGACAGGCCACCCTTCCGCCTTCAGGTGCCGTCGCTCGGGCAAAAAAGGTGTATTTCTCAATCAAGAGAGTATGCCCCTCACGATTGTGGCACGATTGTGTCTCCCCGGGTCAGGCTCGGTATTCCAGTCGAAAGCGTAAATGCCCCTCGGCACTGTGCTGGGCGGGGTTGTGTCTCGGTCAGGAGAGGAGGTGCCCCTCAGGCAAAATCCTGCGTCTCGCGGTCGGGAGTGAGTGCCCCTCGGCAGGAATGTGTCTCGGCCAGGTGTCCCTCAGGCAGGGAATGTAATGTCTCGGCCCGGTGTCCCTCGGGCATGAATGTGCGTCTTGGCCAGGTGCCCCTCAGGCAGGGTGCCCCGTAGGCGGAAGTGTATGTCGCGGCCAGATGCCCCTCAGGCAGGGTGCCCCGTAGGCGGAAATGTATGTCTTGACCAGGTGCCCCTCGGGCAGGGTGCCTCGTAGGCGGAAGTGTATGTCTTGGCCAGGTGCCCCTCGGGCAGGGTGCCTCGTAGGCGGAAGTGTCTGTCTTGGCCAGGTGCCCCTCGGGCAGGGTGCCTCGTAGGCAGAGGTGTCTGTCTTGGCCAGGTGCCCCTCGGGCAGGGTGCCCCGTAGGCGGAAGTGTGTGTCTTGACCAGGTGCCCCTCGGGCAGGGTGCCTCGTAGGCGGAAATGTATGTCTTGGCCAGGTGCTCCTCAGGCAGGGTGCCCCGCAAGCGTAAGCTGTAGGTATGTCGTGGCCAGGTGCCCCTCAGGCAGGTAATGTCTCGGCGAGATGCCCCTCGGGCAGGAAAAATGCGTCTCGGCTAGGTGCCTCTCAGGCAGAAGTGGGTGTCTCGGTCCGATGCTCCTCGGCAAGATCGTGTCTCGGTCAGGAAAGTAGGAGTTGGATATCACTGACGTCACTTTGCTGCATCAGTATCGACCCATTTATCAGCACCCGACTGTTGCTCTTGGTCCCGCCTTTGTCAGCGCCTCTGTGACGGAACCTCCAGCTGAAGTATGCGTTTGGAAACCTTGAGCGCGATCAAGC
Organism: Rhynchopus euleeides; assembly: GCA_963210315.1. Classification (NCBI taxonomy): domain Eukaryota; phylum Euglenozoa; class Diplonemea; order Diplonemida; family Diplonemidae; genus Rhynchopus; species Rhynchopus euleeides. The sequence goes on from OY723276.1 coordinate 215,668, forward strand.
GTGAAGCAGGTTTTCGGCGAGGCGCGGTGATAGTCTCGATGGCTGATGGGAATGTCCTCAATCCGCTGCGGCCACGGGCGCAGCGCTGTCCCGCTGTCACGTTCATAAGCGGCGGAGGACCACCTTGAACACCACGGCGTCATCATCCCCATCTTTTTGCGCCCCTCCTTCGTGCTGATCCCCCCGTGCACCTCGCCGTCATTTATTAGAACCAGTGCGTGGGGGTGTTGTTGTCCTCAACCGCGGCTTCAGCCCTCTTGAGACCTGACACGAGCATGGTGTGAGGGTCGTCTTCTCGGTCGGGATTTGGTGCCCCTCGGGCAAGATTGTGTATCTCTCGGTCGGGAGAGCGGGTGCCCCTCGGGCAAAATTTTTGTCTCGGTCAGGAGAACAGGTGCCCCTCGGGCGAGATGCTGCGTCTCTCGGTCGGGAGAGTGGGTGCCCCTCGGGCATAGTTTTGTCTCGGTCAGGATAACGGGTGCCCCTCGGGCAAAACTGCGTGTCTCTCGGTCGGGAGAGTGAGTGCCCCTCGGGCAGAATATTGTCTCGGTCAGGAGAACAGGTGCCCCTCGGGCTAGATGCTGCGTCTCTCGGTCGGGAGAGTGGATGCCCCTCGGGCAGAATATTGTCTCGGTCAGGAGAACAGGTGCCCCTCGGGCGAGATGCTGCGTCTCTCGGTCGGGAGAGTGGGTGCCCCTCGGGCAGAATATTGTCTCGGTCAGGAGAACAGGTGCCCCTCGGGCAAAACTGCGTGTCTCTCGGTCGGGAGAGTGAGTGCCCCTCGGGCAGAATATTGTCTCGGTCAGGAAACCAGGTGCCCCTCGGGCAAGACTGCGTGTCTCTCGGTCAGGAGAGTGGGTGCCCCTCGGGCAGGGTAGAATGCTGCGTCTCTCAGACGGTCAGATCGTGTGTCCCTCAGTCAGGAGAGGAGGTCTCGGTCGCTAAAAACGCGCCCCCTCGGGCAGAGTGGTTGTGTCATCGCTGTTGTGTCACACCAATTGCCTCTCGGGCGGTGTGTCTTTTTTGATTTGACAACTCCGGTTTGGTGTACCTCGATGAGCTTACCTTACCTTGTCGTCGGACACAACATATCATCGTTGTCCCAAACCCCGTAACCCACGTGAAGTGGATCATCTGAAGTGCAGAATGAGGTGGAGCAGGTGGAGCACGAAACATAAGTAAACCATAGCAAGAGAGGCCAGCAGCAGTCCCGAGTCCATCGCGTTCCTCGTAGCATTTCCCGTACCACACAGGTGTGTTATGTGCAAAAAAAACACCCCCCAGCTCCATCCCCCCCCCCCCCTAGGGGGGGTCAAATGCCACCCTTTTACGTGGACAAACACGATTTTTCAAAAAACCGGCGCAGAGGCCCCAAAGCCCCCGTAAACCCTCCAAACCCCCCCAGATCGGTCCGGAAACCCATCGAACCCCACTTTTCCACCATTCCGGGCACCTCAGGTGCCCGAATTGGGGTACCTAAATTTTGTGCCACCGTTTGGTACCGTACAGTGCCACTGTGTGGGAGGTTGGAAAAGAAAATGCCCCAACACACCACATCTGAGGGTTGCAATGCATGTTGCTTGCCAACCACGTCATCCGGTGGGTGTCAGGCGCTATGTAGGTGGCATTAGCCAGGTCTTCGATGTGTTCTGGCTTGTATATATACCTCCCTGCCACCATGCACCGGGAGGCTGCCTGTAGGTACGGAACAGTCCAGATGGTCGTGTGATTCCTGTGCAGCAGTGCTCCACAACCGGGATGTGTTGACAACGACTGTTGCAACACGAGCTGTACATTCCGGGAACACATGAAGTGCGCTGTCGTGGTACCCATTGTGCCAGAATTGGTAGTTGCTGCGGTCTACTTTGCCTGGCCCAAGAGCACTGGTACTGAACGGTGCAATATGCGTGGCGAGGTGAATACAACGGAAGCGCGCAAAGTCAATACAGCTCTCGGATGGCAGGTGGTGGTGCCACTAGTGTGTGACGTTCACTCGAGGATACAACGCATCACAATGAATCAGCAACCGTGGACCGAGTACAATACGCTCTCTGTGGCTGGTGTGGGGGACAAAGGCAGTGCCTGTGCCGCAGGCAGGGAGGTATATATACAAGCCAGAACACATCGAAGACCTGGCTAATGCCACCTACATAGCGCCTGACACCCACCGGATGACGTGGTTGGCAAGCAACATGCATTGCAACCCTCAGATGTGGTGTGTTGGGGCATTTTCTTTTCCAACCTCCCACACAGTGGCACTGTACGGTACCAAACGGTGGCACAAAATTTAGGTACCCCAATTCGGGCACCTGAGGTGCCCGGAATGGTGGAAAAGTGGGGTTCGATGGGTTTCCGGACCGATCTGGGGGGGGTTTGGAGGGTTTACGGGGGCTTTGGGGCCTCTGCGCCGGTTTTTTTGAAAAATCGTGTTTGTCACCCCCATTTGACCCCCCCTACCCCCCCCCCCCCACCCACCTCCCACAGCCGCCTCCGGACCACGTTTCTGGTGGGGTGATATGATTCTTCCAACAAAGGGTCGTGTCGGGCGGAGATGCAGCGGCAGGGGAGAGGGGGTGGGGGGTGCGGTAGGGGGTTGCCGCCGCACATACATACAGCATTCTTTCGATTATTTTTGTTTCAAATGTGGGTTGTGACGCCGCAAGGTGTAGCAGCCCGTCTTGGGCAGTGCATCGGCGGCATGGAAGCTCAATCCCTCCGATCCGTGCAAACCCCGTCCCCAAGCCAACTGTGAGGGATGTTTGGTGGGTTAAATAAGGTTTCCTCCCCCTCCTCCCGAGCTTGAATTCTGAAAAGACAAACGTGAGCCTGATGAGGAGCGAGGCCACCGCAGGCATCAAAACCAGACCCGGTCGGAGTTCTTTGCTGTGGGAGTCGTCGCATTTTTTTTACAAGCAAATTGCATAACAACCCAACACATGCGGAAACTTCGCAAAACCCGCGGGTATCCCCGGTACACCCGCTGCATGATGTGATCCCATATCCCCCATTCCTAAATCCATGATCCTCACACACCCACACACACACGCGCGCGAACACTCTTTTCATTGCAGCAGCCCGCATCACACAAACCCACACACCACCAACAAGGATGAGGGCGACGGCAACAGGGTGAAGGGTGGCTGTTCAAGCGTTGCCCTATGCCCCTCCCCCCATAGCCCACACAGGTCCTCACCAAGCCGACGACACAAAGGAGCTCGCGCTGACAATCGACGCGGGGCCACCCCCCGCGGCAATCCGCTGCGGCAGCGCCGGGGTCAGCAGCGACGGCTCCGGGATGACCCCGTCCTCCACAGCAGCGCTGCCCGCCCCCGCCGCCGTCGCTGCCGCCGCCGCCGCAGGCGGCCCACATGGCGACGCAGTCCACCCGCTCGCCGCCCCGATACCGGAACCCCGCCCCGCCCATGCCGCACTCCCCTGCTGTGTGGGCGTCTGCCAGCCGGCGGTGGAATGCCCGCAGCTGCTGTGCCTGTCGCCTTCCACAGGAGGGTGCGGCGCCCAGAGCTGCCGCTCCACAGGCAGCGGCTCCGGCACCCTGCGCTGCCCGTCGGGCTGGATGAACGTGTGGCTCATCCCGCATGTGTCGCGCGGCACTGCTGAGGCCAGCCTGCCCAGCGTGGCTGCGGTGCTGGCCTTCGGCGGGCGCCTCTCGATCCTGCTGCGCGGCTGCAAGATGGGCGGCGGGTCTGCGGGCAGCGTCGCCCCCGCAGGCACTGCGCACTCCACGACAGCAGGGCTCCCCACAGCATCAGCCTCGCTGTGCGGGCGGGGCAGGGGCAGCGCGCGCCGCGGCAGGAAAGGCACAGCCTCCAGGGGCAGGGCAGCCCCGCCCTCCGCACCGCCCACCGCAAACACCGCCTGCCGCTCTGCTGGGGCAGCCGGCTGCGCCGGCGGCGAGAGGTGCGACCCGGGCGACGGCGGCGGCGGCGACGTCAGCGGGTCGCGGGACGCGGGTGCTGGGGGGGTGGTGGTGGCAGCAGCAGCTGCTGCTGCCGGCGCACGCGGGGCTGCGCTGTGGAGTGCGTTGATTGCTTCCCGGATCCCACGCGCAGCGGCGGCGTCAGTCAGGCTACTCCTGGGCGTGGGGGTGGGCGTGGTAGTGGCGGTGGTGGTCGCCGTTGTCGTCGCGGTGGCGGTGGCGGTGCCCGTCGTGGTTGCGGTGGTCGCAGTCGTGGCGGTTGTGGTGGTGGTGCGCCCCATGAACCTCTCAGAGCTGGCTTCGGTCGCCTCGCTCGTGATGCTGCTCAGCGGCGTGCGCGACACGGCATCCCCATCCCCCACTGTGCTGGGCGCAGGGGCGCGCATCCGCACCGGCACGCTCAGCTTCCCCCCCGCCTGCACAGCCTGCTCCCTCTCGCAATCAGAGCTGCTCCGCTGCACCACAGGCACAGCCGCACGCCCCTCCGCAGGCACCCCCCCCGAGCGCTGCTTGCGTGTGTAGATCGGATGCACCGCCCCGGTGCCCCACGCGGTGGCATACTTCCCACGGCTGCGCGGCGCAGCCGCGCCGCTGGCCCTCCCTGCCGCCTGGGAGCCGCTGGATCGCGGTGCCCCTGCTGACCCGCCCTGCCCCTCCACCTGCGGCACCGCTTCGCCACCCCCCTGCACCGCCGCACCCCCCACCACCACCACCACCACCTCCCCCTCCTCCTCTTCCTGCTGCTGCTGCTGCTGCTGCTGCTGCTGCTGCTGCTGCTGCTGCTGCTGCTGCTGCTGCTGCTGCTGCTGCTGCTGCTGCTGCTGCTGCTGCTGCTGCTGCTGCTGCTGCTTCACCCCCTCTGAGTGCTGCCGCACCGCCCGGCCCGCACCGCTGTGCACCGGATGCGACAGGGGGCTGGTGCTGCGCGGGGCACCCTCATCGGGCGCGCCGCACCCGCCGACGGAGGCGCCGCTCCGCGGCGCACGGCTGCCGCCGGCAACACCACCGCCGCCACCCTCACCCTCACCCTCACCCTCCTCCTCCTCAGCCTCAGCCTCAGGCCCCGCCTCCGTTTCCGCCTCCCCCACACCAGCACTCTCAGGTGAATTCGCCTCTGCTGTCGCGCCGCCCGCGCTGCGCCTGCCGACGGGCACCGTGCTGCTGGCGCTGGGGTAAGAGGTGTTGCTGCGCTTCTTCCGGGAGGCGGGCGGCACCGCCGCAGCAGAGCCGTAGGACACCACCAGGCACTCGCCCTGCTGGCTTGCGGCGGGCACGCCGGGGAAGGGGTCGCAGGGCACTGTCCCATCCAGCGACAGGGCCAGGTCGCCGTCCTGCAGGAAGCTGTTGTTCGGCACGGCGAGTGGGCCGTGCGACAGCGGCGACGCCATCACCGGGGTGGGGGCGGCAGATGTGGGCTGGCTGACCTCGACGTGGAGCACCTCAGAGGTGGTCCACCTGCTGTCGCCGCCCTCCGGCTCGAAGGCGTGCAGCTGCAGGGCCTCGATGTCGAAGATCACCGCCTTCCCATCCAGCGGCACCACCGCGCCCTGGCATGCTGGCGTGGGCGGCGGCACGCTGTGCCACATCTCGCTGTCGAGGTCCAACACCCACAGGTCGCCTCCCCCCGCAGCAGTGGGGCTGCGCCCCACAGGAGCCTGCGTGGCGGGCCGCCCGAACACCACCACCTGGTTGTCGTCTGTCAGGCAGGCGGATGTGCCGCGCACCCCGCACCCCGTGAAGTCCATCTCCTCGAAATACCGGGCAGGGCAGATCCCCCGCTGCCCGAAGGCGGTGCGCAGCGGGACCCAGCCCTCCGGGGGCGCTGCCGCACCGCCGTCCGCGTCCTCCTCCCCCTCGTCAGGCGCACCCCACAGCACCTCGCCCTCCTCGAAGACCAGGTCGACACCGTCCTCCTCAACCTCGTCGAAGGCGCACCGCGCGCGGTAGTGTGAGCAGGGGTATTCCGCCCACCCCTTGTCCGGGTTATACGCCCAGGAGCTCCGCGACACGCGTGGGGGGAGGTCCCCCGCGCCCCCCCCGCCCCGCCCCCGGCTGTGCAGGACGCCCCCCACTGCAAAGAGCTGCTGCCCATCCCACGACGCGACGCAGGTGTGCCCCCAAACCCTTGGGGAGGGGGCGCAGTCGATCTCCCGCCACATCAGCGAGGATGTGGACAGCTCGTAGACACTCCCTCCAGCGGGGCGGAGGGTGTGTCCCATGAAAAGCTCATCGGTGTCATCCCTGTCCTGCCGGCGGGGGCTGTGTACGGTAAAACCACCACACATGTATATGGTAGTGCCCAGCGCCTCTGCGCTGTGGTGGGAGCGGGGTTGCGGGATGTCGCCCTGTGTGATGAGGGGGCGCCACGTGTTGTCTTGGAGGTCGAAGAGGGGTATCAGAGAAGGGTCGCGCCACAAGGCGTCGTCGGGGCTGCCGTCCGGCGGCGTGGTGATGCCGTAGAGCACAACCAGGGTGGAGTGCCGGCAGACCGCGGCGTGGTAGCAGCGCGGCTCCACCACCATTCCATCCTCAAAGAGGCACGGGGCCTGCTGCACCGTGCCCCCCTCCACCCGCCACACCTCACCGAGGAGCCCGCCCTCGCACAGACCCCCATACAGCACAATCGCATCGCCGTCTACATTTGCAGAATACCCTTCACGCGGAAGGCTCTCATGACCTTGTGTATGCCGGTGTCGATACATTGTGGGGGGAGGAGTGGGGCAGGCGGTGTGAGAAGAGTGGAGGGAGATGGTGTTCTCAGATCTTAGACCTTGGGGTTAGGCCAGAAGAGAGGGAGGGGAGACGGGGGGGGAGGCGCGGTGTGTAGGCGGGTGTGTGCAGGTTTCACAGCCGTGCCGGGCGATTCCGGTGCATCCGCGCTGGGAGGGGGTGGGGGGGGGGTGGGGGTGGGTGGGGGATCGTGGTTCTAGGGGGGGGGGGGAGGGGGGGAGGGGAGAGGTGGGGGTGTTGTGAAGCCGGCAGGGAAGCAGTGCCGGGGGGGGTGTGTGCCTGTGGGAGGTTATGTGGCGGGGGAGGGGGCAGTGTTCTCCCGATGGCGAGTTTGGGGGCGAAAGTCGCCATTTGTATTTTTTCCCCCGAAAACCCGATGGCGAGTTTCGCCATTTTTTTGGGGGTGGGTTTTTTCACAAATTTTAGACGGTTTTCCCACTCATCGACGTGTACAACTTCCCAACAACAAGCGTCTCTGGTTCCTGCCCCACTACGAACCGCGATTGATCCAAAGAGTCCAAGAACGCGACGGAGAAGGCCAGATGTTCACTACCGTGGCCTCCGGCGGCTGGGGGGCTCCGCCCCCCAGACCCCCCTGTGCTGTGCGCCTTCCGAGTGTGCATGTACCATTTGGTATACCATGGCAAGTGGGAAACGGCACAACACCAGGAGTGCGACATGGTCGTGAGTGAAGACGGAGTACGTGCAGACTACCATCCCTGCACAACGAAGTCTGTACGACTTCCTCGTTGTCCACTCACACCGCACACTGCAGAGCGTATCGATCGAAACGAATGTTGTTGCGGATATACGCGTGCATTGCATGAGGCACTCGCGCGCGAAGCGCGCGAGAAATTTTTTTAGCACCCCTTTTTCCGGATCAAAACTCGCCATCACATTTTTCCCGGAGTGGCGAATCGGGAGAACACTGGGAGGGGGGGGGGGGGGTGGTTTTTTGTTGTCGCACGACGCGCTGGCAGAAATCTCCTGAACCGGTTTGAAAACAGTAACCGGTTCCTTGGGAACCGGTTTGGGAACCGGTTGAAATCACAACGGCAAACCGGTTACTGACAAATCCGAACCGGTTGAGGACAGGTTCAGAACCGGCTGGGACCGGTTCTGAAACTGGCAAAAACCGGTTCGTGAACCGGTTTGCAGGAACCGGTTTCAGAACCGGTTCTCGAACCGGTTCCGGAACCGGTTCCAGAACCGGTTCTGAAACCGGTTCCCCCAGTCCTGACCGGATTTCTATAGGGGGACTGGTGCCCCTGACGACCCCATATTGCGTAGTTTGTGCGTAGTGAAAAGGGGGGGGGGGTCTCATTTTTTGATTTACTCAGCCATTCTCTGTCTCTATGCCGGGACCCCAAACTCAAGGAGTTCTTGCTGTTCCGGGGTCAGTGAGGGTGCAGGCGCTTCAGGTGCTGCAGGTGCTGCAGGTGCTGCAGGTTCTTCAGGTGCTGCAGCGCTGGCAGCCTTCGGTGCGGGTTTCGACGCAGTCTTTGCAGGTCTCTTTGGGGGTGCCCTTTGGCGCGGTGCCTGCTTCAGCTCGTCGGGTGGAAGCATCAACGCATCATTAAGCGGTGCCTGCTTCAGCTCCTCCGGGTGGAAGCGTCAACGCATCATTAAGGAAGAAGGAAGCACAGTTGCTACGCTTTTTTGCAGCTGCAGGAAACGACACCATACCCAACAACAATCCCCAGACCGTCGAGGGAGAGTGGGCGCCTGGATCCCGTGACACAGATCTCTAGTGCCGTTGTGATCCCCTCGGATAACGTCTCCTGGACGTTGTCAGCGGAGGTTGCCTGTGTGGCGGTGACCTCCGTATACCCCGCGGGATCCAGTGCCAGTAGCGCCTTCTTCAGCTTTTCGTCGACCCCTCGGCCGACGCTCTCCTTGATGTCAAGGGCCACCTTCAGGGTGGCACCTCGCATCGCCCTGAAGGCTGTGATCGTATCATCATTCACAATCTCGAGGGTGTTCTACGCGGCTCCTGGAACTCACTTCCTTCTCAGGTGTTTCTGGGCATGGGGCAACCTTGCCCAGGTGTTTCTGGAGTCCCGCCCCACATGTCGTGCGTTCTTTCGTACGGTGTATAGTGAGTTCTGGCAATAATTTTTTGCTCGGTCAGCGCAGTGCCTCCAGTCCTGTCTCAGTAGCCACACAGAAAGGGGGACCAAAAAAAAACTGGGGGGGGACCAAAAAGCGAGACCCCCCCCCCAGATTGCGTAGTTTGTGCGTAGTGAAAAAGGGGTAAATCAGGGGCACCAGGGACCAGGCCTGGGCGGGGAACGAGCCCTTTTTCCAGGTTTTTTGGGTCGGGGAACCAGGTTTTTTCTAAGAATTTTTACAAGGGATTTTTTGCTCGCCCCCCCACAGTTTCCAGGGGCGTGCCCGTCAGGCGGGACCTTTTCTCTGATTTCTCTCCGCGTCATCATGTGACAGCTCTCGAGCGATGCCCAGAGATGCTTGCGGCAGAGAGTGCCCCTCATGCGCGTTACAGCTGAAAATGAATGAGGATCACCTGGCGCTCGTTCTCATCGGGGGTTGTGCTCCGCAGGGACTCAATACACCTTGGCACTCTCGCAGGGCTGGACATGCCAGCAGCTGGAGGACAGTTACAAAGCTGCCACTCCCCGACGCCACCCACCTGCTGGCCCCTTCAGGTCTGAAAGCCCAAAAGCTCCTGGGGATTTTTGCAGTGGTGCGCACCATATTCAGCGCAGTAGGGTGATCTCTCCGATTTTCCAAAACTGCTGATTTACTGGTTTGGGGAACGGTCGCCGGCAGACCGTTGAAATGCCCGTGTTAGCAAGGCACACTCACGTTTCAGGTAGCGTGTCGCGTGTCACGCATGTCGCGAACGCGGCAAGTGTACCTCCCAGGTGGGGAAGCCCGACCTCCTGTCCGATGTCAGTCAGGCTTCGAAGAAGCGCTTCATGGATGCGCTGACCTCCTACGCTGCACTGTACCCGGGGAAGTGAGATAGATGGACGGGCACACGCTACATCGGGGGTCTGGGGGGCGGTGCCCCCCAGCCGCCGGAGGCCACGGTAGCGAACATCTGTTCGTGTGGGCGTACAGATTCTGTGCGAGTTGGCTGCGTCCTCAGAGGCGACTGGAGTGGTTGGACCCCGACTTGATGGGATTCGAAGGACTTGAGTACGAGACGTACGCCACAGGGGGGTCTGGGGGGCGTGAGCCCCCCAGCCGCCGGAGGCCACGGTAGTGAACGTCTGGCTCTCCAGTTGGCCAGCAAGGCGAACGGTACGTGGGACAGACTTCCCTTCCATCCTTGTGCGCGCCCTGTCGACTGGGGAAAACTTAGAAAAAGTTTTTTCCTCTGCGAAACAACCTTAGAAAAAAATTCCCCTAATAAAATTCTTAGAAAAAAACTTTTTTTCCCCTTACAAAAATTCTTAGAAAAAAAGTTCAGAATCCTGAAAGTGGGGAACAAGCCCCCCAGTTAGGAACAGCCCTGGCAGGGACCCTTTCGAATTTTTTTTTCGGGGGGGTAAATTCAGGGCATTTTATAGGGGCAAAATCTACGCTCATTTGGGCTTAAATGTGAGGCGTTCCCCGATTTTTTGGCGGACCCCCTGGCAAGCGAGTCTTGTGGTGAATGGGTCACCTCCCGGTTCCTCTCTCAGGGATCAGTGATCGGGTCCAGCCTCGGGTGCCGGAGGTTAGTCCAAAAAATGGATTTCGGGACCGATCTGCCGCAGACCCGGGCGCGCAAGGACTTGGATACAATACAGGCACATGCCACAGGGGGGTCTGGGGGGCTCCGCCCCCCAGCCGCCGGAGGCCACGGTAGTGAACATCTGTTTCTTCCGGGCGTACAGATCCCGGGCTGTTCCTTCCGTGGGTACAGATTCTGCATGAGCTGGCTGCGTCCTCCAGGGGCTACACAGGGTGGGCTGCATCCCATTCCCTGATGGGACCCCAAAGGGTTTGGTCCAAGACAGGTATACAGCACAGGGGGGTCTGGGGGGCGGAGCCCCCCAGCCGCCGGAGGCCACGGTAGTGAGCATCTGTTCCTTGTAGCCGTACGATTTTGTGAGCTGCCTGCATCCTCCCGGGGTGGTCTGTATTCCATCCCCAATTGACCCCGAAGGGTGTTGGAAAAAAGACAGGCAGACGGCACAGGGGGGTCTGGGGGGCGGAGCCCCCCAGCCGCCGGAGGCCACGGTAGTGAACGTCCGTCCCTTCGCGACCTGCGTTTTCTCGGGGTTTGACAAAGAAACTGGACAGAAAAACGGTCGGGTAAGTTGCTCGCAGTCTGACTGAACATGAGTCCACTCGTCTGCGAGGCTGCCAGCCGCCACCAGTTTTCCACCACCACCCCGGATTTTCCCGGATTTTCCCGGATTTTCCCGGAAATCTTTTTTTTTTCCTTACTGGGGGGGGGCAAATACAAGGGTATACTCTTCTATTCACCGTGCCAGCTTACGTAATTCAGGGTTCTCAAAAAATTGTTTTTTAGCTGAAAAGTTGTCTACCATGCAAATACAAGAGTATATACTCTTGTATTTGCATACTAGAAATGTGGCCTCCGGCTGGGCCCTCATGGGGCAGCGGCGCCGAATAGACAATCCGAGCGTCATCTTGGCCTTTCCCACCCCCGAGGCGACTCCCACCCGACCGTGACGACTCCAGACAGGAGGCCCACTGGCCTGGGGGAGGTCATTGGAAGCACAAAATATGATGAAAACCCCACAAAAGTTCTCCAAAAGTCTAGTATGCAAATACAAGAGTATACTCTTGTATTTGCTCGGTGAACTTTTTAAAATCGCAATTTCTGGAGTACTCTTGTATTAGCATATACCCTTGTATTTGCATATACTCTTGTATTTGCCCCCCCCCAGTAACCCTTTCTGTCCGGGAAGCCACTACAGTGGCTTTGCACTTTGCTTACGTAAGTAAATAATTATGCACTTCGAATTTTTCAGGATTTTTTTGTATGGGAAAATGGGGGAGCTCAATCCTTTCAAATGCAGCAAGGGTTCATGGGAAAGGTGGAGATCCGTCCAACGTACTGCCGGAGGACAATTGCACCCTCAGGTGAGATTTTCGGGTTTGGGTAGTCCCTCATGACCCCTATTTACGAGTCAACCATATCAGGTGTTCTTGTGCCCCATTTCGCTCGACTCCCCCGATCGTGGAAAGCTCTGGAGTTATTCTCCGCAAAAACACATCGATATGCAGACCCACAGAACACATTTCGACCCATCACAGGCGCGAGAGCTGGGGGGGCTGGGTGGGTATCAGAGGGTCTTGGGCAGGTATGGCCACTACAGTGGCTTTCACTTTGCCAATGCAGGCAAAGTTATTTGAATTTCGAATTTTTCGAGATTTCTTTTTATGGTGGAAACGGGGTGGACGAATCTTTCAAATACAACAAGAGTTGGTCGGAAAAGCGAAACTCTGACCAACTTGGCTCTGTAACAAAATTGCACCACAAGGTGGAATTTTCGGTGGTTTTGCCCTTGAAACCTGAACCTGCGTGGGAGGTATCGAGCTTTCCCGAGCATCTTTTTGCCCGATTCCTTCGATAAGGGAAAGGTTTCCGACAGATGTCATCTGGGAAATCAGTTTTCAGACCTCTGCATCTCGAATATCCGCCCCAACGGGCTGTGCCGATGCACCACCCGATTTCGGCCTCCAGCCACCCATCAGTGAAATATGGTGGAATTCTCTGATGGAGATTTGATGCCGTCAGTCATCGGGCGGACATCCTCCATGGCCCCAGAGGGGCAGGGAAGGGTGTTCTACCTCGATCCAGGTGCCCAACGGGCTAACGGGGTCGCTGGGGTGGCTCACAGTCAGGTCCCTCAGAACATGTGTTTTTGCACCTGTTGATTTATTTGCCTTGTGCAAACCACTGCCTTCCCAAGTAAATTGTCTTCCGCTCCACCTTTTTCAACATTTTTTTTATCGGGAACTGCGCTGGAGCAGAACCGTTCGAGAACGCCATAGAACCCGGATTTTTTGGGCGGTCACACACCGCCCTGATTTTTTTTCTGGATTTTTTACACCTCGATTTTTGGTTTCTCGGGCGAGGCCCACATGTGAAAAAAAAATTTCGGGAAAAAAACTGGAACAATGCAACGTTCTGCGCAAACGCAGTTCCCGATAAAAAAAAATGTTGAAAAAGGTGAAGTGGAAGACAATTTACTTGGGAAGGCGAATTTTCCCAAAAATCGAAAAAATACCCCCCGGACAGAAAGGGTTAAATGTGAGGATTGGCCTCACTTTAGACCCCCTATAAAATGCTCTGGGTAAATTGAACGTTTTTGGCCATTTGAAGCCACTGCGACCATTCCCGGGCCTCGGAAATCAGATTCTTGCCCCTCAAATGCGGTACCGGTCCGGACGAAAATCCGGACCGGAACCGCAGGTACCGCGTGCAGAAACTGGCAGAAACCGGTTCGCGAACCGGTAGAACCGGTTTGCCCAGAACCGGTTCCCGAACCGGTTCGGGAACCGGTTCTAGAACCGGTTTGTGAACCGGTTCGTGAACCGGTTCTGGAACCGGTTCACAAACCGGTTCTAGAACCGGTTCACGCAGTCCTGACTGGATTTCTATAGGGGGACTGGTGCCCCTGACGACCCCATATTGCGTAGTTTGTGCGTAGTGAAAAGGGGGGGGGGGGGTCTCATTTTTTGATTTACTCAGCCATTCTCTGTCTCTATGCCGGGACCCCAAACTCAAGGAGTTCTTGCTGTTCCGGGGTCAGTGAGGGTGCAGGCGCTTCAGGTGCTGCAGGTGCTGCAGGTTCTTCAGGTGCTGCAGCGCTGGCAGCCTTCGGTGCGGGTTTCGACGCAGTCTTTGCAGGTCTCTTTGAGGGTGCCCTTTGGCGCGGTGCCTGCTTCAGCTCGTCGGGTGGAAGCATCAACGCATCATTAAGCGGTGCCTGCTTCAGCTCCTCCGGGTGGAAGCGTCAACGCATCATTAAGGAAGAAGGAAGCACAGTTGCTACGCTTTTTTGCAGCTGCAGGAAACGACACCATACCCAACAACAATCCCCAGACCGTCGAGGGAGAGTGGGCGCCTGGATCCCGTGACACAGATCTCTAGTGCCGTTGTGATCCCCTCGGATAACGTCTCCTGGACGTTGTCAGCGGAGGTTGCCTGTGTGGCGGTGACCTCCGTATACCCCGCGGGATCCAGTGCCAGTAGCGCCTTCTTCAGCTTTTCGTCGACCCCTCGGCCGACGCTCTCCTTGATGTCAAGGGCCACCTTCAGGGTGGCACCTCGCATCGCCCTGAAGGCTGTGATCGTATCATCATTCACAATCTCGAGGGTGTTCTACGCGGCTCCTGGAACTCACTTCCTTCTCAGGTGTGGCATGGGGCAACCTTGCCCAGGTGTTTCTGGAGTCCCGCCCCACATGTCGTGCGTTCTTTCGTACGGTGTATAGTGAGTTCTGGCAATAATTTTTTGCTCGGTCAGCGCAGTGCCTCCAGTCCTGTCTCAGTAGCCACACAGAAAGGGGGACCAAAAAAAACTGGGGGGGGACCAAAAAGCGAGACCCCCCCCCCAGATTGCGTAGTTTGTGCGTAGTGAAAAAGGGGTAAATCAGGGGCACCAGGGACCCTTTCGAATTTTTTTAAGCACACTCGTGTGAGCGGAAAGCGCCCCACCACAGCTGCAACCAAACGTGCTCTATACACTAACCCCACCCTTCATCAGGCTCAGGGTGTGATCAGTTCAGGGTTTTGTGTGTAGAAGCGTCAACGCAACAAACAAAAGGAAATTTCTGTACTTCATTGGCTCAGGGTGTGATCAGTTCAGGGTTTTGTGTGTAGAAGCGTCAACGCATCAAACTATCAAGCAGGCGAGAGAATCAAGAGGGGAGCAAGAGTGACAGAAGCGGACAGAGTACGCCGAGCTGCGTGTATAGGAGAGGAACAGAACGGGCTGAGGGAGTACGCCGAGCTGCGTGTATAGGAGAGGAACAGAAACTACGCCGAGCTGCGTGTATAGGAGAGAAACAGAAACTACGCCGAGCTGCGTGAATAGGAGAGGAACAGTAACTACGCCGAGCTGCGTAACAGAGAAGATGGCCACTCTGGATTGGGACACCCTGAAGGTTCCCGACCCCGCCCACCCCGACAACGAGCCAGCAGAGCGTCGCCCCGAGTGCATATTCGAAACGTGCAATACTACACACACAGCCAGGACCGCATTCAGCTGCCACGACTGCGGTGGGACCACGGTCAGGACGTGCTTGAGAGAGCACATCCCGGCGCACGTCGTCCCCGAATGGCTCGAGGGCGCAGGGGACAGGGGCTGGGTGTGCCCCGAGTGCGCATGGGTCCGGCAGGCAGTCGACGAGGAGACCGCGGCGGACCTGGCAGCAGCGACGGGCGAGCTAGGCGAGGACGGGGAGTACAGCGAGGCGGACAGCCAGAGTGGCACGGGCCTCCAGCACAGGGACGCACACCACCCCGCCGACTCGAACACCGATCTCCGCGTGGCGAACTCGCTGGAGTACCTGCTGAAATTGACAGGCCGGCTGGAGAAGGAACAGAAGGAGCTGAAGAAGACCGTGGAGACGCAGGCGAAGCAGATCGCCACCCTGCAGAAGGCGCTGCAGCGGACGGAGGCCGAGCTGCCCGCCGATTTCTCCGCCCACATCGTGTCGACCTGGGGATCGTCGATCGCCACTGTCCCCGGACGCAGGTTGGTGAAAGCTGAGGTATCCCGGGTTTTCCGACAGGCGGAGCTCAGCGATGCCCCGAGCTCACCAGACTGGCAACACCAGCTCATCCAGGCCTTCGACGCTCTGTTTCAGACAATGGGACTGATCCGCGACGACGATGATCCGGATCGCTTTACCGAGGCCCTCCACAAGACAATCGTCGTTATGAACTCGCACTTTCTCCTGAAGGGGCGCGCGGGCGCCCGCCTCTACCTGGCAAAGGCGAAGATTATGGACCCAGCGAAGTACGATGCGGTGACACACGGGCGCCTACTCCGGGAGGGGCGGGCCACGCAGGACGACACACAGGAGAGGCGGGCCGCGTTTCAGGAGCGGTTCCTGCAGGAGCGTAACACGCAGGACCGCCCCGCGCCCTACTCGGGAAAGGGCCATCACAAAGGACGGGGGGGGAAAGGCAAGCGACAGTGACTCCCCGACACCAGCAGGGGACGCCCGCGGGCCACGACCCTCCCCCCCGCCGCGGTAGTGTATGTGAAGGCAGTACCATCTGCCCCCCCGTCAACAAGAGGACGCCCCCGCAAGACCGAGACGAGCGTGACCCCGGAGGAAGCAACCACCATTCGCCAGGAACTGCAACACACCCTGGCCCAAGCCCTCGCACCCACATACTGGGGGGCCCTCCGCCGCACATACGACAGGTACTCGCAGTTCCGGGAAGGGTGGATGAAAGCGGAGAGGCGAACACTGCCACACGACGAAGGGGCGGTGCTGTGGGTCACGAAGCAACGGAAGGACGGGCTATCAGTGCAGTCCGCCCTCCAGTACCTCAACAACCTTGCAGCAGCACTCAGACGCTTCGCAGCGTTCCCCCTCGACGGAAAACAAATTGTGGCGGACTACAGGCGGGCGCTGAAACGGGGAGGAGCACTACGACCACTGAAGCAAGCAGAACCAGCAACAGCCCACAACATCCGGGAGGCGCTAGCGAAGGAGCCACGTCCCCTCGTGAAACTGCTGCTCGGCATCATGTGGGGGGGTGCGGCAAGGGCCTCGGACGCACTGCGCTTGTATGTGAAGGACGTCACAGCGGAAAAGCGCAGCGAGCCGATATACGTGCGCTGGACCCAGTCGAAGGCGGACCCCTTCCACATGGGTCACATCACAGGGATCTCCCTGCCGAAGGACCTACACCGTATCCTCCGACACCGCCTCCGCAGGGCGCGCAGAGCAGGAGAGACGAGACTGTTCCCGGCGGACGTCACCTACCGGACCGTGGTAAAAGCCGTCAAGCGGGCACGGAGGGGGCTCACGGCACACTCTCTGCGGAGGGGGGCACTCACACAGCTTGCGCGAAAGAACGTTCCACTGGAGGAGGTGCGCCTCCTCTCGAGACACGCGACGGTCGACGGTGTGATGCGTTACGTATCAGCGGCGGAAAACGCACACGCGCGCGAGACAGCACAGGTGTCGGCGAAGATCGAGTGGTGAAGAAAAAACGACAGCAAGGGGGGACGACGCGCACACAGCCAAAACCCCTGACAGCAACCCACTTCCCGGGGACCACGAGGCTGTTCGCAGCGCGCCGCTACTACGAAGATGCCACACCCGACGAAGCCGCGTCCGACCCACCACCCAGTGATGAGGAAGCGTGGAGCGAGGTGGATAGCGCAGAGTCGTACGGTCCGGGTGTCGAGGACCTCTACGGGGAGGACTTGGGTGTGTGCACGGGGGGGAAGGTGATACGGCCAGCCAACGCGAAGACGGAGCTGTCGGAGGAAGAGGACTACATCGCGGAGATCTGCACCTCGCGCCTCAATCTCAAGGAACTGCGACGGTTGGACAGCGAGGGTGAACTGACGGGGGTCTTGGACCTCATCACCAAGCCAGCCGCTTTCGCTGACGCACTGCTTCCCGAGGCCCGCCAAGAACTACGTAAAACGGGGAGGAAGGTATCACGCCACATGTTGCACCACCTGGACACCTTGGTTGAGTATGGCGTCCTGACGGAGGCGGATGCACACCCGTACCTCACGCTGCCAGCGTTCACCGTGTCCAAGAAGTCTGGGGGCCAACGTTTCATCGTCGACGCAAGGCGGCTAAACGCACTGATGACACGCCCACCGGACATGCGTTTGCAGGACATCACGGAGGTGACACAGCGAGTGGCCGCGGCGAGCTGGGTGGTGATGGCAGATGCACGCAGCTGGTTCTACCAGTTCCCCGTACACAAGGAGATCCAACGCTACTTCGAAGTGCGCCTAGGCGGGGAGAGAAAGACATTCGTGAAGACCTTCCTGACTGTCATGTGCATGGGGTGGTCACATTCCCCGGCAATCGCGAACCGCAGCGCACGCGTGCTGCTCCCGCCAGAGCACGGAATAGTCTGGATTGACAACTTCATCGCTGTCGGAGACTCCCTACCAGAGGCACAGGCGAGGTACGCCGACTTCATCAGCCGCTGCGAGAAGGTGGGGGCCGCCCTGAACTTCGACGACACACAACACGGCGTGCCGCTGCAGGACTTCACAGTGTTCGGGATCCACTTCGACCTGACGCGACACCGTTTCCACATGGACACGGCCTGGGTGCAAAAAGTCCTCGGACGGGAAGAGTACAAGGAAGTCGTCAACGGCCACACGACACCACGCAGGGCGTTCAGAGTATTCGGGTCTTTCGTCTGGCAGTCGTATGTGATGCGGACACCGATGTGTTACATGCCAGCCGTGTTGTCCTTCGTGCGGCGCATCGCGAAGCAGACGCACTCAAACAACGCCCGATGGGACTCCAGGGTCGCAGTACCTCCGTCGGTGCAGGCGGAGACAGTGGCGCGGGCACGCCTCATCGAGGACAACGAGTGGTATACGCCGCAGAACCCGCCACCGACCATTGAGCTCTGGACAGACGCGTCATCCACGGCGTGGGCGGCGGTGCTCGTGCTGCCGGGAGGGGAGTCAGTGTCCCAAGGGGCGTTCGAAGGGAGCGACGCGGACACGAACATCTTCCTGAAGGAAGCGTATGCAGTGTGGCAGGGGGTGCGCATGATGCAGCGTGTGAGGGAGGCAAGCGTAACCTGCCACATAGACAACCTCGGCCTGGTGTTCGCGCTCCGGAAGGGCCACTGCGCCAACTACCGAGGCAACCTCCTGCTGCAGGAGATATACACAACAGCGCGCCGCCAGCAGATACGACTTATTCCACACTGGGTTGCGACCCACGACCAACGCGCAGACGCGTACACGCGAGGGACGCAGGCCACACACCCCGTGGAGTTGCCACCAGTGTCGATGCCACCTACACTTTTACCAGCGCGCCCGCCTCGTTGAGAACGAGACGGACACGTCCCTCCGGATGAGGGTCCTGGTGTAGAAGCGTCAACGCAACAAACAAAAGGAAATTCATCAGAGCGGTTGTAGCTGTGAAGTGATAGGGCGCTTTTTAAGCACACTCGTGTGAGCGGAAAGCGCCCCACCACAGCTGCAACCAAACGTGCTCTATACACTAACCCCACCCTTCATCAGGCTCAGGGTGTGATCAGTTCAGGGTTTTGTGTGTAGAAGCGTCAACGCAACAAACAAAAGGAAATTCATCAGAGCGGTTGTAGCTGTGAAGTGATAGGGCGCTTTTTCCGGGGGGTAAATTGAACGTTTTTGGCCATTTGAAGCCACTGCGACCATTCCCGGGCCTCGGAAATCAGATTCTTGCCCCTCAAATGCGGTACCGGTCCGGACGAAAATCCGGACCGGAACCGCAGGTACCGCATGCAGCCGCCCCAGCGCCGCCCTCCCCACCCCCCTCCCCAGCCTGTCCCAGAAGAGGTCGCTTTTCCCATTGGTGCCTGCCTATGTATTGCCTCTGTTGTGCCTGCGCCTGTGCCTCCCTGCCCTGTATTTTTTTTCCCTCACGGGTATCACGATACAGGGCAGTCCACCCCCTCCCCCCAAAAATCGTTCGCATCATCTTGGCGCCCATTCCTTCCACTTTCTGGATGTGTTTGGTATTTCCGAACGGAATTTTCCAGCGTCAAGACTGATACCTCGCCGTTTTAGAGTCAGTCACTTCTACCGCCGCTGCGATTTGCGATACGGTAGTTGTGCAGAAATGCTAACATTTAATTTGCTCTGTGGAACCTGGACTGCACCTTCTGGGCTGTGAGTCTGTAGATAGTTGGACAGTTGCGGAACCCATCCTTTGTGTGCCTCCGACTTGAGGAGCTGTCGACTTCAGAACCAAGGTTCAGAACGAAGATGACGACCTGCTGTGAGCTGCAAACCTTCTTGACACACCTACCGTACCTGCATTACACTCGTGGTAATTCCATACCCCTGGAAACAGGAGACCACCGTCTGTTCACAGATGGTCTTGAGCGTGGTAGCCATCTTTGCTATGGAGTCACGATTAAGTCTTTGTGGTCACGTGGGCCCATGAGCAGCGGATACACTTGGAGTGGAGGGAGGGGGTGCGGTTCTGGAAAAGCGGGTCTGAATCTGGTCAAGGACGACTGAGGGCTTCAGTTCGAGTTTAATGTGGGTCCAAGGGTACACAGGAGATCACTGCTTGCATATTCAACCTGCTTGTCATCCTCTGGTTACTGTTCAACGGCTCGAACTCCTCGACTTTCCTTGGCTGACTGAAATGAAACAATACGTATGCTGCTATTGTGTTGTTCCCCTGACAGAGGAACACAAGGGAAGGGTACTGCAGCTGTCCACGAAGTGGCTCGACGTAGCCACCTCACGCTGCCTAGAGGGTCGGTTCAGGTTGAAGCAGAGCAATTAAGTGTTAGGGGGATGCCTTTGGTCAAGGCCTTTTCTAAAAAAATTTGACCCACGGCGCCTGTGTTGTAGCTCGGTCTACGCCAGGTTCCACACCCCGTCATCGCAAAACGTACACATACACAGAGGCAGGCCTCTGTGGTACGGGAGCATGATGGGAGGAAATTTTGCCTTTTGGTCAAAAAGGCGCCTTTTTAGAATAAATTGACCCGCAGGGTGGCTGAGTCTTATCAGACAGGCCGACCTATGTTGATCAATGGAACCACACAACCTGTTCAACCTGCAAACCACCCGGGGTGGCGGCTGAGTCCTCACCCCTGCCGTAGCATGAGATAAGCCGACGTCGACCTCCGCTCCGGTCTCTCAACAACGGTCGTCACCAGTTGAACCGCGTCTGGGAAAGCCTGATCTTTGGATCTGGCCTCCCTGTTGTCACTGTGATTCGAAGAACTGTGGGGTTCAGAACCAAGGATGAGGAACTGCTGTGAGCTGCACACTCTCTTGACACACCTGCACGTATCTGCGTTACACTCGTGGGAAACCCGAACCCTGTATTTATACAGGAGACTTCCATCTGGGACAGTTTCTGTTCCAGATGAGCTTTGACAGTGGTAGCCATCTTTGCTATGGAGCCATTGTCATTGCTATCGTCGTCACTCGGACCCATGAGCAGCGGATACAATTGGTGTGGAAGGAGAGGGTGCGGTTCTGGATCAGTAGGTCTGAATCTGACACTGGGACTGAAACCCATAGGTCTGAGATGACTCAGTGCGGGTCAGGTCCGTATACCGGTCCACCGACCGGTACACGGCCAACCGGTCGGGACCCACTTTGCCCGGTTCGCAAATGTCGGTTCTGGAACCGGTTCGGGCGGAACCGGTTCACCGGTGAACCGGTTCCGCCGAACCGGTTCCAGAACCGGTTCTGGAACCGGTTCCAGAACCGGTTCAGCCCGTGCCAGCGCGTCGTGCGAGAGTGAAAGGAAAGGCAAGTCTCCCAAGCACCTTCTTGCAGTGGTCGTCTCCTTTTTTGTAGTCACCGCACCAGATATGTTTGGGTGTAGACCAACACACGCCAGTGTATTGAAGGAACTACTTTCCAAGTGGCGTGTAGGTGAACAAAACATTGCTCCCACTGCAACCTTTTTAGTTCTGAACGCCTTCCGTGAGCACGGTGCGTTTGGCACAAAAAATTTGATAAATGCGGTCAACAAACAAGTTCTGTTTCTTTTCTTTCGTGTGGTGAGTGGTGCATCGTGTAGGAAAGCAATTGCAAGGCAGATCAATGCACAATGGAAGAGTGTGTAGTAGTCGCCTGTCAGTGGAATGCCAAGAGAGAGGGGGGGGGGGGGATGCGGGATTGGGTGGGGGGGGGGCTCAGCTCGGGAGTGCGGACAAACGAGACCCTCACAGACCCATGCCGGGATGTGTTGCGTGGCAAACGGTGCTGTGGGTAACAGAGCACAAGACCTTAACCTGCATCGCGTACCCATCTTTCGGTGTTCATATAGCTTGCTCGAAGAGATCCTCACCGAGACGAGGCCTGGTGGTCTCAGAGAGAGCCAAAAAATTCGCCTATTCACAGCAAGCGCCCTTCACAGGGCACACACAACACGCTGCCGCTCGTGCGCACAAACAAAGCCGGGCCGAATGAAGTTGTGTGAGTGGGGTCGCAAGCTCAAGGCACAGAAAGTTTCTCCAGTTGGCTCCGCCCAGTGGATATCCCCCGTGGCGAAAAAAAATTTTTTCTCCCAAAAAGCGCCCTATCACTTCACAGCTACAACCGCTCTGATGAATTTCCTTTTGTTTGTTGCGTTGACGCTTCTACACACAAAACCCTGAACTGATCACACCCTGAGCCTGATGAAGGGTGGGGTTAGTGTATAGAGCACGTTTGGTTGCAGCTGTGGTGGGGCGCTTTCCGCTCACACGAGTGTGCTTAAAAAAAAAATTTCTGGAAACCAGCTTGGCGAAAAAAAATATTTTCACCACGGGATTTTTGGCTGGAGGGAAAAAAAAGTCCGAGTTTCCCTAGGGGGGCCCTCGCTACGAGTCACTGTGAGTCACGAGTCGTCATTTGTCAGCCAAACATGGCTGACTTCTCACTTTTTCTCACTCAGTCACACTTGGTAGCGAGGGCCCCCTGGAGGTCAGATTTCTTTTCAACTATTTCTCAAAGCCCTGAACGCACAGCAGGCCAAGCTGGTCGATACATCGACAGCGAACTTTGTGTCCTCTTTCGGAGTTCACGACTGTGTCAAAGGCAGGCACAGGCCTCCTGGAGGGGGCACAGGAGGACGCTCTGGTTGTGCAGTGGACAACGGTGAAGACTATGCTTCGCCAGTTCCGTCGAGAAGTTGCCAACAGTCACGTACACTTTGGTTGTTTATGGTTTACACTTCCCTGCAAGGCTTGCTCGATGATGTCCTCAAGTATGCGAGGTTATTTGGAGTCCGGCCTCCCAGTTTCCGCTCTGCGGGTCTCATTTGATGATTTCATTCAGGTCATCCAGACGGACAAAATAATGCAGAGGAAGACCTCGTCGTCGGGCTATTTGGCAACGGCAAGTACGCGTGTTGGGGGTGGAGATTCCAGAAGGGCGGTCATGACTGACCGAGCGGGTTGAGGTTTCGGCGCCCGAAGGGCGCCGAAAAAAATTGAGGGGTAAAAAAAATTCTGGCAAAATCGAGGGTCGAGAAAATTTTTTCGCCACGGGAAAAACCAGATTTTGGTGTCAGGATACAGCCTGGCTCCGCCGATAAAGAAACAACGTAAACAACGCAAGTCAGGGGCACAGGTTCCGAGACATTGCGCTCAGGGCGAAACGGAAGGCACGGCACACCAGGTGTGGCTCTATTTTGGGGGTATTTTGGCCGATTTTCGAAATCCTATTTTGGTTTTTTTGCACTTTTTTTGGGTGCTTTTTTGCACGATCTCTGTGCCTCAGACACAGATTTTGGTGTGATTTTTGCGCTATTTTGATTCACTCGGCCTGACCGATGCATACGATTCGAAAAAATGGCGAAAAAATCGCTATCAACAACGGTGAACGAATGGAGGTAGATGGGGAAGTGGAAGGACACAGCACGCCCTCTCACTGATCGCCATCTGTACACTACCTCTCTGTTCAAGGCGGTCAGTGTCACTTGATGGCGCTGCACACAAATCACTGCTACATCCCAGGGCGCCTTCCCTTGTGAGAATAGCGGAACTTCTGCGGTTGCAGTTTGGTGGTTGAGGCCGGCGGTGATATCACTTTGGTGACTGTGCTTCCTTCCCCCTGAGCTCGATCAGATCCAGGTCGACCTGGTGCTGCGTGGCTCCTGGTGTGTTATCTCTTTGCTTCCTCGCACACATACACGTGGTTCCGCGAATCGCCACGGATGCCCACCAAGTCGAACCCGAAACATGATCACGGGCCCACGACGACCCTTTCGAGATGTCATGGCCGCAAGCCCGCAAACCCGATCGCATTCGCAAGGTGGTTCGTCTCTTAGAGATCAGTGCTCGGGCCCAGCCTCCCGCGAGGGTGCTGGAACCGACATGCCGCAGCCCCGTACGCGCAAGGGCTTGGCTCCAAGACCAGGCACATGCCACAGGGGGGTGTGGGGGGCGGAGCCCCCCAGCCGCCGGAGGCCACGGTAGCGAACGTCTGTTGGCCTGGCTCCATAGTCGCATACGCTCAAGTACAACACAACTGACAGATAGCACATGTCGCATGGGGGGACGATAAATTGTCGCGCAAAGACACGCCACAGGGGGGTCTGGGGGGCGGAGCCCCCCAGCCGCCGGAGGCCACGGTAGTGAACATCTGTTGGTTTGAGCTCGAGAGCAAGCCTCTCACACCACCGCCCTCCGACCCCCCTCTCCACGCCCCAGGTGCAACATTTTTTTGCACCCGGAAAATGTGTTCTTTTGACTGTTTGAGCACATCCAAGACCGGGAACATAAAAGAATTCTGCCAATGCCAAGTAGGGTCACAATAAAACCCAAAGGAAAATGGTGCAAAAAAGTAGTGACCACCACCCCCATCCCCACCTCCGGGTGCAAAAAATTTTTTGGCCACGGAAAATGTGTTCTTTTGAATGTTTGAGCACATCCAAGACCGGGAACATAAAAAAATTCTGCCAATACCAAGTAGGGTCACAATAAAATCCAAAGGAAAAAGGTGCAAAAAAATAGTGCAAAAAATACTACAAGATACTCTTTGGCCTCTGTACTGAGTGTTGCATTGGACGCTTCCACCTAAAAACGGGCTCCACCTCTTGCACTTTGCATCCCCCCCCCCCCCTAGGGGGGGTCAAATGGGGGTGACAAACACGATTTTTCAAAAAACCGGCGCAGAGGCCCCAAAGCCCCCGTAAACCCTCCAAACCCCCCCAGATCGGTCCGGAAACCCATCGAACCCCACTTTTCCACCATTCCGGGCACCTCAGGTGCCCGAATTGGGGTACCTAAATTTTGTGCCACCGTTTGGTACCGTACAGTGCCACTGTGTGGGAGGTTGGAAAAGAAAATGCCCCAACACACCACATCTGAGGGTTGCAATGCATGTTGCTTGCCAACCACGTCATCCGGTGGGTGTCAGGCGCTATGTAGGTGGCATTAGCCAGGTCTTCGATGTGTTCTGGCTTGTATATATACCTCCCTGCCTGCGGCACAGGCACTGCCTTTGTCCCCCACACCAACCACAGAGAGCGTATTGTACTCGGTCCACGGTTGCTGATTCATTGTGATGCGTTGTATCCTCGAGTGAACGTCACACACTAGTGGCACCACCACCCGCCATCCGAGAGCTGTATTGACTTTGCGCGCTTCCGTTGTATTCACCTCGCCACGCATATTGCACCGTTCAGTACCAGTGCTCTTGGGCCAGGCAAAGTAGACCGCAGCAACTACCAATTCTGGCACAATGGGTACCACGACAGCGCACTTCATGTGTTCCCGGAATGTACAGCTCGTGTTGCAACAGTCGTTGTCAACACATCCCGGTTGTGGAGCACTGCTGCACAGGAATCACACGACCATCTGGACTTGTTCCGTACCTACAGGCAGCCTCCCGGTGCATGGTGGCAGGGAGGTATATATACAAGCCAGAACACATCGAAGACCTGGCTAATGCCACCTACATAGCGCCTGACACCCACCGGATGACGTGGTTGGCAAGCAACATGCATTGCAACCCTCAGATGTGGTGTGTTGGGGCATTTTCTTTTCCAACCTCCCACACAGTGGCACTGTACGGTACCAAACGGTGGCACAAAATTTAGGTACCCCAATTCGGGCACCTGAGGTGCCCGGAATGGTGGAAAAGTGGGGTTCGATGGGTTTCCGGACCGATCTGGGGGGGTTTGGAGGGTTTACGGGGGCTTTGGGGCCTCTGCGCCGGTTTTTTGAAAAATCGTGTTTGTCCACGTAAAAGGGTGGCATTTGACCCCCCCTACCCCCCCCCCCCACCCCCCATTTTTTTTCTTCAGATTTGACAACCAGGTTTAGCGTGGCCTTACCTTGTCGTCCGTCAAATCCTCCTGATGATTGTCTGGAAAAACCCAGTGATGTGTTTTGCCTGAAGTGCAGAGGTGAGGTGGAGCAGGTGGAGCACGAAACAGAAGTGATCATGAGTCAGAGGCCAGTAAGCAGTCCCGAGTCCGTCGCGTCTCTGTAGCATTTCCCGTACCACACAAGTGTGTTATGTGCAAAATACTACAAGATACTCTTTGGCCTCTGTACTGAGTGTTGCATTGGACGCTTCCACCCAGGACCCTTAGGACCCAAGGCCTTAGGGACGCCGCGCGAACGACCTTCCTCATCGTGGCAGGGTGATGTTGTCTTCTACGAGCACACCCCTGGTGTATTTATCCGCCTTCTGCTCTGTCGTCGACACCCAGGAGCACACGATGTGGAGATTTGCCCGCTCCGCGAGCATGAACATATCCCCGATGATGCCGTTCGACATATAGTCGGAAGAATGGCCCCTCTGAATGCTGTGCACCGCCGGCAGGTTGTCCACCTTCAAGAGCACCCTCGAAGCTCCCACGGAACGAGCCGTAAGGGCCACTGCCTGACGGGCAGCGTACAGTTCCTTGACGTATATGTGCCATTGCCGCATTTCGTTGTCGAAATCGCCCTGGGCCACCTGCAGCTCGGTACCCTCCAGAACTGCCGCCCACGACGCAGACGACGCATCAGACCACGCTACTACGGAACGTGCCGGGGGTAGGTCCACCCATCTGTTCTCTTGCATGCATCGGACCCGCGCCTTGATGTCCTGCACCACCGATGGGCGTACGCTTGTCGCCATGTCCCACTTCGCGACGTCCGAGAGCGTCTCCCGCGATAGGTCTCTCATGAAGCTCAGCGTGGCGCGGAGGAAGCACAGTGGGCGTCTCGTCGTGTATGAGTGCCACACCAGACTCCCCACCACCTTGTACACACCCCTCGGGGTTGACTGTCCCTCCAGGACCTCCGTGTACTCCTGGCGTGACAGGAATTTCTGGATCCATTTCGGGTCGGTCCGGAAACGGTGCCTTGCCAGGTCGAAAGACAGCCCAAACGCCGAGAAGTGCTGGGTCGGGGTCCCGTAGCCCTCCTGGTGGAGGTTCATCTTTGCATTGACGCTGTCGCACCGTTTCATGAATCTGTGGAACGCCGCCGCCGCGCCTGCTGCCGATGCACCCGTGATGATGAAGTTGTCCACCCATGTCGCCCCCTCGTCCGGGGGGAGCAGTGCTCTGGCCGCCCGATGGGCTATGCAGGGAGCGAACTTCCACCCCATGCACAGCGCCTTCATCCGCGTGCACGTGAAGTCTCCGCGAGCCTTGCCCAAGTTCACCCCGAAAAAGTCGCGGATGTATGGGTGCACTGGGAACTGGTAGAACCAGCTGAGGCCGTCCGTCAGCACCGCCCAATCCGCTCGCACCACTTGCTCGACCACCTCTGTGATGCGTGGGAGGAGCATGTCGGGGGGGTGCACCATGCAGCCATTGAGTCTCCGTCCATCGAGTACGAAACGCAGGCCCCCCGAGCTCTTTTCGACAGTGAAGCCGTGCAGGACCACCTTCGCACTGTCGGCCTCCTCCAGCACCTGGAAGTCCTTCAGCGCCTCGAGGTAGCCCTTCATGTGCTTTGAGATGTTGAGCCGAAAACTCCTGTCCGCCTCGATGGTCGACAGCGCCCCGGGGAGAAAACACTGCTGGAAGACCTCCTTGTCCGTGATGATGTCCAAAATCCCCGTCAGCTCCCCTGCTGTGTCCAACTCCCGGAGCCTCTCCAGGTCAATGAAGCTGCGGCAGATGTCCGCGATGTAGTCGGAAGTCGGTGGTTCCTTCACCGCCGGCGGCTTGCTCCGTGAGGCACCCACTCTGACTGACAGCACCTCGTCGTATAGGGAGTCCAGCCCGGGCCCCGGTTCCTCGGTGTGTTGAGCATCCTCCTCTCTTGTGGTCTCTGCAGGCCCCTCACTCCGTGGCCGTCCCGTCGGCTTCCTCTCATATTTCTTCGCCTTTGGAAGCCAGGCCACTCCCGGGATGGTGGCTCGCAGCAAGTCCTTCACATGGCCTCCTTGAGCTTCAGGGACATCACCGCCGTCACGTTCACCCTCTGTAAACCTGCCTCCGCCACATACCGCACCAGCGTGTCGGTTGACTCGTGTCTCGTCAGGAACCGCAGTTCGTCCAGGGGTACCTTCTGTCGGATCAGGTGCTGAGCTGCCCCCCTCCGGAGCGAGTGAGACGTCAGGTCCTTGTTGACTCGTTGCAGTGCCTTCCCGATGTGGCTGGAGGTGATACACGACCGGAACAGTAGTGCGTGTGGGTCCGTCAGCGCCGTCAGCCTGTCCCTTGAGCGCCTCTCCATTCTTTTCCTCCCATCCCCTCTTGAACTCCGTATACCTCCGCAGCGTGCTCTGCATACTCTTCCAGTACGGCCCCGAAACTGCGTTTCCCAGCGTCTCCTGCGCCGCGTTGATCACACGTGTCTGCTGGTGGTCTGGAAGGGATGTCTCTTGCTGTCGCGGCCTGCCGCCTTGCCTCGGGGGGGGGAAAAGGAGATCTTCGTAGGAGAGTCACTGGCTCCGCCCTTTCCCCCCCTTTCCACCCTTTCCCGGGGCAGGGCGTCCCCCGTCGCGGTCGCGGTTCCGTCTGTCGTAGTCCCTCTCCCTGCCCCTAGGCAGGGAGACCGCGGCCCTGTCCCGGGAGTACGCCGCGCGTGCACTGTCAGGCATGTCTCCCGCTGCCTTCGCTGCTGCCTCGATCTGCTCTACGAAACGCGAGTGAGTCTTCACGTCAAACCCCTGCACCGTGCATATCTTGGCCCTCTTCACGTACGTATCGCGGTATGACTTACCCCACGGCCCCAGGACCATGTTCCCTGTCAGCGAGATGATCTGCTTGTGGATGATGACCATCAGCTCCGCATTTTCCGCAGGGTCAGGCTTCAGGGCGGCGAGCGCGTCGTCGAGCGTCTCCAGTGCCTCAAGCGCTTGCTGCTCGAAACTGCGAGCTCCGGTGTGCGGCAGCGAGTACTCCCGGAGCGCCTTCCCCACCTCCGCACGGATCAGCGTCCTCACCTGGGGGACCTCCACATTTTTCCAGGTGGACACGACGTGCGGAGAGAACCCCTTTGGCAGGGCCATTGCCTCCTGCGCCTCCAGCCTGTCCAGTCGCCCCCCCAGCCCCAGAATCAGGTCGCGAAGTTCCTGGAATTGCTGCTGTGTTGTGAGGGGCTGTCCGGGAGGTTGCGGACCTCCAGGGGCGGGGAGAGGTCCCCCAGGGGCCTGGGGTCCGTCTTGCGACACCGACGACGTGTCAGTCACTACATCTGCGGGCAGGTCGTCGGCGCCGCCCATCGCCCGGATCCACTCGCAAACAGGGCATGTCCACCCCGGAGCCTGGACGTTGTCCACGAACGCGTCCCGTGCGGGCCCCGGGGGAATGTGCGCCCGGAGGCAGGTCACCGTGGCTGAGTGGCCGCAGCGCCAGCATGTGATCGCCGTACCGTGCGCCGTCGTGCATGTGGGGAACACACACCCGGGTGCCGAGTCTGCGGGGCTACCCGCCGCCAGGGTAGCGGGCACCTCCGACCACTCCACATCCCCCACGTGGACCGGGAAGTCGTCCCGTGTCGCCGCCATTTCGCTCCGGGCCCCCCGACCTGTCCCTCACCGACTGCTTGAGGTGCTTCTACGGCGTCTCCTACACGGGTGCAACGGTGTTCCCTACACGGGTTGTGTGCCCCTCGGGCTTGAAGTGCTCCTACGGCGTCTCCTACACGGGTGCAACGGCGTTCCCTACACGGGTTGTGTGCCCCTCGGGCTTGAAGTGCTCCTAACGGCGTTCCCTACACGGGTGCTACGGCGTTCCCTATACGGGTTGTGTGCCCCTCGGGCTTGAAGTGCTCCTAACGGCGTTCCCTACACGGGTGCTACGGCGTTCCCTACACGGGTTGTGTGCCCCTCGGGCTTGAAGTGCTTCTACGGCGTTCCCTACACGGGTGCAACGGCGTTCCCTACACGGGTTGTGTGCCCCTCGGGCTTGAAGTGCTCCTACGGCGTCTCCTACACGGGTGCTACGGCGTTCCCTACACGGGTGCAGCGGCGTTCCCTACACGGGTTGTGTGCCCCTCGGGCTTGAAGTGCTCCTACGGCGTCTCCTACACGGGTGCTACGGCGTTCCCTACACGGGTTGTGTGCCCCTCGGGCTTGAAGTGCTCCTACGGCGTTCCCTACACGGTGCTACGGCGTTCCCTACACGGGTTTTGTGCCCCTCGGGCTTGAAATGCTCCGGCGTTTCCTACACGGTTGTTGTGCCCAATTTTTTCTTCAGATTTGACAACCAGGTTTAGCGTGGCCTTACCTTGTCGTCCGTCAAATCCTCCTGATGATTGTCTGGAAAAACCCAGTGATGTGTTTTGCCTGAAGTGCAGAGGTGAGGTGGAGCAGGTGGAGCACGAAACAGAAGTGATCATGAGTCAGAGGCCAGTAAGCAGTCCCGAGTCCGTCGCGTCTCTGTAGCATTTCCC
This sequence comes from Rhynchopus euleeides, assembly GCA_963210315.1. NCBI lineage: Eukaryota > Euglenozoa > Diplonemea > Diplonemida > Diplonemidae > Rhynchopus > Rhynchopus euleeides. The sequence continues at coordinate 245,792 of OY723276.1, forward strand.
GTACCACACAAGTGTGTTATGTGCAAAAATATTTTTTCCCCAAATTCCTATTTTCATTCCGTGAAATAGATACACGCCTGCGGCACACACAGAGACAGAATTTTTTTTCGTTGTTGTGAAGACCCACCTCCCGCAGAGGCTGAGTGCAACACCATTACCGTCTGAGTAAACCTTTTCCAGACACTCGCCTGTGCTGAGGCGGTACAGCATGGTGTCGCCGCTGTTCACTGCAACAAGATCACCTGGCTGTGACACAGCAAGCGAGTAGGCAGAACCGTCCAGTTGCACAGCCCACAGGCAGCTGAGGGAGGTTGTGCACCACACCTTGACAGACCAGTCGGTAGAGCACGATGCCAGGTGCTGCTCGTCGTTGGTCAGGGCGACGCCGGTTACCCAATGAGTGTGCGCATCCAGGGTCCGTGTGTGTGAGAGGGTGCTGATGTCCCACACACGGATGCTGTTGTCCCATGACCCGGTGAAGATCCTCGTGCCCGACACAGCAATGCTGCAAACAGTGTGGTCGTGACCCTTCAGCACTGTGGCGCTCGGTGTGCCCTTCAAGTCCCACACACACAAGTTGCCTCTGCCGCCTCCGGACACCAGACGTCCGCAGTGTGTCCACGCTGCACTGAACACTTCAAGGTCGTGTTCGAGCATGCACACCTCCTCCCACGTTCCTGTCAGCCAGACGCAGATTGTGCCGCCAGCAGAGCACGCTGCCAACCACGTCCCACATACCGAGAACTCAGTGCGATTAATTCGACCGTTGCGGTTGCCGTATGATAAGTCCGCCACCACAGCAGCGGTGTTGGTGTCAAACACAGTGACGCGTCCGCTGTTATAAACCACAGCAAACAGCGTTCCACACCTCGACAGTGTGACGGACATGATGGTTTCGCTGTGTGCCGATGAGTAGACTGCGGGTGCCTTGACATTGGGCCAGCGCGGGACGAGCTGGACAGCACCCCCGTCCTCCATACCCGTGTCGGCAACGCGCTGCGCATCGTCCAGCTCCTCCTCACACCCTTCGATACGTGCTGCCACGTATGTGGCCTCCCGGGCTGCGTTGATGGAACCCGGGAACATCTCCTCTAGCGCATCCACCTTCAACCCGACCACGGTCCCCCCTTCCGGAACACCGACGACACAGCTGTAACCGGTCCCGGTGTGACGGACAGACACATCCATGGTATTGATTCTGTTCCTGTTCCCCTTCCCCTGGAGTGTAGTACTACTAGGGTGTGCAGTGTGTGATGGTGGGCATGAGCATCAAATCAGCATCAAGACAGTATGCCTCAAAGCGGTGACCTGGAAGTCGCGGAAGACGCTGGAGCGGGTCGGGGGTCTGTTGGCAACAACTTCCGCAGGCAGAGCTTTGTCTGAGTCATGTTACACACGCTCGTTGTAAGCGGTGCCCCTCACCCGCAGACACTCACTCACTGCCCCCACACCGACTGGGGGGTGGACAGAAGGCTAAGTGCCGCCCTCACGCGGCAAATCACACACAGCACGCACACTCACAGAAATGTTGTTTGATGTGAAGACCCACCTCCCGCACGGGCTGAGTGCAACACCTTCATCCTCCGACTGGACCTGTCCCAGGCACTGCAGGGTGCTGAGGCTGAGCAACTTGGTGTGGTTCCCGCAGGACACTGCCACAACACCGTCTGGCTGTGACACTGCAACACGGACGGGGACGGGGGTCAGGGCCACGCTGCGGATGCAGCTGACGGCTGTTGTGCACCACACCTTCAGAGACTTGTCGCCAGAGCATGATACCAGGTGCTGCTCGTCGTTGGTCAGAGCAATGCCATACACAACCCCCGTGTGTTCACAAAGGGTGTCTGTGCGGGTGGAGGCGCTGATGTCGTATACACCGATGGTGGTGTCGCCTGACGCGGTGAAGGCCCTCGTGGTGGACACTACGATTTCATACAGAGATCTGCTGTGCCCCTCCAGCACTGTGGCACTTGGTGTGCCCTCGAAGTCCCACACACACAACTTCCCAGCGTCGTCACCTGACAGGAGGCGCCCGCAACGTGTCCACGCTGCACTCCACACATCCGTGTCGTGACCTTCCAGACACCACGCCTGTTCCCACGTTGCTGTCAGCCACACGCAGACAGTGCCGTCCCCTGAACCCGTTGCCAGCCAGGTGCCACATGCCGAGAATGCTATGCCCCAAACATCAGCCTCCCCGTGTGTGAGGTCTGCCACCACATCAGCAGTCCTGGTGTCGAACACAGTGATGTACCCTCGACTGTAGCAGACAGAGCACAACGTGCCACACTTCGACAGTGTGATATTCCCCACGCACGAATAATGGCCACACCCAGTGCTGTAGACTGCGGGTGCCTTGACGTGCGGCCAGCAGCGCACCAGCTGGACACCACCCCCGTCCTCCAGACCCGTGTCAGCAACGCGTTCCGCATCGTCCAGATCATCGTCACACCCTTCGATACGTGCAGCCAGCCCTGCAGCCTCCCGGGCTGCGTTGATAGAACCCGCGAACATCTTATCCAGCGCATCCGCCTTCAGGCTGAGCACGGTCCCGCCATCCGAAACGCCGATGACACAGCTCCGCCCGCTGTCGACATGCCGCACCGTCACATCCATGGTCCCCCTCCCTCCCCTGCTCCGACGGTGCCACAGGGTGATGTGTTGCAGAGCTGGCCCACCCACCCCTCAACGAAAGCCGACCCCGCCAGGACCCCTCGCTCGCTCTGCGGGCTGTCGGAAACTTGGGGGGGGGGGGGGGGGGGGCGTGGGGGGTCAGGGGCGCCGCTCGTGTTGTGCGGAAGGTCCAGTGAGGCTCTGCACGTCTGTCGGCGGGATGTGACAAATTCGCTGATATACTGTGTGCGAATCCCAGCCGGCGATATGCTACGGATCTCCTACAGCCCCCCCCCCCCCCCCCTACACCCCCCTTCGCGGGCCCGTTCACCGTTGCCCGAACTCGCTTCTGGGTGATCTCCTGATGTCGCTGTGATGCCGCACACACACACACCCGCACAGCTGCGGCACTACCGCCGCAGCCGCTGAAAGAAAATCACACACACCACCACCAATCCCCATCCCTTCCCATTGATTGGGCTGCATACTCCCAGAGGTGCACTGCAGAGGCACGTGAGCCTGACCCCAAGCAGATAGGCAGGGGGTGGCACACACACTGCGCACAGGTTTTGACACAGAGTGGGGGCCGCGCAACCACACATACATACACACACACCCACACACCCCACCCACGGAATGTTTCCTTCGTAGAACACAGTGCTCTCCCGGGCACCGAGGGGGGGGACCTCGGCTCAGAAATGCAGAACAGTGTGCCGCCTCTCGAAGGAGGAGGCAAAAAGAGAGAGAGACTCAGAGAGGCAGTCTGGCACAGAGTGAAGGCGCCCCGTTGGGGGAGCTTCACGCCAGCACCACACTGCCAAGCAAGCGCTTGAGGCAGAGAGGGGGCGTGTGGGCACCTTTGAGGGTGCAATGTCACTGGGATGCGGGTTTAACGAAGAGACAGGGGCAGCGGCAGGTTGTACACTAGAGGCAAGGCAGGCGCAGGGGCGGGGTTAGGCTAGCTGCGCGAGCGGCACGAGAAAAAATACGGGGGGGTGCGTCATGCACCGCCTTTCTTCTTTTTCTTCTTCTTCGGCGTGTCGTCTGCTGCCGGCGCTGCCTCTGCCGCCGAATCAGACTTCCTCTTGCTGCCGGACTTCTTGTCCTGCTTTGCCTCGGGCTCAGAGGCGTGCTTCTTCTTGTCGTGCTTCTTGCCCTTTTTGGCGGGCGGCTCGCCTGCCCCGCCAAAGATAGCGGACATCTCCGCGTTTGCAACCGTGTCTGTTGTGGCGCCGTCCTGCGCGCCTGCCGCTGTCGCTGCCGACATGATGGAGTGCAGGAGCTTAGCCTTCTTCACCACCTTTTTCTCCACCTCCTCCCAGTCAGGGAGGCGGTGCACGAACTGCTCCAGGCGCAGCTTCTTGATCAGCTTCTGCGTGTGCCACGACCCGTGCAGCTGCTGCAGGCCGCCCGCCAGCTCCTCCACCACCTTCCTCCTGTAGGCGATGGACAGGCGCTCGAAGAGGCGCTCCAGGATGATGCAGGCGTTGGCGTTGACAAGCGCGATGTCCAGGCACTGGCCCTCCAGCTGCTGGGCCAGACGCTTCAGCTGTGGGCAGGGCGAAGGTGTGTGGGGACAGCAAAACGAGACAGCAAACCAATTTAGGAACGCAGGCCCCGCTCTTTGTGACACTCCCCAGTCTGATGAAGTGGTGTGGGTGCTGCGAGACACAGCTAAATACACAGAAAGGTTCCCCAGTTGGCCCAACGGGGTGCAGTGCCAGTCATGCCATGGCAGGCCTCCTATGCCCCTCTGTGCCGATGGCGCAGAGAGGTGTGGAGGCGGGCGCATGTACAACGGCGTGTATTTCTTGGCATACGTCCTTGTCTGTGCCGTGCCGGATGAAAGCTTCCAGAACATAGCTGAAGCTGCTGTCGGTGAGCATGCTGTACACCTGTGTGTGTGTGTGTGTTGAACAAACCAGTTTGAAGGCGGTGTCAGTCTAGCGCGGCACCTCCCCTTGCGTGTGTGTGGGTGTGTCATTCCACCCAAGCCACAATACCTTGTCCTTCGGCAGCTCAACAATGCCCTTGAACACCTTGCCAAACTTCGAGGGTCCGTAGGCAAGCAGATGGGCCAGGATGGTCAGGCCCACCCTCGACCCATTGTTGTACATGTCGATGAGTGTGCGTGCCACGCCGTTGAGGTCGCCAAAGATAGACCCCACCAGGGAGATGACCTTGCTCTGGCAGGACGGCAGCTTCACTGCACATTCAGCCGCACCGGCAACAAGCGCGTAGGAAGAAGAAGACTGGATCTGCTCGACAGCTGCAGGGGTGGTGGTGGCCAGGCCGGCAAGCGCATGCAAGGTCAGCATAATCCCTGCCATCAGGCCCAAGCTGCATACCTGCGGACAGCGCGTCGATCATCTGCGTGCAAGTCTCTTCTGTGGCACAGCCGGCTGCCCAGCTGTGGCGGAGAGAAGGGAGGGTGCAGAGGGTTTATGTAACACCTGCACAATACCACAAACAGCAACAGCAACAACAGCAACATTGCCCTGCGGAGCAGTGCGTGGCTGAAAGAAGGCGCATCAGCCGCCCCCCACCCCCAACACAGCGCATCTCTCATACCTACTCGCTGCATGCACGCTGAGTGTCTGCCAGTTCTCCAGGAAGAACTGGTGCAGACGCGAGTGTCCCCTCGGGGAACGCAGCGCAGCTTCGACCACGTAGGAAGACACGTTGTTCTTCACAAGCGCCGCAACGTCTTTCGAGATCTGCTCATACATGGGCTTGGACCCGTCCTCCCATGCGGCAATCAGCGCCTGCACCAGAGCGCTCACGGGCACAGCGCGGCAGCGGTTGGCGAAGATGTCGTCCCTCGCCACCTCTTTGATGACCGCCTTCCCAAACTGCTTGATGGCGCTGCCGTCCCCAAGAGGCGTCCCGGATGCAGGCGTGGGGTCACGCTGCCTCTTCCCTTGGGTGGGGGGCTCCCGGCCTGCCAGAACGTGAGCAAACACGCGCAGGGCGTGCGACCCGCCTGTCTCCTGCATGATGTCGATGAACGTGATGCTACGGTCAGGGTCGCCCTCCACCAGCACGTCGACGGTGCGCGTCAGGAGTGTAGTGAGGGTGGGCAGGCCTGTCGAGTCCTCCTCGTCGGCAGTCCTGCTGACTGCATCGGTGGCCAGCAAGTGGTGGCACTGGCGGAACAGCTTCTCCACCACACGCGAGGCACACTTCTGCACCAGCAGGTAGGGCAGTGTGTTGATGATCTTGAAGTACAGCCCACGCAGGTGCACGGCACCGCTCCAGTCAATCACCTTCTCGAAAATGCGGCTCAGCTCGCCATTGTTGAAAATCCTGTTATCCGACTCAAACCCAGATGTGATGGCGGCGTGCGCAGTGTCCAGCACGCCCGGCAAAGACTCCTCCGTAGCCTCATCCAGCGCAACGCTCATCTGCCGCCACATCTCCTTCATCTCTGAATGCTCTTCGCGCAGCGGCTTGGGGTACATCCGGCGGCCCTTCGCGTCAGACCCGCGCCACGCACGCTCGCCACCCTCCTCGCCCTGCCCACCCTGCTTCCAGTCGCCCCATGACCCTTCATTCCACTGCGACTCGTTGCCGCCTGACTCCCACCAGTCGCCCATCGTGTGTAGGCCTGTTGACATTAAGGTGGGATGCGGTAGGCGGGTGCAAAGGGGGCTGGGGTGCATGGAGACACAGGTGGCAACAGCAATGCATATCACGGGGAGGTGGTGTGCCGGAGAGGCTGCCCCATGCCGTTCTTGCGGAGCTCCTCGACGAGCATTGGGAGAAAACGCTCGAATCACCCGCTCGGGGCAAAAAGTGAAACCAACACCCGAGTAACGCAGGCAAAGGCACGGCCTCCTGCGGGAATGTGGAGCACCATCTGTTCTTCAGACCATCATGGCTGTTGCAGCGTTGCATCGACCACACGGGGTGTGCTTGCCGGGTATGCCGCACAAACAACAACGTTGTTTATTTTCAGCAAGGAACAGCAGGGATTGCAGAGTCGCGGGCAGTGAAGTTGACAGTGGGCTCCATGATACGGTGGCCTACGGGAAACCTTGTGGCGGGCGCACACAACGTACATTTATGAGATTCACAGGGCACATGCATGGCAGATGGGAGAAGGTGATGCACATGCAAACAAGAGCACAGTGCTGGCAGGTGCTGCAACCCCCGTCTCAGGGGGTGGCCATCCCAGCCTCTGCTGCTCGGAAGTGGCCAGAGCCGAGCAGCCGAGGAGCCTGGCAGGTCGAGGTGCTGTGGAGGCAAGAGGCACAGCACCGCGTCAGCAGATCGGGCACTGGCACGATGTTTTGGTTCCCGTGACCTTCGCAGCCCTGCCAGTCGTGCGAGTGGATATCAAGGTGGATGACGTCCTTGCGGCCCTGCCAGTACCGCCGGAATGCCCTTGCAGCGGGCGATGCACCGCAGGTGCCCTGCGTCGGCCGAGGAAGTCCGGAAGGTGGCACTTCAGAGGGGAACTCCTGACAGGGCGCCCCTTCATGTCTTCCTCGCAGATTCCCATCGTGCGCTCCACCTCCTGCTTCGACAAGGTGCGGGCCGTCGTGTCTGTGGGGGTGGGTGGCTGCCCGTGCCCGAAGCCCAGGTAGGGTCCGAAGCCAAAACTACCCAGATCAGGCGGTTGGCTGAAGACAAACAACAGCTCGCCATCGAAGGTGTCGTCAAAGGTGACGGTGTCATCGGAAAAAGTGCCAAAAGGGCCAATCGTGCGCTTGTTCGTGGTGAATGTGATCTGTTGGAGAGGAGATGTCGCGAACCGGTTGGTCACCACGGTTTGTATGCCACTCACAAATTCGTCGTCGTCGAAGGCCACAGTGTGGAGCTCGAGGTTGTTCTCGATCGAGTGGTCGATTAGTCTTTGTCTGAGATAGGTGCCGTCAGTGTACGCAACTCCCACCCCAGTAACAGTGTGGTTGCGCACATCTGTGTTGTCTGTATTCACCCACACAGAGAGACCACAGATGCGGGTGTGCAGGTGCACCAGTTCCGTGCTGTTGTCGTTGTTCACCCCCGATAGGTACAGCCCAGGAGCACGCAGCTCAGTCCGGTGAACAAGCGGCACCTCCACAGGCTGCCCCGACCCGAACCCAATCTGCGTCACACACTGTGTCGACGCCCGCCCGTAGAGATACAGCAGTTGCATGCCTTCGGTGAACGAGACGGAGAAGTATGCCGCACCCTGCTCGGTGTGGCTCCCGTGGGGACCGCAGACACGCTTGTTGGTGACGAACGTGATTTCTTCCAAAGTAGACCCGCACCATCCACTGGCACCTGTGACGTATTCATCTTCGGCAAGGACAATGCGTGGGCCCGTCTGGCTTGCCAGACGCACCTCACCGTACACCAGACGGGCTCCATTGGCGTAGGTGAGTGCCAAACCCTTCTTCCCTGGCTGCACATCGATGCAGACGACACGCCCCCACGACAGCACCTTCTCGCAATCGTCGAAAGGTACACCTTCACCCACACCAAAGAGCTCTGACCTTGCAACATGCGGGTTGCCCAACACCACCTCGACTGCCGCCCCGTTCTCCAACGGGGTGTCCTGCAGCAGTGTGTCGGCGGCGCCAAGACACTCGCTGCTGCCTGGCAGACGCAGCCACACGTGCCGCAGCACGTGCCCCTCTGCACGCAGGCAGGACACCGCCTTGGCCTGCAGGCTGCCCACCGTCCCATCGGGGCTTGTCTCCACAGCCACACGCACATCTGTGCCGGCAATGCAGGCAAACACCTCCATGGTGTAGATCTGGTGGTGTGGTGTGGTGTGCACGGGGCAGGCACAGGGAGGAACCACACTTGCACTGGCGGTGCACAGCACCCCTATCGCCAACAGGTGCTGCTCTCTGCGGCACCGTGCCTCTAGCCTCTGTGGATGTGTTGGCAAGTCACTCCCGCACCACATTGCCGTGTGGGTGTGCTTTGCAGTGTGAGCCTCAGTCCGGTTGCGATGTATACCAGAGGAAGGTGGAGCAGAGACGGGGCTGATGCCTTTCCCGGAGTGAGGGCGTGATGTCGCGCGTGTGCAATGCTGGGAACGGAAGGGGGGGGGGGGGGGCAACGGAGGAAACGCTGCTGGTTCTGCGGTGGCTCCTTTCTGCGAGGTTTTTTTCAAATCCACCGGTGCTCAAGGAGGCAGCGTTCAAGTGTAGTAAGCTTGCAGCTGGATCACTGTGTTGTTCACCTACGATCCGCCCCCGTTGTGCGGGTGGCCAGAAGGTTGCACAGACAAAACAACAGAAACCTGCCAGTCCTTCTTTGCGGAGGTTCTGCGTGCGCCCACCCACAGGTGGCAGCTCCTGTGAGACGCCACGGCCGTACTGTAGGAAAAAGCTTGTTGCGGAAGACACACACACAGGGGGAGAGAGGGTCACACACAAGGCTCTCGCTCGCGGCAGACAGATCCACGCCAACCTCGCGGCAGCGGGCGCCATGATGGGCGCAGAGGTGCGGGCGCTGCGGGACGGCGGTTCGTCGATGTACAACAAGCTGGCGCGGCGGATGGATGGCCTTGAGGCGAGCCTCCGGGGGGGTGTGGCGGGAATGCCGCCCAACGAGCCCGGACCCGGAGGCGGTGAGGCAGGAGACGAGGGCGGCGGAGCATCGGCAGCGCTGTGACCCCAGAGCCGGTTCTCCCCGCCCTCAACGCCAGTCCACGCTCGATGAGTTTCGCAACCGCCGGGGGGAAAGCAACTAAGTTCCTGATTTTCATGCTGAGTGTCAGGCCTAAGCAAGTAGAAATAAAGTAACTTAGTTCCTGATTTTCGTGCTGAGTGTCACCACCAGTATTCTCAAACGAGGCTAGAGTTCGTCGGGATTGGCGTCTTCACCAGCTTTCTTCGTCATCCATTTTGGAGGCATTGGAGGCAGCTTACGCTTCAGGATCTCTGCACGGATGCACGCCATCATCTGCACGAACCAGAGTCTGTTCTTCGGGGTCAGAAGGCTCACGCCGTACTCATCGCCAGGTGTCAGTGCATCCATCGGAACGTACTAAAACATCGGCCTCACTGTTGATGTTCATCCCAGCAAATTTGAACGCGATGGAGTGGCCACTGATCATGAACTCCCCGGTGGCGAATCCGCACAGATTGGCCAGACACATCGCAAGTGGGATCTTCTTCTCCCGCAGACATTCATCGGGAACTTCGTACTGATAGAGGACTCCTTGCAGCTGTGCGAAACAGACGTGGACCTGCTCAGCAGTGTTCCTCGGTTCAGCAACACCCTTCAGGTCCAGCTCCCACGTTCCATTGACGACGTCTTCTGTTCTGGCGGGGCACTCTGCAAACACCCTCCCTTCCGGCAATAGGTCGATGTTGTGGAGGTCCTTGGTGAACCCGATACCATTCTTAAATGCCACATCGCAAAAGGGGTTCACCTACTTGAGATGCCACTAGCTTGTCGGGTGAAGTCTGCCTGACTGGCCTTCCCGAAAGCATTCCAGGTCAATCTTGTTGCTGGCATGCAATGGTGGCTTGCCTGAGAACTCCCTGTCGACATGAGATAACTTCCTGCCACTTGTGCCCAACATAAGAATCCGGCGTATACTGTTGTGTTGTGTTGTGTTGTGTTGTGTTGGCGTTGTGGGAGACTTCGGCCGGACATAAGACACAAAACATCAATATCCCGCCACTGTCAGACTCGGGTCTGCTCTAGGAGCAAGCACCCTGGACGCTGGTGGCATTCGCGGGGGTTTCGGTCCTCACGGGTCCGCCGCTTTGGCAGGCACCCTGGATTCCGAAAGAGAGCTGGTCCAACTCGGGTCCGCCGCGTTGGCGTGCACCCTGGGACCCAACTGTCCAACAATGCAAGACGGAACGCGCGCAGCGGCATCTGGAAATCTGTAGAGGCGACGGTGGTCATAATTCATAGAAGCGAGATCCTCCATCACAGGTACTCGCTCAACCGACTTGTGATGGGTGTAGAACACAACGGCCTTCCCATAGTTTCCAACCGGTTACTTTTTGTTTGTGCAACCGGGGTGTTAATCTGCAGAAGGAAGGTGAAGAGACTGATAAGGCAGGGAAGTAAATTATGCAGAGTACACGCCCACATTGCTGCCACAGCTCCTTTTTAGGCTTAACACACTTCTCGCCCGAGCGGGTGATTTGCGCGTTCTACCAAAAAACGCGTCTCGTGGGAGATAGGGGGCAGCTCAGCCACCGCTTTTCCGTTGCATTAGGCACCGTTCAGTGCAAAAGCTGACGTACGGAGGGGCGAAGGCAGGGAGCAAAAAATCACCACTCGTTGGCCTGATGAAGGGTGGTGTTTGTTCCGTTCGCCCCCCTTCCAACCTTGCAAGAAAACCGTTGTTGCAAGTGGTAGAAAGACAAGCACACAGGGAAGTCGTCTTCTCTAGTCCTCCCTTGACCCCCTAGTCGCACCGAAGGTGCTTACAGGGGGGGGTCAAATAAACGTACTTAGTACTACTATTCGGCGAACGCGCGGGCCTAAATCGACCTCGCCAGAAAATTAATAAATAGTTTGCGAGCGAATAGACGTACTAAGTACGTCTATTCAACTTTTCCTAAAAACGCTGTTTGCAGGGGCTCTGCGGGGCTGTTTGGTCCACCAGGGGCGCGCTGGTCACTGCTGTCGTCCGTCTCTCACTTCTTCTGCCTTCCGGTCGAGTATCCGCTCTGTTCTCGTCCTACCACTCGCCCCTCATTTGGTTTCGTACCGTTTTGATTTGTATTGCCCCCCCCCCCCTCTGGTGCCCCCCCTGGTTGACATTCTTGTTGAGTTAGTGAAAGCATACACAGTTCATCAGAGCTGTCAGCTTCACTGTCGGTGGTTGGTTGGTGCGTTGATGCTTAAAAAAAGATGTGAAAAGGGCAAGCCACAACCAGCACGCCCCAACTTACTTCTTCTTGGGCTTGCTGGGGCAAGTCTGCATGTTGTGCCCAGGCTTCCTACACCCTTTGCAGAGCCTGCGGTGTTTGTTGGGAGTCTGGGTGGTCGGGGACGCTGCGCGCTTCTTTTCGGAGGACTGGGAGGACTGGGAAGGCTGTGTCTGTGTGAGAGAGTTCACACGAACCGGCTTCGCCCATGCCAAGATGCTTGTCTGTTGGGTTGGCTGAGACACAACTTTCTTTTGGGTGGACTGCTTCTCTGTGCTCTCTTTTGCCTTCCCGTCCAACCCAGGTTCAAGGTCCGCACCACCAGCCTCAGGGGATGTTTCTGTGCTTGGTGCGAAGGTGAGGTCCGGACAAAGGGAGCTCTTCACGAACCCGTCCTCCTCACCCGACACCTTCAGCACGTACCCCATATCCCGCAAGCGCTGGGCTACCACCTCCCCCCTCACACTTTCCACCGACTTTCCCCAAACAGCTCCAACAGAGGTGCACATGGCCTCGCGGTACCACCTCTCTGTGAAGCGACAATCCTGGCGAAAACCTTCGGCTGTTGATTTCTTTATCTCGAGACGGGCTTTGTCCTTGAGCCCTTCCAGGTGAGTGTGGAAGGCAGCCTTGAATGGTGCAAATGCATGCACATCAAGGTACTGCACTGTTCCTGTCAACCCACCTGGAATGACCGCTGACTTCGCCCCCGTCTTCCTGTGCAAGTACGCAACATTTTTTGGTGCAATGTGTGTTGTCGCCGAGTCATAAATGACAAGCACGTTTTTGTTTTTGCAAATGGGGGCCAAGACGCTGTCAATCCACCACCGCCACTCGGCTTCTTTGACCCAGCCGGTTTTCTGGAAAGTACAGTTAACCCCCGAGTCTTTGTGAATCTGATGCTCCTCCTTCTTTATCCTCTCGCCCGCACCTTTAAAAACGATCGACTGCTTTGTCGCAAGAATGGTCCTGTCTTTCACACTGAACGTGACAGCACCAATCAACGTGGCAAATCTATTTTTTCCAGCATCGGTATCGACCACGATGTTGGTGTCAGTGGTGTAGCACAACAGTTTGTCCCTGCGGGTAGAGCTCTTGTACAAGGCAGACTCATCCACATTCACAACCAGGTCAAAAGTACCAAAGGGGTTGTGCAGCAGCTCGGACCCGATGGAGAGGCGTCTGATGGTGGACCAGAAGCTGTGCAACTGGACCCGGGCTTTTTCAAGAGAAAGCTTGGCAATGCGCGAAGTACGAAATTGAAACTTGTTTCTCCTGGCCCAACCGTCGATCCACTCCACCGAAGCCTGGAAGCCTTTCGGGAAGGGAACAAAGGACATGGCAAGCTCCTTGATTTTGCGGCGCGTCGTTGGCAAGTCGTTCTTCCGCCGTTCTCCCACTTCTTTAAGCACGTGGGCCTCCACCTCAGGAAAGAAACACGACCTCCCCCTCCCCGCCTTTCTTTTGGCATGTGTTTTTCCGCAGCTGGTCCTCGAAGGCTACATCTATGGTGAGGTGTGTCTGGGGCCATCCGTCCACATCTTCTCGTTGGTGGTAGGGACTGCGGACGCCGTAGATGAGGAGTCGTTTAATGCGCGCCGCTCTTCAGCAGTGATTTTGACGCCTCTGGACCCCAGGAGTTTGCGGGTTTCCGGTTTTGCGGTCTTCAGCAGTGGTTCTGATGCCTCTGGACCGCAGGAGTTTGCGGGTTCGCTGGTTTCCCGTCCGTATGTGTCTGAGGGGGGATGCCCCGATTCCCTTCGTCATGACATATCTTTGAGCGTAGGTCACTTCCCCCCTCTACGGACCCCGTGCACCCTGGTTCCCCTAAGTGGCACCAATAGACCCCGTTGTCCCCATTCCTTGCCCCAAAGTTTGCAGATTTGTGTGTCTCCAAAAAGAAAGAGTCCGGGTTTTGTTTGTGCGCACGAGCGGCAGTGTGTTGTGGCCCCTGTGAAGGGCGTTGCTGTGATAAAAGTGGTTTTGTGTTGCTCACTCAAAACACACTGCGCGCGGGTACGCTCCCACTGACTCTTTCGCTGTGACAAGCAAGCTTGTTTGGGCAAAAGAGTCCGGGTTTTGTTTGTGCGCACGAGCGGCCCTCTCTTAGGAAACCGCCCCCCCCCCCCCCGTCCCCCCTGTTCTGGACTCTCAAGTCTGCTGTGGCGACCCAGCCTGTTATAGTCTGTCGGTAGTTGGCAAGGCCTGCCAGAGTAGGTTCATCTCTGCTGTTAGTTCGGACCCCGAACTCGCGCGCAGCCAGCGGGAAGGGGCGTCTGCTGGGTTCTCGTCGCTGCGGACGTAACGCAGGGTGAGGGAGGAGCCGGTGTCCACGATGTTCCTCCATATATCTTCGATCATGTCGTTGTGGTAGGGATCCAGACTGTAGCCCGCTGTAACACTGTGAACGACTGCCGTGTTGTCTACATGGGCCAAGATGGAGACAGGACCCCCTAGGGTAGCCGTGCGTAGCCCGAGCATCAAGGCGTACAGCTCCTTCGTATATATGTGTGCAGATCTCAGTTCAGGCGAAAACGTTCCGCTGTATGCCCGCCCCTGGAAAATGTAACCCCAGCCGGCGTCGCAGGCGTCGGAAGCCAGCTTATCGCATTTGGGGGGCGGGATGGTCCAATCGCTCCACTCGTTGAGGGACACTTCCCGGAGGCAGCGTGTAAAAGCAACCCGGTCTGGCGTCGTCACAGTGATCTCCTGGTCCCAATCGGGTTGCGAGGTCCCCATAGACCGTGCTGTCTTGGACATCCAGCGCAGGATCTCACCGACATGCCATAGGGGGCGAAGCCGAACGTGCTGGGCCCATAGAATGCACCCCGCTAACTTCCACAGTGTGCGGCGGCAGAGCGGGAAGGCGAAGGCCTCGGAGCCCCCCAGCGCCTGGTAACCGGCGGTAAGCTTGTCGACCCAGTCGGGAGCCAATCGCCACCTCCTGTTGGGAACGTCGACTTCCAAGCCCAGGAAGCAGGCCCGCTGGCAGGGGGCAGTGTGTGAGCCGATGGTTACATTGTACCTGCTGCAGAGAGCGCGGAAGCGGGCGTTAGCCTCCATCAAGCTGACTACGTCCTGGCCGAAAAACACTGTGTTGTCAATCCAGCACACAGCACTGAGCTGGGGGCTGTGTGCGCACACCTCGCCAGCCAGCGCCTCGGTGATACTCTGTGCGAGCTGGGGTGCGGCCCGGTAACCCATGGGCATGCGCGTCATCCGCAGTCGGCGATCCCCACATCTAAATGCGAAAAACGAACGCGCACCCTCCTCCAGAGGAACCTGGAAGAAAAACGCCGCGAAGTCGAACTCGGCGACCCACCCGGCCTCCATTGCCCTGGTGAGGATGGTCCGGTAGGAAGGAAGGCGACAGGGTGGAGTCGGTATGTGTGAGGTGAGCGCGTTGATTCGTATGCCTGAGAGGATGAAGCGTAGACGGGTGTCCTTCTTGGGCACAGTGAAGGCGGATGAGAAGATGGGTGCAGCTTCGGTCCTGCGTGGCAGCGCCTCTGCGAAGTTTGCGCTTAGGATGGATGAAACAAGGGGCCCCAGTTTGTCATTGCGAGGCCCCGGGCCGGCCTTCGCGGAAGCTCGGACAGTCTGGGGGGCGGACTCGGTCAGCTTGCGTAGGAAATCAGGCCTGATCCAGTCGAAAGCGGGGATGAGGCAGGGGAAGTCTTTTTGTAGCAGTTCGGCGAGCAGCGGGGAGGGGGGGGCAGCAGCGATCTCACCGTCGTAGGCGCTTTTATGGGGGCGGACGCCGGTACTCAGCTCCACCCAGGAGTCGGCGTGGTCGTAGGCGGCCCAGGCCTTCCTTATCAACCGTCGAAGGGCTGTGTCCTCTGAGTCAGGGCCGCGTCCAGCGCCGAGGAGGCGGCAGCGGTCGAGATCACTGGGGCCCACGTCTCCCTCGGGATGTACCCTCTCGTCGATTCGGGCTGTCTGTGTCGGCCCGCCGTCTGCGCGACTGCCTCGCCGCACTCCTGTGCCACCGTTGTGAGAGACGCATGCCGAATCATGTGGGAGGTGCAACCTAGAACCCCCTTGACGAAGGCCAGATACTTGCGGTAGTCCACTTGGGGGAAGAGGAGGGCGTTTTCCGGGAAGGCGGACTGCTTCTTGGCCCGGAGGAAGGACCCGAGCTCGGAGCCCTCGCGCACCAGCAGCGTCTGTCCTGCGCTCCGAAGATCCGTCTTCCCCCCCACCAAATGGACCAGGATGTTCCCCGGGGAGGGACTGGAGGGCTCGGCGGGAGAGTGCATCTGAATGTGAGACGCCCGGAGCAGCCTCAGATCGACGTGCCTCAGAGCCAGGGCGGACTGCAGGTAGAGCGCTTCCTGCATCGGGGTCGCCCTCGTGCCGATGGCTTGTCGGATGGCAGCCATGCTGGGTGTGTTCTGGCGGACTCGTTCCTGTCTTGCGAATTCGTCCTGCTGCCCCGTCAGGGCGCGGCGGAAGGCTTCGACTGGATCGCGGGACCCCATGCGCAGGTAGGTCATGTACTGCAGGGCACTGGAGGGACTCAGGCCTGACTCGACCTTGTGTTTCAGCCACATAAGATGTCCCAGTACCGGGGGTATGTCCTCGTCGTGCTCCTGAACTGCCTTGGCGAAGGCCTCGGCTCTCCGAAGTACCGACAGCAGGGCATCCTGTGACTTGTGGCAGTTCTGCAGGAAGAGGCAGGTGCGACCTCGGAGTGCTGAAATCTGCGCCGGGGGAAGGGTGTCGGGGTCCCTGATGCGGCTGTGGTCGAGGCGGGGGTGCAGCGGGAAGTGGTCCGACGGACCGGCCCACACGAGGCGAGCTGCTTGAGGGGAGTGATCTGGGTGTAGGGGTGGTGTTGTATAATCCTGGGGGAACAGCCTCAGCTGGGATATGGGGCAGGCTGGTGAGATCCGGGGGGCTGGGGGTCCCGGAAACTCGCTGTGGGGTGGGGGGGAGCTTTCTGATCTGGTCAATGGCAACGACTGCCTGGGTAGGGGGGCTGTTGTTTTTACATGCTCCTCCGGGAACAGCCGCAGCTGGTGACCGGGAGGAGGAGACATTACCTGCCTCGGGAAGGGGGTGGTCTGGTGCACGCACTCCTCGTTGAGCAGGCTCAGCTGCCTTGAGGGTTCCGTGCTGATAGGTGGCTGTGTGTTGTATTCCTGGGGCGGGGCAGGGGGGAAGGGGGGGCTCTGCTGGCCCGGGGTCCATGTGCTGTTGGTAATCGGTTCCCGTGGTAAGGGTGATGAAATCGACCCCTCCGTGAGGAGCAAGTGCGGTAGAGCCGTGGGGGGGCTCGGGTCTCCCTGGTTGGGGGGGAAGGAGGAGACAGCTTCCGCGCTGCTTGGGGGGGATTTCCTGGGTTCTAGGGAGGACAACGACTGCCCGGGAGTGATGATGGTTAGCACTTCCTCGTGATCCTGGGGGAGCAGCCTCGGCTGGTGTTGGGACAACGACTGCCCGGGAGAGTGGGGGGGGTAATCCTTCTTGTGCTCGTGGGGAAACAGCATCAGCTGAGGTGAGGACAGCGGCCGCCCGGGAGAGTGGGGGGGGTGTTCCTTCTTGTGCTCGTGGGGAAACAGCAACAGCTGAGGTGAGGACAGCGGCTGCCCGGGAGAGTGGGGGGGGTGTTCCTTCTTGTGCTCGTGGGGAAACAGCATCAGCTGAGGTGAGGACAACGACTGCCCGGGAGGGGGAGGAACCAGTGGAATCTCGTGTTGCTGGGGGGCCGGTTGTGGCTGATGACGGGGCAACGACTGCCTGGGGGAGGAGGTTGCCTTTTCGTGTTCTTGGGGGAACAGCCTCAGGTGAAGATGGGACAACGACTGCCCGGGGGGGAAGATGGGGGGCTCCTCCGTGTGAAACTGGGGAGACAGCATTTTCTGGTGAGGATGCAACGACTGCCGGGGGGTTGGAACACTTGACAAGCCCCCGTTTTCTTGGGGGAAAAGTTTCAGGGAGGACATCGGCTGCCCGGGGGGAGACACTTCGGCCTCGCTTGCGTCCTGTCATTTGCCGCCCTTGCCTCCCTTGCGCTGCTTCTTGTGGGGCGGGGCGTAGGGCTCGAACTGGGTCTGGGGGAGGTGGGAGGGGAAATACCCAAAAAGTCCATTCTGCGGGGCAGGGGAGGGGGGGGGGAGCCGCCCGGGAGGGGCCTTCTTGCTGGGAGCAAGCTCGCGACTGCCGCTCTCGATGGAGGAGAGGGCGAGCACAGAGAGGGGGTTGGGGCCCCCTGGGAGGGGGGAATGGGCCCGGTAGCGGGTCTCGAAGTGCAGGACTGCCGACTCGGCCGCCTCCATTACCGAGAAATGGATGGCGGCGAGGCGGGACATCAGCCCGTGGCAGACCCGCAGGACTGCATCCTTGGACGAGGGTGTGGCCAGGAGAGGGATCAGGCTCGTTACGGCCTCCAGCAGGACCCTCCCTTCGTGGAGCTTAGGGGACCCGGGGCAGCCAGGGGCGCGGGGGAGATGGCGCCCGAAGAAGTCCCGCAAGTCCACCCGGACGGACTCGGCCCGGGACGGGTGCTCCAGTCCAGGGAGCCAGGTGTGAGGGATGCGAGGATCGTACCCCTCGGGGAGCCCTACCACGATTAGGGAAGCGGCCTCGATGTTAGAAGCGATGAGCCCAGCTTGGGCGCTGGAAGCTTGCAACATGGACTGCAGGAGGGCGCGAACATCTACCTCGCTGGCGGCGAGACCCTTCTTAATAATCTCAGCGTTGGTAGTCGGAGCGGCAGCAGGAGGAGCAGGGGGATCGGCTGCAGGAGGGGGGGTGGACTGGGCAGATGCAGGGTCAGGAGTGGGGTTGTTCACTGGAGGATCATTGTTCTGGGGGGCGGCGACCGAACCCTGAACCCGCTCCCATACACAGAGCGGGCACAAGTAGCCGGACTCCCGCAACAACCTGCCGAGGCTCTCATCGAGCACGCCTGGCGGGAGCCTCTTGCCGAGACAGTCGGCTGAGGCTTGCCCGCCGCAGCCCGGACAGTTGGCAGCAGATTCATGGGTGTCCGGGCAGCAGGGGAAAATGCACCTGCCGGTAGGGTCCCGAGCCGGGTCAGGGCCTTTGATTCCATTCAGCGCCGTCCAGCAGACGGTGTCTGTTATCAACCCGACCCGGGAGGGAGACATGCGCACGAGCTATAGTTTTTGTTTGTGCGCACGAGCGGCAGTGTGTTGTGGCCCCTGTGAAGGGCGTTGCTGTGATAAAAGTGGTTTTGTGTTGCTCACTCAAAACACACTGCGCGCGGGTACGCTCCCACTGACTCTTTCGCTGTGACAAGCAAGCTTGTTTGGGCAAAAATCTCAAAAAAAACGAAAAATTTCCCCAAAAAAAAAGGGTGAAAAGTAAGTACTACTATTCAACGGCCCAACGTGCCCCAGAGCCCCAAAAAAATAAGTACTACTATTCGGCTAAGTACTACTATTCAACTAAGTACATTTATTTGACCCCCCCCTGTAAACCAGTTTACTGAATGTTGCGTTGTGTTGTGTTGTGGTTTTCAAGTGAATTCTTGCCTGCGTGTGTCAGGCAGGCATCCGAGGCACAGGGTGGGGAGGGCTTCAGCTAGCAAGGGGCACATGCATGGCAGATGGGAGAAGGTGGTGCACATGCAAACAAGAGCACAGTGCTGGCAGGTGCTGCAACCCCCGTCTCAGGGGGTGGCCATCCCAGCCTCTGCTGCTCGGAAGTGGCCAGAGCCGAGCAGCCGAGGAGCCTGGCAGGTCGAGGTGCTGTGGAGGCAAGAGGCACAGCACCGCGTCAGCAGATCGGGCACTGGCACGATGTTTTGGTTCCCGTGACCTTCGCAGCCCTGCCAGTCGTGCGAGTGGATATCAAGGTGGATGACGTCCTTGCGGCCCTGCCAGTACCGCCGGAATGCCCTTGCAGCGGGCGATGCACCGCAGGAACAGACGCAGGTGCCCTGTGTCGGCCAAGGAAGTCCGGAAGGTGGCACTTCAGAGGGGAACTCCTGACAGGGCGCCCCTTCATGTCTTCCTCGCAGATTCCCATCGTGCGCTCCACCTCCTGCTTCGACAAGGTGCGGGCCGTCGTGTCTGTGGGGGTGGGTGGCTGCCCGTGCCCGAAGCCCAGGTAGGGTCCGAAGCCCAGATCAGGCGGTTGGCTGAAGACGAACAACAGCTCGCCATCGAAGGTGTCGTCAAAGGTGACGGTGTCATCGGAAAAAGTGCCAAAAGGGCCAATCGTGCGCTTGTTCGTGGTGAATGTTATCCGTTGGAGAGCAAATATCTTGAACTTGCTGGTCACCACGGTTTGTATGCCACTCACAAATTCGTCGTCGTCGAAGGCCACAGTGTGGAGCTCGGGGTTCTGGATCTGGCCACATGGTCTATTTAGCATGTGTCTGAGATAGGTGCCGTCAGTGTACGCAACTCCCACCCCAATAATAGTGCGGTTGCGCACCTCTGTGTCGTATGTATTCACCCACACAGAGAGACCACAGATGCGGGAGTGCAGGTGCACCAGTTCCGTGCTGTTGTCGTTGTTCACCCCCGATAGGTACAGCCCAGGAGCACGCAGCTCAGTCCGGTGAACAAGCGGCACCTCCACAGGCTGCCCCGACCCGAACCCAATCTGCGTCACACACTGTGTCGACGCCCGCCCGTAGAGATACAGCAGCTGCATGCCTTCGGTGAACGAGACGGAGAAGTATGCCGCACCCTGCTCGGTGTGGCTCCCGTGGGGACCGCAGACACGCTTGTTGGTGACGAACGTGATTTCTTCCAAAGTAGACCCGCACCATCCACTGGCACCTGTGACGTATTCATCTTCGGCAAGGACAATGCGTGGGCCCGTCTGGCTTGCCAGACGCACCTCACCGTACACCAGACGGGCTCCATTGGCGTAGGTGAGTGCCAAACCCTTCAATGATGGCTGCACATCGATGCAGACGACACGCCCCCACGACAGCACCTTCTCGCAATCGTCGAAAGGGACACCTTCACCCACACCAAAGAGCTCTGACCTTGCAACATGCAGGTTGCCCAACACCACCTCGACTGCCGCCCCGTTCTCCAACGGGGTGTCCTGCAGCAGTGTGTCGGCGGCGCCAAGACACTCGCTGCTGCCTGGCAGACGCAGCCACACGTGCCGCAGCACGTGCCCCTCTGCACGCAGGCAGGACACCGCCTTGGCCTGCAGGCTGCCCACCGTCCCATCGGGGCTTGTCTCCACAGCCACACACACATCTGTGCCGGCAAGACATGCAAACACTTCCATGGTGTAGATCTGGTGGTGTGGTGTGGTGTGCACGGGGCAGGCACAGGGAGGAACCACACTTGCACTGGCGTGCACAGCACCCACTATGCGTGGCACACCCCCGCCGCACGCAGAACCTCCGCAAAAAAGGACTGGCGGGGTTCGGTTGTCTTGTCTGTGCAACCTTCTGGCCACCCGCACAACGGGGGCGGATCGTAGGTGAACAACACAGTGATCCAGCTGCAAGCTTACTACACTTGAACGCTGCCTCCTTGAGCACCGGTGGATTTGAAAAAAACCTCGCAGAAAGGAGCCACCGCAGAACCAGCAGCGTTTCCTCCGTTGCCCCCCCCCCCCTTCCGTTCCCAGCATTGCACACGCGCGACATCACGCCCTCACTCCGGGAAAGGCATCAGCCCCGTCTCTGCTCCACCTTCCTCTGGTATACATCGCAACCGGACTGAGGCTCACACTGCAAAGCACACCCACACGGCAATGTGGTGCGGGAGTGACTTGCCAACACATCCACAGAGGCTAGAGGCACGGTGCCGCAGAGAGCAGCACCTGTTGGCGATAGGGGGCGGCTAGGCATAAGAAATCAAGCACAGCGGGACGCGGCGCTGCCCACCCACAGGTGGCAGCTCCTGTGAGACGCCAGGCCGTGCTGTAGGATAAAGCTTGTTACGGAAGGCATACACACAGGGTGGGCTATGTGGGGGGTCTGTGCGGCACACAACGCCTCCCCGCCTCTCACAGCACAGCAGGGGAGCGCATCACCGGGATTCACCCATGGCTGCCCCGCGGGGCTGCAAAGGGGAGGGGGGTGGGGGGGGGTGGGGGGGCGAGAGTTGTTGCGGAAGTGGGTATGTTGCGCGGCACACTCGGGCACCCCCGCTCAGAAGTCGATGCACCGCCCGCCCTTCTCCCAGTCGCCGTAGCGTGTCGGCTCCAGCCCAGGGTAGCCGTTAATCTGCAGGGGTGGGGGGTGAGGTTGTATACGGCAGTGGATATCACACAGCGCTCGACTTGACAACCCAAAAACGTGATCCTTTGCCGCCTCCATCTCCATACCTCACCCGTCTTCGGGTTCTGAAACAGGGCATCCTGGTCCTGGTTCTGGTTGTGGAGGTATTCGGGACTGCCGATGCTCAGTGCCATGCGCTGCGCCTGCTCGTCCAGCTTCTTAAACTCCTGCTGCTTCCTCGCCGAAGCGAGGAACTGCGCACCCTCGCGCTTTGAGATGGATGTAAACTTGATGTCGGCAGGGTTCGCACCCCAGGCCGCCCGGCACACCACGGTCCGCGCCAGCAGGCTGCGTGTCATTATGCAACGTGTATGCAGTGTGCCTGCCGCAATGTGTGGTGCAGGCTCGGCATGTGTGCGGCACCTCCGTAGGCAAGCCACGGCGAAAAAGCGCAGCGACAAAGCGTATGAGGCGTTGAGTGTGGGGCCTCCGTTGCAATGCGCAAAGGAGGCCCCGCACCTGGGTGCGGAAATCAACCGAAAACTTAGGGGGCGGGGGCTGGGGGGGAAGGGGGACGGAGTACACCTGGGTGGTTTGCAGCTGAGCGCAGCTTGCTCTCAGCATCATCGTTGTCCATTGCAGGTGGCATTGCAGGCGCGGGGGGGTGCGGGGTGGGGGACCCACATTGGGTGCGTGTTATGAGCATGCCCCAAAAAGCTGAACCCGGAAGGCAACAGCGGGATCGTGCTGCGGCTGCTGCCAGCTCACCCCATAAAAAGCGCCTTCGTCGGCGTGATCATGTTGGGGCTCTGTGCCAGTTCCAGGGGGGTTCCATGATCACGCCACTCGTCGGGTTCCTGTTTTGGGAACAACACCAGCGCACACACACACCCCACCCCCCTCCCCCACTCCGAGCCGCTGATGGGTGGTTTGCAGCTGAGCGCAGCTTGCTCTCAGCATCATCGTTGTCCATTGCAGGTGGCATTGCAGGCGCGGGGGGGTGCGGGGTGGGGGACCCACATTGGGTGCGTGTTATGAGCATGCCCCAAAAAGCTGAACCCGGAAGGCAACAGCGGGATCGTGCTGCGGCTGCTGCCAGCTCACCCCATAAAAAGCGCCTTCGTCGGCGTGATCATGTTGGGGCTCTGTGCCAGTTCCAGGGGGGTTCCATGATCACGCCACTCGTCGGGTTCCTGTTTTGGGAACAACACCAGCGCACACACACACCCCACCCCCCTCCCCCACTCCGAGCCGCTGATGTGGATGAACACACCGCATGCCCTGCCCGCCTCCCTTTCCCTCTTCCCCACCCGCCCCCCAAGATGTCCGGGCGGACGACATCATTGCAGCCCACCGATGATACGCGGTTGCCTCCCTTGCCACTTTATGGGCCCTCGCTACCAGTCACAGCTCGTCAGTCAGTGAGGGGAAGTGAGCTGTTGCTCGCTTTCTCCCACTCAGGCGTATTGCAGTTTGGGCTAGCGTGGCTGGCATCGCGGCGTGGCCCCGAGGGTCCACCCACGTGAGAGACCGTGCCCGCTCAGTCACATCTGGTAGCGAAGGCCCCCAGAGGAAGGCTTTTCACAGGGGGCCCTCGCTGCCAGTCACAGTTCGTCAGTCAGTGAGGGGAAGTGGGGCTTGTTGCTCGCTTTTTCTCACTCAGTCACACCTGGTAGCGAAGGCCCCCACAGGGGTGCAAATTTCAAGAGAACGGAACCAACAGACATCCAGGGGGCCACTTCTGCCCCCCCCCCCCCCCCCAGCCGACAGGCGAACTGAGGGGGTGGGGGGGGCGGTGGTGTTATGTGCCTTGCAGATCCGGCAAGCCGCAGGGGAAGGGGATGGTGGGGCGGGCGGCTGCTCTCTGGCGTGGCATCTAATAGGGTTGAATAAAAGCCTAAAATCAGATGGGGGTATCTAAGGGAGGGGAGGGGGGTGGGGACACAGCGCAGCAGGAATTGCAGCACAGCACAGCAAGCATGACAACACGCTAGGGATCCGCCTGGGCACGCGTAGAAGGGCCGGGGGGACTGCAGGGGGTACCAAGTCGCGCATCAAGAGTCGGATGCGATTCTGTTCTCCCACCATGCAGTGCGCCACAGGGAGGCAGGCCGTCACACTCGGTTCGACACACACAGTGGGGACGAGGCAGACGTGATATGCATGTCCCAAGGCAGGTGGAGGCGGGGCACGGCAGCCACACACACGTTCATCTTTTTCACACTCGCAACAAGAAAACTTGTCGCAGTGAAAATTCAAAAAGATAGTAGGCAGCGCTTTGGGTGACAAACACAATCTACCTTGCCTTGTTGCTATGACTGTGCGCACTTCATTCACACCAACCTTCATCAGGCAAAACACATGAGGCTTGTTCACCCGGGTTTGGCGCAAAAACAACAGCCTGCTCTTATTAGTCTAGTGCAGGCCCCACCGAGCGAACTATGGTGCTGCCTCCACATCCTGTCACACACACACACACACACACAGGTGAATGCTTTTTGTGATTGGTTTGGTGTTGTTTGGAGGGAGTGTGTGGAGCACACCGAGGCGTCCGCTCTTGATGCCACCGCCACTGCCACAGCGGCATGCACGCGTGTTAAACATCTTTTGGCGATCTGATGGGTTCCTATTTGCCAGGGGCGACTCCCTTTTCCTGTCGCTTCAGAGCGAATGCCTCTAAAGTGTGATGACAGCCCGCAATGAGAAACGCCGTTCCACTCGCAGTAAAAACTGCGGGGGTAAAGAAACGAAGCTAGGCGGCGGGCCTTCCTCCAGTAATAGAAGTGCATCTCAGCACGACTCCTCGAAAAGGTCCGGCGACGGCAGGCCCTCAAAGGCGTACGTGTCATACATCGGTGTCTCGGGAAGCTGCGATGGCGACAGCGGGTCAGCCGCCTCCACCACCGCCCCCCCCTCCGCCTCCGGCTGCGGGGCGGCGCTCTCCTGCGACCCCCCTGCCCCTTTGGTGGGGTACGCCTTCTTCGCGTTGCCGCCACCCGGCGGCGCCACCACCTTCGTGGGGCGCGTCTTGCGCTGCCGCTTGCCGGGCGGCATGCGCTGCCCCCCCCCTGTGCCCTTCGGCACCGCCTGCGCGGTGCTGCTGCGCGGTGCTGGCGCCGCTGCGTGTGTGTCAGGGCTCCCCTTCGTCGCAACGCTGGGAATGGCGGTGGAGGGCGTGTCTCCTGCAGGCGAACCTGCACCCGTCAGCACTTGCTGGATGCGCTTCTTCGCTGTGGCGCATGCCTTGACGTAGTCTTCAGGGTTCATCACCTCACGGTCAGCCAGCTTGAAGAGCGTCACGCCGCGCGCCACGATGGACCGCACAGACTCCAGCCGCAGCGTCCCTCCGATGCGGGAGCGTTTGAACACGCCGCAGAGCCGCCCGTTGCTGGTCAGCTCCTCCCGCCACGACACCTCGATCCCTTCGTGTGTCACGTCGCGCACCTTGCCCAGCCAGAAGGACTCGCCGGCATCCGCGGAGGTGGGGTCGACCGCGATGCAGAACATCTCCCCCACGTGCAGCTGCATCTTTTTGTTCCACGCAGGCGTGGTGGTTTTGGCACACTGCGCGAGGCTGCGCTCCACACAGCGCAGCGACTGGCTCAGCCGCAGCGCGCGCAGCGACCCGGCCTTTGCGGCAGCAGCGTCGGCAGGCGGGTGCACCGCCACCCCGCCGGGCTGCCTCTGCTCTGCCTTGCGGGCGGCTGGCTGTGGCGCCTGCTGCTGCTGCTGCTGCTGCTGCCTCGGCACAGCCTCAGCACCCTCCGCGCCGCTGGGGGCCCGCTTGCGCTTCGCCTTGCCCCCCACGGCAGGTGCGGCGGGTTGCACTTCCGCAGGTTGCAGCTCCGCCTCCGGCACGTCGCACTGCGTCGGCTCGATCTCCTGGTCGCGCGCATCAGCCTCTGCCAGCTGCGTGCCCGGGACGAGCCCCGACACATCGCTGCCCACGGTGCACAGCACTGGCGGGGGGAACGGGGTTGGCAGCTGTGTGGATCCGGTGCGGCGCTGGCGCCGCTCGGTGTGACACGCCTCCCACGACAGCGACTCGCACACCACGTCGTCGTCGTCCACTTCTGTGCAGAATGTGCTCCAGGCAGCACGCCCCTCGAAGTCGCTGCACACAGTCCCCGACCCGACGCTGTGGCTCGTCTGGGGGTCCATGTCCATCATCATCCCGCACAGCACCTGTTGCTCGGTGGTGGTGGTGGTGGTGGTGGCGGTGGCGATGTGGTGTGGTGTTACACTCTCGATTGATAAGCATGACCTGCGGAAACTGTGTATTGAGTGCAAATCTGAAAGAGAGACAGGGGGAAGAGCCGAAGGGGATTCGGCGATCGCGAGAACACCCCAAGAAAAGTACTACCGACACACTTCAGGAATCTGTCACTTGCGTGCCTTGCACGCAAGTGCCAAATAAGACAAGCCTTGATGTGCGCCATATCCGCAAACAAACACAACACCGACACAGTGTTCCGTCGCAGCAAACCGGGCGGGGGTGAAGGGATGAAGGGGGTTGCGGAGTGGGCGGCCTGACACTGCAGCGGGCGCACATGCAAACGGCAGCCTCGCGGGTGTGCTTGACGCGGCTTCTGCGCAGCAGCCCCTACCCCCCCCCCTAGGGGGGGTCAAATGGGGGTGACAAACACGATTTTTCAAAAAACCGGCGCAGAGGCCCCAAAGCCCCCGTAAACCCTCCAAACCCCCCCAGATCGGTCCGGAAACCCATCGAACCCCACTTTTCCACCATTCCGGGCACCTCAGGTGCCCGAATTGGGGTACCTAAATTTTGTGCCACCGTTTGGTACCGGACAGTGCCACTGTGTGGGAGGTTGGAAAATACTACGAGAAACACTTGGCCTCTATGCTGTGAGTGTTGCATTGGACGCTTCCACCTGTTGAACGGGCTCCACCTCTTGCACTTTGAAAAACCCCCCCCCATATTTTTTTTTGATTTGACAACTCCGGTTTGGTGTACCTCGATGAGCTTACCTTACCTTGTCGTCGGACACAACATATCATCGTTGTCCCAAACCCCGTAACCCACGTGAAGTGGATCATCTGAAGTGCAGAATGAGGTGGAGCAGGTGGAGCACGAAACATAAGTAAACCATAGCAAGAGAGGCCAGCAGCAGTCCCGAGTCCATCGCGTTCCTCGTAGCATTTCCCGTACCACACAGGTGTGTTATGTGCAAAATACTACGAGAAACACTTGGCCTCTATGCTGTGAGTGTTGCATTGGACGCTTCCACCCAGGACCCTTAGGACCCAAGGACTTAGGGACGCCGCGCGAACGGTCTACTATTGAAGTGATCAGGCTCCGTCGCCCATCGTATGCATCCCTCCGATGGTAATGTACCGCTTTCTACGTTGTCACGAGCACCTTGTACGGAAAACGATCGAACCTCACTCGCTGAGGGGATCCGCCTGCCTCGGCCGTGTGCCGCCGTCGTGTGGTCAGCCTCGTGATTCTTGGTGTGCCCTATCGACAACATGCCTGTCTCTCCAGTTGCCGCACCCGGCGAGAGAGTTGATGCGTCTCAACCCGGCGAAACTAAGGGGGCAAAGGTTGCACACAGCCCCGCCTGTGCTGCAACCACCCGCTCTTGGCTGACCCCCGACGTCTGGTGCGTTTCCCACTCCGGGTATTTGAATCCTCACCCTGTACCTCTTCGGGATCCTCCATCCCCTGGGGAACCCTTCCCCTCGAGGCTTCTTCACGTCTCCGACATATTGGTGTGTGCCCACATGACCCTTCTTCCTGACATCCTCGATGTCGTTTTGCACCCCGGGCGATGCACTGAGACGGCCGTATCCAGGTAGTCAGTGGCCATGCCCAGCCCCTCAGCGTGACAGTCCTCTGGTGCGCTCCCAGCACCACCACCGCGACGCTCGTGCATATTCAGCCACCATGACCCGGCAGCTCTCGCCTGGGGACAGGGCTCGGCGGATCGAGAAATCACAGTCTGAAACTCGCCTCCCAGCTCCTCCGCAGCAGTCTACTGTCCGGCCGTCTTAAACTCTCGCCCTTCGGGAGCCCGGCCAACACCCGGTGCTTTCCGGCGTGATCTCGATCGCTCTGCGGCTCTCTGTGTCCTCTCCGGTCTTCGCTGGCTGCGAGCGAGTTGCGGGGTGAAGCCCAACGCGCCTCTTCATGGCGCACTGGAGACGCTGCATGGAGTGCCCAGGGGTAGGTGTGAGAGGTGCCGGCCCTTCTGGGTGAAAGAGGGCGATCGCGCGCACTGTCGTCTCCTGAACTCCGCTCGAGCGGTGGACAACACGTTCCTGCGGCCCCCTTCCCACTGGGCTGATCCCCACTGTACCTGCCCCATCGCCCGCCTCGTAGACAGCGCATCAAACGGAGGCCCTGTGGCCCCACGTGGCGTCGATTCAGTGGTAACGCCCGGACTCAGTGTGGAGGGCGTATTTCCCGGTGCGTGAGGAAATTCGAGGCCCTGGAGGTGTGGGCATGCCAGAAGGATTCTCGGAGTCGCCTTCTTAATGAGAGAGGTGAGTCCCCGCGGACCGGAGCTTGTCGCACGCTGCAGTCGCTGTTCGGGCTTGTCGAGTAGGCTGCTGGGTACTCGGGAAGACTGGCCGACTGCCCCCCAACCTTGTGGAATGATCTCGGCCCGCTGCCATGGCTGCGGTTTCGGTGGACCCCCTCAGCGGCGGCACCGCTGACACAGGCGATGCGGACGCGTCTCTCAGTCGCTGCTTCTTTTGCTCCCCGAGCAGTGCAGCTTGGGAGAGCGTCTCGGCTGTGTTGGATACCTGATCTCTGTGTATGTCCCACGGCACCTCGCAGGTGTCCAGTCAGCAGCTCCCCTTCCCTGCATGGAACTGTGAGGTCGTACGTCTCAACACCGGGCCACAGACGCCCGGAACTCCCCCTGACCCCTGTGAATAATGCAGGCTTGAATGTGTGTCCCCCGGCAGGGAGACTATGCTTCGACGGAGTATGCCCCGCTTGGGGCGTGTGCGGGCATCCGCTTGACGCCGGGGTGCGCGTAGTCGGCATTCGCGCAGATAAGCTGGGCACGACAGACGTGCCGGCTTCTCGGGGGCGTGTCCGGGGGCGTTGCATTGGTACACGAAAACTGTCGCCCTCGGAAAGCTCACGTCGCGTCACCGTGCTCGAGCTGGATCTGGCAGGCTGTGTGTGACAGGCCACCCTTCCGCCTTCAGGTGCCGTCGCTCGGGCAAAAAAGGTGTATTTCTCAATCAAGAGAGTATGCCCCTCACGATTGTGGCACGATTGTGTCTCCCCGGGTCAGGCTCGGTATTCCAGTCGAAAGCGTAAATGCCCCTCGGCACTGTGCTGGGCGGGGTTGTGTCTCGGTCAGGAGAGGAGGTGCCCCTCAGGCAAAATCCTGCGTCTCGCGGTCGGGAGTGAGTGCCCCTCGGCAGGAATGTGTCTCGGCCAGGTGTCCCTCAGGCAGGGAATGTAATGTCTCGGCCCGGTGTCCCTCGGGCATGAATGTGCGTCTTGGCCAGATGCCCCTCAGGCAGGGTGCCCCGTAGGCGGAAGTGTATGTCGCGGCCAGATGCCCCTCAGGCAGGGTGCCCCGTAGGCGGAAATGTATGTCTTGACCAGGTGCCCCTCGGGCAGGGTGCCTCGTAGGCGGAAGTGTATGTCTTGGCCAGGTGCCCCTCGGGCAGGGTGCCTCGTAGGCGGAAGTGTATGTCTTGGCCAGGTGCCCCTCGGGCAGGGTGCCTCGTAGGCGGAAGTGTATGTCTTGGCCAGGTGCCCCTCGGGCAGGGTGCCTCGTAGGCGGAAGTGTCTGTCTTGGCCAGGTGCCCCTCGGGCAGGGTGCCTCGTAGGCGGAAGTGTATGTCTTGGCCAGGTGCCCCTCGGGCAGGGTGCCTCGTAGGCAGAGGTGTCTGTCTTGGCCAGGTGCCCCTCGGGCAGGGTGCCCCGTAGGCGGAAGTGTGTGTCTTGACCAGGTGCCCCTCGGGCAGGGTGCCTCGTAGGCGGAAATGTATGTCTTGGCCAGGTGCTCCTCAGGCAGGGTGCCCCGCAAGCGTAAGCTGTAGGTATGTCGTGGCCAGGTGCCCCTCAGGCAGGTAATGTCTCGGCGAGATGCCCCTCGGGCAGGAAAAATGCGTCTCGGCTAGGTGCCCCTCAGGCAGAAGTGGGTGTCTCGGTCCGATGCTCCTCGGCAAGATCGTGTCTCGGTCAGGAAAGTAGGAGTTGGATATCACTGACGTCACTTTGCTGCATCAGTATCGACCCATTTATCAGCACCCGACTGTTGCTCTTGGTCCCGCCTTTGTCAGCGCCTCTGTGACGGAACCTCCAGCTGAAGTATGCGTTTGGAAACCTTGAGCGCGATCAAGCGTGAAGCAGGTTTTCGGCGAGGCGCGGTGATAGTCTCGATGGCTGATGGGAATGTCCTCAATCCGCTGCGGCCACGGGCGCAGCGCTGTCCCGCTGTCACGTTCATAAGCGGCGGAGGACCACCTTGAACACCACGGCGTCATCATCCCCATCTTTTTGCGCCCCTCCTTCGTGCTGATCCCCCCGTGCACCTCGCCGTCATTTATTAGAACCAGTGCGTGGGGGTGTTGTTGTCCTCAACCGCGGCTTCGGCCCTCTTGAGACCTGACACGAGCATGGTGTGAGGGTCGTCTTCTCGGTCGGGATTTGGTGCCCCTCGGGCAAGATTGTGTATCTCTCGGTCGGGAGAGCGGGTGCCCCTCGGGCAAAATTTTTGTCTCGGTCAGGAGAACAGGTGCCCCTCGGGCGAGATGCTGCGTCTCTCGGTCGGGAGAGTGGGTGCCCCTCGGGCATAGTTTTGTCTCGGTCAGGATAACGGGTGCCCCTCGGGCAAAACTGCGTGTCTCTCGGTCGGGAGAGTGAGTGCCCCTCGGGCAGAATATTGTCTCGGTCAGGAGAACAGGTGCCCCTCGGGCGAGATGCTGCGTCTCTCGGTCGGGAGAGTGGATGCCCCTCGGGCAGAATATTGTCTCGGTCAGGAGAACAGGTGCCCCTCGGGCAAGACTGCGTGTCTCTCGGTCGGGAGAGTGGGTGCCCCTCGGGCAAAATTTTTGTCTCGGTCAGGAGAACAGGTGCCCCTCGGGCGAGATGCTGCGTCTCTCGGTCGGGAGAGTGGGTGCCCCTCGGGCAGAATATTGTCTCGGTCAGGAGAACAGGTGCCCCTCGGGCAAAACTGCGTGTCTCTCGGTCGGGAGAGTGAGTGCCCCTCGGGCAGAATATTGTCTCGGTCAGGAAACCAGGTGCCCCTCGGGCAAGACTGCGTGTCTCTCGGTCAGGAGAGTGGGTGCCCCTCGGGCAGGGTAGAATGCTGCGTCTCTCGGACGGTCAGATCGTGTGTCCCTCAGTCAGGAGAGGAGGTCTCGGTCGCTAAAAACGCGCCCCCTCGGGCAGAGTGGTTGTGTCATCGCTGTTGTGTCACACCAATTGCCTCTCGGGCGGTGTGTCTTTTTTGATTTGACAACTCCGGTTTGGTGTACCTCGATGAGCTTACCTTACCTTGTCGTCGGACACAACATATCATCGTTGTCCCAAACCCCGTAACCCACGTGAAGTGGATCATCTGAAGTGCAGAATGAGGTGGAGCAGGTGGAGCACAAAACATAAGTAAACCATAGCAAGAGAGGCCAGCAGCAGTCCCGAGTCCATCGCGTTCCTCGTAGCATTTCCCGTACCACACAGGTGTGTTATGTGCAAAAGAAAATGCCCCAACACACCACATCTGAGGGTTGCAATGCATGTTGCTTGCCAACCACGTCATCCGGTGGGTGTCAGGCGCTATGTAGGTGGCATGAGCCAGGTCTTCGATGTGTTCTGGCTTGTATATGTACCTCCCTGCCTGCGGCACAGGCACTGCCTTTGTCCCCCACACCAGCCACAGAGAGCGTATTGTACTCGGTCCACGGTTGCTGATTCATTGTGATGCGTTGTATCCTCGAGTGAACGTCACACACTAGTGGCACCACCACCCGCCATCCGAGAGCTGTATTGACTTTGCGCCCTTCCGTTGCATTCACCTCGCCACGCATATTGCACCGTTCAGTACCAGTGCTCTTGGGCCAGGCAAAGTAGACCGCAGCAACTACCAATTCTGGCACAATGGGTACCACGACAGCGCACTTCGTGTGTTCCCGGAATGTACAGCTCGTGTTGCAACAGTCGTTGTCAACACATCCCGGTTGTGGAGCACTGCTGCACAGGAATCACACGACCATCTGGACTTGTTCCGTACCTACAGGCAGCCTCCCGGTGCATGGTGGCAGGGAGGTACATATACAAGCCAGAACTCATCGAAGACCTGGCTAATGCCACCTACATAGCGCCTGACACCCACCGGATGACGTGGTTGGCAAGCAACATGCATTGCAACCCTCAGATGTGGTGTGTTGGGGCATTTTCTTTTCCAACCTCCCACACAGTGGCACTGTCCGGTACCAAACGGTGGCACAAAATTTAGGTACCCCAATTCGGGCACCTGAGGTGCCCGGAATGGTGGAAAAGTGGGGTTCGATGGGTTTCCGGACCGATCTGGGGGGGTTTGGAGGGTTTACGGGGGCTTTGGGGCCTCTGCGCCGGTTTTTTGAAAAATCGTGTTTGTCCACGTAAAAGGGTGGCATTTGACCCCCCCTAACCCCCCCCCCCTCGATAGCAGCACTCAGGCGACAGCACGTCTCCGGTTTGCGCAGGCATCCCACCCCACCCCCGCTACCTCTGAGGGTCTTTTGCGACGGGCATGTTTCCCCGGCAATTCTTCGGCGGTTCTTTGGGGGTCTTCGCTGGTCGTTATCCTTCGTCAATCTTCCGTCAGTTTTCAGCCAATTCAACAGGAAATGCACCAAAAATGCACTGACGATCACCCCGTAGCGAAGACCCCCTTTCCTCACTAAAAGAATAGGAGGAAAACCACAAAAGAGTCCGGGTTTTGTTTGTGCGCACGAGCGGCAGTGTGTTGTGGCCCCTGTGAAGGGCGTTGCTGTGATTACTGGGGGGGGGCAAATAGTTGTGGGGGGGGCAAATAATAGCGGGGGGTCTAATAATAGAGGGGTACGGAAATCGGCGGTTTTGGCGGCGCACCTGGCCGAATAATTGAGGGGGGTGTGAGTCCTTTTTTTTGCATCCGTAAGTGGTGCTCGCAGGCACCCCAGAGCCAAAATGACCCCACCACGCTCCGCACAGATCCCAAACGTTCAAAAGAACGGGGTTTTGGACACCCATGACCAGTCCCTGAACCAGACCCAGGTTTCATGGGTGAAGCTTGGCACCTCTACCACCATGACCCACTACGATCTGCACAAATTCCAAACGTTCGGAATATCGGGGTTTTGGAACACCCAAAGAGGGGTCCCGCTGGGTGGGTAGGTGGGGTGTTCGCTGCCCCCAGTCACATCCTCTGAGGATCAGCCTCTGACCCACATTTCTAGATGAAGTTTGACACATCGACCCAGCTGATTTGGAAAATCGTGGATTTTTTTGGCATATAAGACCGCTCAGCCCCGCCAAACTCGGATCAAATCAGGTGGTCGACCGACAAAACGATCCCACTCCGAGCCGCACAGATGCCAAATATTCAAGAGCGCGAAATTTCCACCCCCCAAAAAGCATATAGTGGAGGGGGTCCGAAAACCCCCATTTTCGTCGGCTGGCACGGTGAATAATAGAGGGGCCCTCTAGTATTTGCCCCCCCCCAGTAAGTGGTTTTGTGTTGCTCTCTCAAAACACACTGCGCGCGGGTACGCTACCACTGACTCTTTCGCTGTGACAAGCAAGCTTGTTTGGGCAAAAAAATGCGACCGGGTGGCACCCGCCCGTCAAAGAACACACCACTGTCTCCCGTGGGTTGCTGCTCTGAAATGCTGCCGCCATGACTGCCACTTGAGAAGAGTTCGTCGCCACCCTGATGGTGAGCACCGGAATGAAAGTGACAAATGATGTTTCTTGTTCTTGATCCCAACACCCCCCAACCTGGCCCGCAGAGAAGGTTGCCGGCTGGGGAACATCGGTGTAGACAGTGCTGCCAGAAGCCGTTGTACTCACAGAGTGTATATATATGAGACGCAGCCCCCTCCCCCCCCTCCCCACCCCCACCCCCAAGCCTCAGCGAGAACCAATTCACCACAGAAGGAGGGTGGGAAAGACGACGGAAAAGACATACGAAAGGGTGGGAAAGCGAATAATATTCTCGGAAGCACGCCCTCTCGTGAGAACATAACATGGGATGTCAGATGATGGGGCTGCGTGACAGTCGGTCCGGGTTTGTGTTGGCGCTTGGAGACTGGCGGCTTCGCTTTGCCTGTTTTGTTGTTGGTTTGTGGACCCTCGCCCCCCCCCCCCCTAGGCAGAGACCCCGATAAGAATCCGACCCCTGACCCTACCCGACCCCCGACCCCCTCTTATAAAAGACCCCCCCCCCCCCAAATATCTGAGAAAAACCCTGGGTTTTTCCCGAGGAAACGCGGGTTTCTCCCTCTGTTGCATTGTTCGGGCTCCGTGCGGATCGTAGTGGGGTCACTTTGTTGGTGTAGGTGCCACACAACACCCCTGAAATGCGGAGGTGGTCCATCGAGAATGGGGGGTCGGAAACCCGGGGGTCGGAATCGAGGGGTCGGAATCGAGGGGTCGGATATGGGGGTCAGAGGGGGTCGGCCCCCCTCCCGACCCCCCATGGTTCTCGGGGGTCGGAATACGGGGGGTCGGAGGGGTCGGAAGGGGGTCAGAAAATGGGGGTCTGAAACTTGGGGTCGGAACTTTTGCACTATTTCTAAGGGGGTCAGAAAATGGGGGGTTGCAAACTTGGGGGTCGGAGTATGAGGGGTCGGCCCCCCTCCCGACCCCCTCCGACCCCCCCCCACACAGGGTTTGCAAAACCCCGTCCTTTTGAATATTTGGGACTTCTGCGGATCGTAGTGGGGTCATTTCGTGGGTAGAAGTGCCAAGCTTCACTCATGAAATGTGGGTCTGGTCCAGGGATAGTCATGGGAGGAGATGCCTGGGAGGCACACACCATGCCACCCTACCCACCCACCCAACGGGACCCTCCCCGACCCCCTCCTCGGGTTTTTCAAAAACCCGTTCTTTTGAATGTTTGGAGTTTGTGCGGATCGCAGTGGGGTCATTTTGTCCATGGGGTGCCTAAGAACACCCCTTATTGGTGGTCCCCATTCAGGCAAATTCCTCAAGGAAATAGTAAGGCGACCCCCTCGGACCCCCTCCCGACCCCCGACCCCCGACCCCCTCTTATCGGGGTCTATGCCCCTAGGGGTGGTCTAAAGCCCCCAAAAAGCGTAAATTTTGCATTTTTTTGCACAACACCCCAGAGGCCCCCAAAAACCATGAAACCCACCCAGAACCGGTCCGGAACCCCAAAAAAATGGTGTGTAGGGGTGTTTGGAGGTGTTTGGTGGGCTTTTTTGACCATATTTTTGGGGTGGCCACCTTCCCGTACCTGGGGGTGGCCAGGAGAGAGACACATTATCCCCTGGGCACGGAAACATCACTGAAACACGACTTCTGAGCGCCAGGAGGGTACGGGGACACATAATGGCTGACCCGAGGCACTCAGTAAGCTCCTGTTTGAGCAGCCCCTCATGATTGGCGCCAAATGGTGGGTGGTTTCGTGGCCCCAGTGGTGCCGTGCCATTTGGTGGTATACAGGGAAGGAGGTGCACAGAAGTTTCTCACCGACTTGAGCCAGCCCTGCAGGTGGTTGTACACCCCTCCCGATGATCCGGTGAGACACTGCCCTGCCATGCGCAGGTTTAATATGGTGACCACGTTTCATGTGCTGCATTGCTGCTGAAAAGAAAGAATAGCAGACGGGAGCGGCACGCGGTGTACTTCTGGGGTCGAGCAGCACATCGAGGGCTGTGCTCTCGGGGCTGTGCAAGTCTCCGTCTTCAACAGCTAGGAAATCATCTAGCCATTCCTCGTACGTTCGACGCTGACTGCAGAATCCAGGCATACCTGCCTGACTTGTGCCTCACCTGACGTTCGCACCCGGGCTGAGGACCCCCCGAGACTGCGCACAGAGCTTAGCTTGTACTTAGATACCGGTGAAAGTGGTGGACACTGTGGCGGATGATAGGGCCTTGTGCAGTGATGCAATCGCATCAGTATCTCCTCACCGAGTATTGAAGCAGCAGCTTCTGTCGTGTGCTTCTACTTCTGTGGAGCACATCTATCTGCTACAGACAGGCCAGCTTGGTGTACTGCAGTAATTGCTGACGATTCGTGGTCAGCAGTTGTAATGCTTGCCGAGGCAAGCCCTTTTTCCTCCATCTGGCACGGTGAGGATACCGCCTGTGCTCACAATTCAGGCACCAGACAAACCTGCGCTGTCTATCACCTGCCGCTCCCTGATAGACCAGGCACGGCCTTGCCCAGGGCCAGCAGAAACGCCCTTTTGGGGGTTGGGATGCAGCCGCTGTACTGCGAGCGATTTTGGAGCAGGCAACTGCCTCGCACCTTGCAAATGACTGTCTTCAGCCCCAGAAAAAGCACCACGAAGAACTGTAGTTCCTGCTGGACCACCTGCCCATCCGGCGTTGTGCACGGCATCTGTGTGTGTTCAAGGCCCCAAAGGTGGCCAGGCCCAGGTACGGGAAGGTGGCCACCTTTTCACCTTTTGGTATAGTGCCAAAAAATCAAGCCCAACACATGCGAAACACCCCAAAAACACGTTTCCGGAGGGTTTTGGGTCGGTTTGTGGGGTTTTTATGCACTTTTGGGGTATTCTGGGGGTACCTACCACCCCCCGTGTATATGTCACCCCCCCCAGGTGCAAAAATCGGGAGGGGGGTGACATAAACACACCTTTTTAGGGTGGTTGCCTTTGAGGCCCTATACGCACACGCGCACACACCTCAGCCCTCTCACAGGCCAATCTGGAGTGCCAAGAGACGCTCGGGGGGCGTCTCTTGGCACTCCAGGTTGGCCTGTCGGGAGGACAGGCAGAACTGGATGTCATCCCCGGTGGAAGGGGAGGAGGAGACAGGGCATGGTGTCCCGTTATTGCGAGACAAACACTTCAAGCTCACATGCGTGTCCGTCCGGACAACCTACATGAATGGCACGGACAGCGCATCACCGAGAGTAACCGAGGAGGAGCACCGCGTACTCTCACTTTGGATGGGTCGTCGTTGGGCAATATGTTGAAATGCTTGCGCTGCAGGAGAAGTGCTGGGTCACCCATCTGACACGTGAAGCAACCTGCAACACAGCGTTGGCGAGCAGGTGGCACCGAAGTTGAAGAGACCCCGCATTGCCCGTGTTGAAGAGCCTGCGTTGGGTCTTTCTGGAGCGCAAGACACGTACTGTCTGTCCTTCTCGTTCCCGTTTCCTCCGGAAGCAGGTGATACGTGCGGTTCCAAAGCGCACCCGCTGCATCCCCTCTCCCTCCATCTTTCGTTCGGCGGATATTCCGCGCTCTCTTCAACGCGTCGTCGCGAAGATTGCGTCTCAGTATCAGCAGGCAATCCCCGGCTTCCAGTGTGTGTGTGTGTGTCACCCCTCCTTTCCAGCGCAACGAGGAGGAGAGCGAGACCGTGTGGTATCACGTAGAGCAGGAGTAGGAGAGCGGGATCGGTTCTCACTGAGTGGACTCGAGGGGACACTGCTGCGATGCCAGCACGCTAACCCAAGCTGCAATACGAACACCAGGGATATCCCATCCGTCCCATGGGATGTCGCATGGGAGGACAGGATGTCCCCTGGGAGAACCTACGTGACCCAATCGGGTCTCCCATGGACAAGGTCGGTACCGTACGTTCTCCCAGGGGGGAACACGTGCCCTCCCCTGTGGGATAGTGACCATCACCCGTGTGGGATACCCCATTGGGATATCCCACATGGGAGGTCCCAGTCCTGGCCACCGTGATGAGGCCATTTACTCCCCAAAATCTTGACCAACACGTCGTCTCAGCCTGTAAGAGTGCCCACGACACCCCACCCCCCAAAAGGTGTGTTTATGTCACCCCCCCAGCAGCCCTGGGGGGGTGACATAAACACACCCCTTTTGGGGGGTGACATATACACGGGGGGTGGTAGGTACCTCAAAAATACGTTTTTAAACAGCTTTACACGGTGGGATCTTGTAAATTTTACATGTATAACTACAAGTATATACATGTATTATACATGTATAATACTTGCATGTCAACTATTATACATGTATAATACATGTATATGCCTGAAATATACATGTAAAATACATGTATATCAAGTAAAAATACATGTATAATACTTGCATGTCAACTATTATACATGTATCTTTACTTGATATACATGTATTTTACATGTATATTTCATGCATTTACATGTATTTTACATGTATAATACTTGTCATGCAAGTATTATACATGTAAAATACTTGCATGACAAGTAAAATACTTGCATGCAAGTAAAATACATGTATTTTACTTGCATGCAAGTATTTTACTTGTCATGCAAGTATTATACATGTATTTTACTTGTCATGCAAGTATTTTACATGTATAATACTTGCATGACAAGTATTATACATGTAAAATACATGTAAATGCATGAAATATACATGTAAAATACATGTATATCAAGTAAAGATACATGTATAATAGTTGACATGCAAGTATTATACATGTATTTTTATTTATTTTTTTCACGTATCCGTCAGGTGGACCACCGGGTGGGGAGAGATCCGGTGTGAGGCACTTGGGTCCGTCCAGGTGGGCAGGGGGAACCTGGGGGCGGGGGGCCTCAAAACCCGTCTACCAGTGCCGCTTCTAATCTCGTCGGTCTTGTCCCAACCACCACCAGCCAGCCCAGAACGCCCTGACGCTGCGACCTCGTCGATTTTTCCGTTTCGCCCATCCGCCCAACTCCGCCAACCCAACCAGCCCTACCCTTTCTCCCAGTCAGGGCGGTACTCACACGAGCGGCAAAGCGCTGGGGGAGGGGGGGGGGACATCAATAGGGGAGGGGAGGGGAGGGGAGGGGGGAGGAAGGGAGGGGAGGAAGGGGGGGGGGTTATGTTGTTTCTAACCCAGACCTGCTGTGCAGAGCCCGGGGGAGGGGGTGGCCAGCCCCTGTCTAACCATTCACAACGGCCACCTGCACACATCTATGAAAGGGGGGGGGGGGGAAGGTCCCGGGGGGGGGGGGGGGGGTGGTGGGGGTGGGGACGCTGCTCCGCCTACTCGCCCCGCTCCACCTCCGTCTGCAGCTTGCGCATGTAGACGCGCAGGCTGACCCCCGGCTCCCTCGTCTGGTTCCCGGGCTCGGCCTGCGCGCCCCCTTGCAGGATGCGCGCCTGCAGCCACTCCGCCGCTACGTCACCTGCCACCCTGGGCGAGAGGGGGCAAAGGCCATAGCTGGGGTGGAAGCAGTGCCTCCACGCCTCGACGGTGCGGGGGATGGCTCCTCCCATCGAGACGCAGGGGGCCATGCCGCGGGCCCGCGCTACCACCCCCTCGGCCCAGACACGGGACGCCGCAAGCTCCTGCAGAGCGGGGATGTTCGCCGCGGGCGTCTCGTCGTCCCCGTAGGCGTCGATGGCCTGGAGGTCGTCCTCGGGCTCCCACACGTTCGCCGGGTCGTCGTCGAACTCCATGGGGCCCGCCGCGTCACCCTGACGCAGCTCCTCCAGGCGTCTCGAGGACGCGGCCGTCCGGCTGCGGCGCTGCCCGTCCCGGCGGGCCTGCGCGGCGTTGCGCATCATCGTCGCAGCAACCCCCTGGATCCCGCCAGCCCCACCGGGGGCTGTTCCGCCAGAGGTGCCAGAGGGGGCTGTGTTGAAAGTGTGGGAGCCTCCGCCCTGGCGGCGCCGCGCGGCCTGAGCGGGGCCAGACGGCTGGGCGCCTGCCGCCGTGACCGGAGCCGCAGAGGGCACACCAGAGGGGGCTGTGTTTGAGGTTTGGGAGCCTCCGCCCTGGTGGTTCTCTGTGGCCCCCGACCCCGACGGCGGGCACTCTGCATGTTGGGCCTGCCCCTGCATGGGGGCTGGGGCAGCCCGGGAGGCACTCTCCGCCGGGGGCACGCTGTGGCCGTGGGTCGCGGAGGGCGCACCAGAGGGGGCTGTGTTTGAGGTTTGGGAGCCTCCGCCCTGGTGCATCTCCACGTCCTGGCCGGGAGCGACCGGCTCCTCCGCCACTTCCTCCTTCACCCGCGTTGGATGGTGCGCAGCCCCCGACGAGTCGTGCGGGGCACTCGGCTGCCTGGGCCCCATCGGCGTGTCGTGCATGCGGCTCGGGATGGGCTTCCGCCGGCGGGGGCGCGCCCGGGCGGACTCCAGGACCTCCCGCAGATCCGGGGTGACCGCGGGTTGCTCCGCAGGGTCTGGAGCGTCGACATCCACCGCCACCCGGTCAATGTAGCCTGGGCACCGCTCACCCCGCACTGCGCATGACGCGCACACTTTGCGCCAGCATCTGCCACACGCGTGATGCCTCGCGGAGCGGTCGAACGGGCGGCGGCACTTCTCGCACTCCTCCACCTGGCCCGCCGAGCCCCCCTGACGCACCATCTGCATGGGACTATCACCATCGCACCCCGTGACATCCGCTGCCATCGGCTTCGGGGGAAGACCCGCCAGGTGCTGACGCATGGGCTCCGGCATAACTAGGGGCACGTAGTGCCCATGTTGCCCCCCCGTCCTCCGCAGACAGTGGGCGTCCACCACTGCACCCGCACCTACTGGGGACAGAAGCATCGGCTGGTGGTTGTCGATGAGCACGAGGACGACGCATCTGGTCACGCGCGCAGCCGCCGCCAGGGCGATGAAGTCCGCCCAGGTGCGCACGTCGTCGCTCCCTGCGCGCATCATCTGCTCGGCCCACTGGTTCGGACCCTCCTCCACCCGCATCCGGAGGTCCGGGTCGCGCATCGCCCTGCGGACTGCCTCTTGGCGCAGCCACCCGCTGGATTGCTTCACCGATCGGGCACCCAGCGTGGCCAACGCATCAAAAGCACAGTCCCCCACCCGGAACGACCACCCGTCCGGCTCGACCAGGCCCAGCCGCGCCTGCTGCTGCAGGGACGACAAGCTCAGCCTCCCGTCCGTCTGGCCGCGCCACTCCAGCAATTGGGCCAGGGGGTCAGCCGCCACCCCACCCGCCGGCTGCGGGAGGTCCCCCTCCGCGGGGGGAGGCGGCGGGCGTGGGCGGCGGGGAGGGGCAGGTTCGGGTTCAGGGGTCGGCTCCTCGGGGCCCGCCGCGTCATCCGGGTCACACATGAAATCCTCCGCGTCCATGTGCCCGTCGAAGTGTGGCGCGGGGGCCAGGTCCGTGTCAGGCGCGAAGAAGTAGTCCGGCTCCACGCCCACCAGCGGATCCGGCAAGACCCGCTCCCGAGTCTGACCAGAGCGCAGGTCCGTGCACAGCGCCCCCCTGCGGAGCGACGACCGCCCCACCGCCCGCATCAACGGCACCACTATCCGCGCCGCCCAGGAACGAGTGAGCTCGGCCCTGTCCCCCAGCTTGTGGTCCACCGCGAAGCTGACCAAGTGCCTGAAGAGCCGCACGGCCTCCGGACCCATCCCGCCCGACTGCTCCAGGGCGAACGCGGAGAAGGCGATCTCAACCTCCTGACACCGCGCCCCGTGCTTGCGATGCTTGGATGCTTCAGCCCGCGACGCGGTGTACCCCCGCGCTCTCGCCGCACCCTGCCTCGCAGACTCCGCGCACGTCGACCACACGGTCACGTCGATCGCCCGGCCCCGCGACTCACCTATGCCGCACGGGAGGAACACGTCAGCCGGCTTGCCCCCGCCCAAGAGGAGGTGGTTGGGCTCCAGCTGGGGGCCGAGTCCCGCGTCCCGCGCCAGCCCCAGCACCCCGAGCTTCACCGCGTCGTGGCGCTTGATGCGGTCCGCCGATGCCTGGCAGCTGAACACATGGGCGCCCAAGACGTCCATGGCGTCCCCGCACTCGTGGCACCGCGACCCAGGGGCGAAGACGACGAGGCCCAGGCGCAGGCGAGCCGCCACTTGGTACTCCTCCCTCCCCATCGCAAACTGTTGTTCTGGCGTCACCGTCACCCACGCCCCTGCGCCTGGGAGGGACGCGGACAACTGACGCCCTTTACTCAGCACGTCAGCCTCCGCCAGTAGGGTCTCGTGCTGCCGGCTGATGATCGCCAGGGATAGGTCGCGCTGGCGGAGGGGCTCGCCCGGGCGCTTGTGAGGGTCCACCCAGTCCGCCTCCGCCACCAGCTCGTTGTGGGCGGTCGCTGCCACGCGCCACGCATCCGCATCCCAACGATATCCGCTGTCCAGCTGCACACATAGGGGGAAGAAGGAGCTAGCCGCCGCCAAAGCCGCAGCGGTGATGTGGTCCTCCGACCTCCGAATGCCCATACCCCCTAGCCTGACGGGCAGGGCCGCCTGGTCTCGCGCATCGTCAGGGAGGGTCCCGTCCCTGTCCCCGAGCACAGATGCCAGCACCATCCCGATTTCCTTGTCATACTGGCAAAGGTATTCTCCCGGCGTACCCAATTGCGCGCATCTGGAAGACCAGCTTGCAGAAGCCTTCACAGTGTCGCAGGAGGGTCATGGCCACTTGCGCGTCTTGGAGGTGGTGAAGCTGGCGCAGGTTCGGGATGAACTTCTCTCTCAGTTTTGTATCCATCACCCGCTCGCAGAATTCCGCATCCCCCACCGGAGCCCCGAGGAACTCGAAGTTGTGGTGGAGGAGGTCCATGCGAGTCGCGCGCTCCTTTTCCGTCGCGGCTACATCAAGGCCCGCTCCCCGGAGGCCCTCCACCGAGTGCCCATTCAGCGAGATCACTTCGCATTTGCGGCGTGCCACCACCAGGCCCAGCTCCGCGCTCCGCCGCTCGAGGATCGCGAACGCGTGGCCGACCGCCCCGGGGGAGCCCATCAGCGTGCCATCGTCCAAGTACCACACGCTGCCCTCCACCCCCGGCAGCTTGCCTAGGTCCTCGGTCAGCTGGCGGATGGCCAGGGAGAACAGGA
Source organism: Rhynchopus euleeides (assembly GCA_963210315.1). Taxonomy (NCBI): domain Eukaryota; phylum Euglenozoa; class Diplonemea; order Diplonemida; family Diplonemidae; genus Rhynchopus; species Rhynchopus euleeides. The sequence continues at coordinate 288,352 of OY723276.1, forward strand.
GCGGCCCGAGGGGGTCCCCCTGCTGTACCCCCCTCTGCGATTCGAGCACTTCGCCACGGTATATCAGGGCTGAGGGCGACGCGTAGCACCACTCGACCCACGCCGACAGCTCCGGGAGGTCCCGCCTGACAGCATCGATGAACGCCTGCCTGTTAACCATGTTAAAGGCGTTGGCATAGTCGATCTTCAGCAGGACCTTGTCCGCCCCCCTGTTGCGCGCCGCGAAGTCCTTCACGACCGCCGTGGCCGCCTCCAGTCCGCCGTCCACCGCCACTCCTACTTGCCTCCCCTTCAGGAGGAGCTTCCCAGCCTGTTCCCTGACGTCTGCGGTGAGGGTTTTGGCCACCAGGCGGCGGAGGGTCTCCCCAACCGCGATCGGGCGGATCCCCGCGTCTGGCTTGGGGAGCGCGACCAGAGACGCGCCCGCGATGTGCCGGGCCAGCTGCGGGGGGGCCTCGCCTCTGCGCAGGACATTCACCACCGCCGTGAGGGCCGGAAGCACATCCACTCCCTCCACCTGGACGAGCTCCCGGAGGTGGTCCGCCCTCAGGCCTGAGGGGCCGGCGCCCGTGCCCCTCGGTAACCCCTTCAGCGCTTTAAACACCTCGGCGGGGGTGGCATCCGCGGGCACTACCCGCGTCGCCGCGGAGATGGCTGGGCTGTCCGCTTCCGGGTGCATTGCTAGGAGCTTCGCTTTCGTGGCAGGGGTGGCAGGCGCCAGGCCGGCGCTCCTGGTGCGCGCCATCGCCGCCGAATACCGCCCTTGTCTCGCCGCTTGCACCACCGCTTCCTCCGTCTCCTCCCATGTGGGGGCAGCCTCCACCCGTCCCGGGCCCGGGGCTTCCGTCCGGGCCCGGCGCCAGAGCTCCGACGCGCGTCCTTCCCGCCAGAGGATGATCGCCTCCTCCCGGGCCCGCTTCGCCAGCAGCTGCTTCTTCTTCCCTCCACGGTAGGTGCGGAAGAGGGTTTTGGGCACCAAGAGGAGGCGGAGCCACGCCGTGGTGCTCGAACTATTCGCTGCGACATCCCACAGGGCCTGGCTATAGGCTACCGCCGCCGGGCGGAGGATCGCCCCGGGGACCGACAGCGACACCCCCACTCGCTCCGTGTGGATGCTCTCAAGGGGAGGGAGGCGACCCGCATCCGCTGCCTCCGCCGCAGAGGGTGCGCGCCTGTTCGGCACCACAGGGGTCGCGCCACGTGGGCGGCAATTCACGCAGGAGTCCAAGGAGGTGCTCATTACCTTCGAGCACCACATGCACTTCTTCATGCCCAGCAGACGAAGCGCGCTCGGCGGGAACTCCTCACCCTGGTCTGCGTGCGCCTGGGCGTGCTTGCGGAGCGTCTCCTTGGACGAATACGGCGTATGCCGGTGGAGAGCCGAGCCCGCGCAGGCCGTGAGGGGGCAGAACCAGCGGCGACGCACATCCCCCAGGCCCGCCCCTTCTGCCTCCTGGGCACCCTCCCCTAGGGCCGCCGGGCAGGCGTCTCGACACGTGGCTGGGCTGAGGTGGGCCGGCGCCGCGCTCTCTCGAAGGGCCCTGCGTCGGGCAAGGGGCATGGCCACTCCCTCGTAGTGGTTGCCAGAGAGAGCCACCACCCTGACATCTGCGGGGGCTGGCCCCTGCTTCTTAGGGCGCCGCGGGTCCACACGGATTGCCTGACCCCTGCCCTCCTGCACCACCACCACTGACAAGTCCCACGCTCCCGCCGCCAGGTGCAGCGCGAGGTGGTCCCCATGCGCCGCACCAGCCAGGCCCGCCCGATACTCCTCGACCCGCCTGGCGTCCCCTAACAAGTGAAGCAGTTGAGGTTTCACCGAGGCGTCCCCTGCACGCCGGGACAGCTCGGAGCGCATGCCCACTATGTCGTCGTGGGAGGGGAGGGCGGCCGTGGGCGTGAGTGCCGCGAAGAGGCAGTCCCCTGTCGCCTGATTCGGCACCCTGGACCCCCCGAACTGCGACAGGACCTCGTCCACCCCAGTCCAGTCCTCCTCCATCTCCAGGTCCCCACCGCACAGGTCGCGCGGGCCGAGGAAGAGCGGGGGGCGCTCTGACGTTGCGCACAGGAGGCGGGTCCGTCTCATGGGCTGTACGGAGCGCCACAAGTCCAGGGTCACCGCGTCCCGCATCTCCGACTCCCGCAGCCGCGCTGCCGTCACGGCCACCTCCACCCCAGCCCAGACGAGACACGCGAGCGACAGGAACCCCAGCCCCCAGACCCCGCCCGACAGGGCCCCCGCCGACGCCAGGACCGGCAACACCTCTGCCACTCGCTCCGCCCGACTCACCCGACGCAGCGCGTCCAGCCCGGCGCCGATCCGGTCCTCCGAGCGGCGGACGGAGGCAGGCAGGAGAACCTCCAGGCGCGGCCTGCGGGCCACCCATCGGGATCGCCTGCGGGCCCTCCACGACCAGCGAGGGAGCCAGCCGCGTCGGTTGGCTAGGCGGCGCTGCCGTACCATCGCCGAGCCCACCAGCACCCACCCGCCCGTCGCCAGCCCGTATGCGGACGCCGCCACCACTCCTGCCCGTAGATCGCTCGCAGATAGGACCTCAACCCAGAGCGCGCCGGCGGCGATCACGGCCGCCCCGCCCAGGCCCGCCGCCAGCCCGCACGCCTCCGTGAACCCCGGGAGCACACCCGCCGCCCTGCCCGACACCCTCAGCCAGCGCACCACCCGGCTCACCCGCCCTAGGGCCCAGGAAATGCCCCGCGCCGCTCTTGATGGGGACAGCCCCGCAGCCAGCAGTACGGGCAGGACCCCCAACCCCCACCACCAGGCCCAGGCCGTCTCTCCCTGTAGTGCGACCCACCTAGGCTCCCAGACGAAGACGAACCCCCAGCACGCAGCAGCTGACGAGGCCCAGGCGCGTTCCACCCCGCCCGCCACCACCCAGCAGCACCCTCCCACCACCGCTGCTCTCCACGCTTTCGACTGCCCCCACACACTGTGCATCAGCCTCGTCGCCCGTCTCCGCCCGACTGCCCACCAGCCTCGCGCCCGGCACCGACTCAGGGCAAATACAGCCGGCCACCAGCTCCAGCCCAGCGTCCCCGCCACCACCACCGCCCACCCAAGAGTCGCCCTTACCCAGCCAACCCCCCAGTACCCGCCCAGGGGGGGGAGCTCGGGGGAGGGGGGTGGAAAGACATAAGCTGGGAGGGGGGAGCCCGGGACGGGGGGGGGACCACACGACACTCCCTCCCACCATCCCCCACAACGCGGGCAGAGCCCATCTCGTCCCCCCCTGTCAGCTATCACGCCGGGGGCGCCGTACTTGGCCCCGCGGGGGCGGCTAAGCGGCTTCCGCCGCTCCAGAGGCCCTGCGGGCGTGGTCTCTGCAGCGGTGACCGCCGTTGCCTGCTCGGGGGGGGGCCGCGGCCCTTCCGCAGCCGTCGGGGAGTGCCGTTGGGGGGTGCATGAAGCCGGTGGGTCAGACCGGTGTGCTGTTGTTGGGGGGGGGCCCGTGTGGGCCCCGCCCTCCCCCGGCTCCGCCTGTCCCGGTGCTGCCGCCGCCGCCGCAGCCGTTGCTGCCGCTGCTCCCGCCGCTACCGGGGGCGACCCGGGCTGCCCACGTGCGGGGGGTTGCGACCCCCGCGCCGCTGCCGCTACCGGGGGCGGCCCGGGCTGCACTCGTGTGGGGGGCTGCGACCCCCCCGTCTCCCTCGCTACCGGGGGCGGCCCGGGCTGCTCTCCCGCTGGGGGCGTGAGCGCCGCCACCAGCAGCGCCATGAGGGCCCACTGCCCTCGCCTCCTCGCGTGCCCACGGCCGGGCGCATCTCGCGCCTCCATCACGACTCGCGCTCGCGTGCGTCGGGGGTGGGAAGGGGGGGACTGGGAAGGGAAGGGGAACAGAGCCCGAGGGACAAGTGGCCCCAGGGGGAGTGGTTTTTTGCTTGGGGATACGCTATTAGCCCAACCAGCCCTCCCGACTCTGCCCGCCCGCAAGTTCAAGAAGAAGTTTGGAAAGGGGAAAAGGGATGGGGGAGAGGAGGGAGAGGGAGGGGTTTTTGAAAGGGGAGGGGAGAACCCAACCGACCCAACCGACCAGGGGGGGGGGGGGGGGGAGCGCGAGTGTGTATACCAATGAAGTACAGAAACTGTAGCTTAAGAAATCGTTGGTCATGCAAGTATTATACATGTATTTTTACTTGATATACATGTATTTTACATGTATATTTCAGGCATATACATGTATTATACATGTATAATAGTTGACATGCAAGTATTATACATGTATAATACATGTATATACTTGTAGTTATACATGTAAAATTTACAAGATCCCACCGTGTAGACCACCCCTACCCCCCCCCCTCTCCCCTGGTTGAAGAAAACGCAGAAAACAAGGGAGGTCATTTTTCTTCCAGCGTTCTTCCCATCCCCTTTTCCCCCCGCATTGATATTCTTCTTTCGGGGGGCCTTCGCTACCAGGTGTGACTGAGTGAGAAAAAGTGAGCCACGGCCCACTTCCCCTCACTGACTGACGAGCTGTGACTGGTAGCGAGGGCCCCCTCGGATGTCTGATTCAAATCAAAACAATCCTCTCTCTCTCCCTCTGATGGTATCGGGTTCGAGGTTCATTTATTTCAAAAGGCTTTTCGTTTGGCCCTGCCAAATCACAAACTCGCAAACTTGACTCAATCGGACCCACTTGACACTGGACACGGACGGAGGGGTGATGAGAGAATGAGGAAGAGACACTACCAGCAAGGCACTCGGGACGGGCGGGATGGGGAGAATGGGGTTGTCCAGCGCCTCTCAGGGTTTTGTCGACTTCTGATGGGTGGGGTGATGAAGGGGCTGGGTGGGGTGCATTTTGCGCCCTGCGGGGTGCGTGGTTTGCAGAACCACGGCCGGGCGAGCGATTTAACCCACACAGCCCAGGACGACTTCTTGGTATGCCGGTAAACAAGCTTTGCTGTTTTCTCTTTTTCAATGCAGTGGCAGCTTCCACACACACCCCTGCTGGAAGGGAGCGGAACACAGTGAGCTGGGGTTGAAGCCCTGAGGAGCGACACTTCTGTTCTGCCACACTGAGTCTGTGTGTCGAAGAAATGAACACACCCCCCTCAGAACAACATCCTTCATGATTTCTCCTATGCCCCGCACACGCTTCCAACATCTTGCGGACGCTGCATCAGCGGAATTGTGCAACGTGACAGCGAAATATTTTCGCCGGGTTACGCCCCCCCCCCCCCCATCCCCGCCCTGAGTTGAGGAGAAAAAGTGTCACTTCAACTCTGCCGCTCTTTCTCTACTGTTGATACTTCGTTTGATGCGTTGACGCTTCCACACACACTTACAAACCCACTTGCCTGATGAAGGGGGTGGTGTGTAGAGCACGTTTGGCAGAGCTGAATGACACTTTCCGCGCGAAAGTCGTGTGCGTAACAACAAAAAGAAGGTTTCCAGCAATGCTGGGGTTCAACGCGAAGCACCCGCTTCGCATTGAATTCGAGCCCCCCCCCCCCCTCCCCGCTCCCCCATCATTCATTCCGGGGGGGGGGGGGGGGGGGGGGGGGGGGGGGGGCGGCTCGCCTCCTCCCTTATTGCGTGGCTTCGCCAAAAAAACTTAACACGTGTGCCGCACGCGCCGCGTCTATAGTGCCGCAAGAGAGTGGGGGTGGGGGGGTGGGGTCACAACGGAGGATCGCATTTCTGCACCTCGGATATCACCCCCCCCCCCCCCCTCCATACCACTCTTGCCTGGCTTGTATGAACTTTTGACAACGCACCGCACAACACACACACAGGGGTGGGCTAGGAACCGTGCAGGGTTACAGGGGGGGGGGCGAATAGTATTACCTAGTTGAATAGTATTACGGTGCCAAATAGTATTACTTTTTTTTCTGGGGCTCTGGGGCACGTTTTTGGTGACTCTAAGTACGGGGTGCAGATAGGCACCCCATGTCCAAAATGACCCCACCACGATCCGCACAGATTCCAAACGTTCAAACGAACGGTGTTTTGGCAAATCTGAGAGGGGGGTCAGGCTGGGTGGGTGGCATGGGTGGGCAAGCTGCCTCCCAGTCACCTTTTCCCTTCACAAGTGCCTGAACCCGACCCGCATTTCATGGGTGAAGCTTGGCACTTGAGCCACCAAAATGACCCCACTACGATCCGCACGGATTCCGAACAGTGCAATAGAACGGGAGCCCCCTCGAAACGCCCCTTTTCACGAAATTTTGAGTAGTACTACTACGTAATACTATTTGGCCACCCCCAAAAATATACCTTTTTTGGGGGGGGTCAAATATACAGGTTGGTTCGCCGAATAGTATTACGTAGTAATACTATTCGCCCCCCCCCCCCCCTGTAACCCACCTAAAAAGTGATCAACACACACACACACGCACAGCTCTGGCCAGCTGCCGCGCCGACCTGGGGTTGCAGAGGACAGTCGAATCATGCACAGGGGAGAGGTGGGGTGTGCGCGCCTTTTCGGGCAGAAAGGGGGGGACGCCGTGCGAAACCCCCCCCCCCCTGGGTTTGGGAAAGTCGAGTAAACAGCGAGTGTCGGAGATGAATTTAACGACGAAAGGGGTAGGAAGCGGGTGTCTGAGGGGGCGTCGGAGGAAGGGGCATTCGGGGTTGGGGGTAGAGAACACATGGGCTCGACGCCCATGGGCTTGGCTTGGGTCGGGGGGGGTGGGGGGTATCGGGCAAGGCGATACCTGTTCAAGGGCAGGGCGGAGTGGCGGAAACCCCGATTGGACAGCTACCCACAGATGGGGCTGCGCGGTGTGATGTCCTGTGGGTGTGGCCAGCTCGCCTTTTGGGGAGACCAAATAAAATCTCACCAAGAGGGGGGCTGCTACAGTGCACAAAACTAAAGCAACCCTCCGGGGGGGGTGAATCACGGGGGAGGAGGGGTAACGAACAACGGCAGATTTTTTTTGGGTGCCCCTTCTTCGGAAATCGGAACGCCGAACACCAAAAGGAAACCCCAGCCCTCGGGGAAGTGGCCTGACATCCCTGCAGTGCATAGGGGGGGGCGGGGGTTGTGCAGGTTCGGAACCCGTGTGGGATATGCGAGCGACGTGAACTATATTAGTGTTTATCGTGGTGGCGGGGGATGTGTGCGACTGGCAGGGGGGTGGCAGGGGCAGCAAAAAAATATTGATCTCTGTTGCCGGAGCGCCTCATCCGCACTGCAGGGACACATCCAGGGTGGGTCTGTGTGAATCGCACTGGTTTGTTTAACTGTGGGGTTCGCTACTCGGTATGCTTCGTTATTCTTCGTCAGTTTTCACCTAGTTTCCTTAGGAAATGCACCAAAATGCACTGACGATCACCCCGTAGCGAAGACCCCCTGTGGCTTTAAAGAATACCGGAGGTGGTGGTGGTGGCGGTGGCGCCCAGTTGCCGAAACAACAAGGCAGGCAGGTAAGAAAATACAACAACAGACAACCCGCACGAAGGCAGGCCCATGAGGCCTGCACGTAGCGCCACGCTGCGGCTCTCTGCATCGACGAGTCTCGATCCCAGACGCACAGCAGGTGGGCACTGCAGCAGGCCATGGGGCGGGGCGGGGTGATGTGGTATGGGAGTGTGTTTGATTGTCTTTCTCAACAGGATCACAGGGTACAGGACATGCCCCGACGCACCCCCACCAACCCAGAGCAAGGCGACCTGCACCCGAAAGGGGCAAAGGTGGCCACGGACCCACCCACCCTTGCTCTGTGCATGGTGGCGGGGTGTTCCGATATAGTTTTTCTGTGCTACCCCTCCCCCCTCCCCCACCCAATCTCAACCACCAGACGGTTGGAGGATCTCACACCACAGCCGAGGCGGCGGCGCAGGCGCTTGCGTTTTTTATTTTCTTCCAACAAGCAGGGTATAAGATAGACTTTTTTTCTGGCGCCGTTTCCCGGTTTTTCTGGTTTTGAAAATTTTTCGCGCGCGCCTTCGGCGCGCGCGACCCGCGCAAACCCTCCCAGAATCTGAGAGGCCCGGTGCCTGCGCGCGTCCTGTCGTACTGAGGCTGCTTGGTGGGGCAAGCGCAGCAGGTTCTACTTTTTCTTCTACGAACTCTTAGCACAAAGACATGCACAACACAAACAACAATGCTCTAAGGGGCGGGGCAAGAGGTCAGGGGAGGGGGAAGCAGAGAGGAAGGGAGGAGGACGGGGGCGGGGGGGGCGGCGGAGTGAGCCGGCGGGGAGGGGGGGGGGGGGGGGCGCACGAGCCCCGGCACCAACCGACTCAGGATCACACCCACCATGGTTGTGCCAGGCTCTGCCGAACAGCAGTGGCGTGTTGCTGTGCCGCCCGCAGCTCCCCGAAGGGACAGTAGCTGAGCTTTCGTTCTTCCGATGTGAATGCGTCCACGTACTGACGGAGCGCCGCTTCCGGAATCCCGTCCGGAGTGACACTACCCTCCATACAGATGGCCAGCGTGTTCTGCAGCTTGGCGTCGCCCATACGGTTGCTGAGCCTGTTCTTGATGATGCGGAGCTTGGAGAACATCCGCTCAGCACTACTTGTCGACAAGGGGATGGTCAGCACAATCTGCAGGAGACGCGAGGTGTGCGGGAAGGCGAGACGGTTCAGCTGATTCTTCAAGAATGCTTTGATGAGAGTGCTGAATCTGCGGCTGCGGGTATCCTCCTGTGTTTGTGCGGTCTCCTTCAGCTTCATTCGCACGTTGGCCAGCTCCAACTCCAGCAGACCCCGCTCTTCGGCCGGGAAGTACGGTGCACTCGGTTCCGTCTCCTTCTGCACCCCGTCGGCATCCTCAAATGTCATCACCTTGGGCTCGCAGAAATGATCGCAAAGTGCTTTGAGCTTCTGTGCCGCTGCTGCTGCGTTGTCGAAGTCGGGGCACCAGGGATCATACACAGAGAATGCTGCAAGCACCCCGAAGTCATCCATCAGCCCCTCGATCTCCTCCTTCAGGGTACGGAGGTAGGGCTTTGCGTACTGCTCGTGATACTGTGCCACGAACTCCTCCGTGATGGGAGGGCAAGAAGGCCGGGCGTCATTGATCAGTATCCAGCAGGATGCGTAGGTCGGAGACAGGTCGGGTCGTTCTAACAGCTTTCCGATCTTGCATGCATAGTGTGTCGCGATGCGAGGGAGATCACCGAAACACAGGCTTGCATGCTGTATGCACCGCGAGAAGGCGCCAAGACAGTGCATCACCTCCCGCATCAGGAATAACCCGACGAGGGTGCTGCTCTCCTGGTACACCGCACGCAGGGCAACTGCCTTCTCATGATCCAGCTTGTTGATACACATGACCACCCCTTTGAGGCAGTCAGTCAGACTCTGCGCACAACGCTCATGCGAACACCAGCGGGTGTCTCCAACACTGCACAAGTCGCGCTCACGCCAGAACCCGAAGCCATCGATCCTCTCCAAAGCGGACATGCATTCCCGAAAGCACCGGAGTTTGCCTGTGCCATTCCCAGCACCCCTGTACAGCAAGGCAAACGTGCTGGAGACAAGGTCGTAGCTTGCGCGGATGACAGGGTGGTCCTTGGCAGTGTGCATCGCAACAAGATTGAGTGCATGCGCCCGACAAGCCGCCCAGAAGGAGTACGGTGCTTTCCGTACCTTCACCTGCAACTGAACACCCTTACGACTCCCGCCCATGGTGTTGCACGAATCCGACGCAAACGCAAGCATCTTGTTCCAGAAACCGTCGCCAAGGTCGTCGAGTTGTTGAATCAAGAAATCTGTGATGTTTGTCGCAGTCTGTGATGTGTTCAGCGGAGTCATGCGCCAGAACAGTTCGTTGGTATCAAAGGTGGTTGAGTCGATGACCCGGATCAGGATGCAAAATTGCGATTGGCGTGTCACATCCTGCGTCTCGTCCGTGATGATGGATACGAACGGGGATCTTTCAATCTTGTGCTTCACTTCCGCCATGGCGTGGCTTGCCATCAGACCCACTACTTCGTCGTAGATTGTGTTCGAGGTGAGGTTGTGGTATGTAGCATTGAAAGACTTTACTTCTGGGGAAGTGTAGCTGTCACGCACGCGGAGGGATGCGAGGGTCGTCGTGAGGGCTTCGTTGTTGCTGCAACAGTACTGTACGTCGTGCAGCAGGCGGCAGAGCATCTCGGTGTTCTGAAGCTGCTTCACCTTAGAGTTGACCCAGGCCCTCTGGTGAGCTGTGGAGCGGATCTCTCCTGCAGTCCCATGTCGGCGCACCGAGTCTTCTCTTGCCAGCCACTGTGCCCACTTCTCGGTGTGCTTCTGTCTCGTTGCCTCGGTGTGCTCCTTCGCGCGGGAGGTGAAGCGGCTCTTCACCTCATTCCATGGCAGGCACCGCCCGACGAAGACACCGCGCTTGCTTGCGTCAAAGCAAGCGCGGCACGCCAGCCCCTCGGGTGTGGGTTTTGCCCACGCGTGGGATTCGCGCAGCATTCCCATCACCCGGCTGTCCCCCTGGATGTCCTCCGGGACATGCACCATCTCGCTGGCGCGGGGGAAGGGCTCGGCAGGCGCATCCAAGCCGACGGGCCCCGCGTACTGCGCCATCAACTTTGCCTCCACGTAGGCGTAGACCTCGTGCTTGTGGAGGGAAGGGTACAGGCAGTCGTTGGAGTTGCGCACGGGGGTGGTGGTGTAGCCCCTCGCGCGTTGGCGCTCATTGGCGATCGCGGCCTCCAGAGCTTCAGCTGATCTCTCCGCATTATCATCAGCTGCCATCTCGACCTCAACTTGCCGTGCAATCGCAAGATCTGCGACGAGGGCTGGGGCCTGCTGTGTCGGGGCAGGCGCCGGCACGGCCTCGCTCTCCACCAACGGCATTTCGTCTGCCTTTGTCTTTGCCAGTTTAACGAGGCTACTCAGGGGCTTCCTCATATGAGGTGCCACCTCGTCGTCCGCGCGAGCAAGAGCATCGAATGCCTTGCACAGCGCGACAAGGTGCCTGTTTGAGGCGGCTTGGTGGTTGCTGAAGCCGCGGATCGAGCACTGGTTGCAGAGGAAGGCGTGCAAGTTGGCATATCGGTCTTGCCCGGGGTACTTGCCCGCCTTCCACTGGTCATACCCAGTGTGATACTGCGGCCCGCCCACCTCCTGCACCGTCCCCCGCACCGCCCTCTGCGATGCAAAGCCAAACGCGCCCAGCTGGGCCTGATGCGCTCTCCGCTTTGACATATCTTCTTACAGTATGCCTGCAGGCGCGTGGGGGTGTGGGTGTGTCGTGGGTGCCACCAGTCAGACACCTGACATGTGAAGGCTCGGTGTGATCCCTACGGAGGACGGTTCTGTGCCAGTTCTGCGGGACCATCACACAATGGAGGATCTCGAAACTTCAAAACAGAAGAGACCTGCATGACGAGGGCATCACCACCCACCGGGCCCCACCGGGCCACCCGCTAGGTCCATTTTTTCTTCTCCGCTTCTCTGCCTTCTTTGGACTATTTGAGCTCCGTGCGGATCACGATGGGGTCACTTTCTATTTTTTTCTGGCGTTTTTTCTGACTGTTTTACTGTCCCAAAGTTACAAAAAAAACGCCAAAAATGAGACCGGCCTTTTTTTTTTCCAGAAAACCGGGAACCGGGAAACCCTGGTTTTGAAAACCGGAAAACCAGACCTATCTTATCCCCTGCAGTTACAGGGATTGGGGATGAAGAGTATATACCTGCGGTGTTTGGCAGGCCTGGTGAGGCCGGCGGAGTGGGGGGGGGGTTCGAGGGATATGCCACATGGCCCATGCCGCATCAGGTGTTCAGGCCACACACATGCCAGAGGGAGGCATGGCGAAGACGCCCTCCCAGCAAACAAGGGTGTGGACCCCACCCCCCTCCCCCCACCCCTTGACCCACCCTCCCCAGGTGGTGTGGGTGCAATGTGTGTGTGGCTTGATATTCGAGACCTGGCTGTGTGGAGGTCTTCGCGATAGTGCCGGAAAACGGTGCTCCGTTTGCTGCATTTTCCTCCTAATAATGGGGGGGCCTTCGCTACCAGGTGTGACTGAGTGAGAAAAAGCGAGCAACAAGCCCCACTTCCCCTCACTGACTGACGAGCTGTGACTGGTAGAGAGGGCCCCCTCATAGGACCTATTTAGTATAGGTGAAAAACCTGCGGAACTTCGCCAAAAGTTTGCCGACACAGCGAAGACCTCCCACAGTTATTGAGGCTGTGAACGGTACACTTTTTAAAGAGGCTGGCATGCTGGTGTGTTTAGTTTACGTGTTCGGCGAGGGCTCAGAGAAACCCAACCCAGGGATGCTCGAGCTATTTGAAAAGAAGGGGGGGCGGATGAGGGGGGGCGGGGCGGCGGTGGGTGGGTGGGTTCAAAGGGATAGGGGCTATGTGTAGGATGAGCGCCCTGTTCCGTTTTGTTGACCCACCCACCCCTCACCCTCCCCCAGAACCAACGACGTATGCCCTCCCCGGACAAGGACACGCCTCGAGGCACGTCGCTCACCTCACAAGGCACCCTCGTGCGGCAACGTGTGTTTGTCGTTTGGAGGACAGCTCGCTTTTCGCACTGCAAAGGCTCATGGCAGCGTGCGGTATCCTGCAAGCATGCACTACAGCAGGCACCGCTCGCACAACACAAAAGTAACGCAACTCCAAGCCCTTTTCATGCCGCTGCGCGGTTCCCTTCAGAATTCTATATTTGAGGGGGGAGGGGGGGAGGACGTCCTTCTTCGCTTTGAAATGCGCGATAGCGAACAACCTCCCCGAACCAGAGGCAGGCACACAGAGAGGGGGTAGGGGGTAGGGGGTAGGGGGGCTTCTGGAAGCCCCCCTTTGGAGCAGTACAGCCGCATCCCGTCGGGGCTGCAAGCTCTGCTGCCGCACACACACCCCTTGTATCGCAGACAGATGGGGCCCCGCAGGAACTGGGCTTCCTGGGGAAGTTCGCTCTGCGCCACTGTGTGTCACACTGTGCCACGCTGCAGCCAGTTTTGTGTGAGGTGGGATCGCCCTTCTTCCTCACCTTCTCTGCAGTTCTGAGGGAAGGCCCCCCCTGAACAGACCTACAAAGAAAGGGGTGGCGGTCGGGACAGCAGCCCCCCCCCCCCCTCCCCCGCGCCCTCTTGCTTGGCCACGAACAGGAAGCCCTGATGCGGTTTGACAACAGAGGGTGTGTGTGTGTGTGTGGGGAGAGTGGGAGAAAGGGCCAATATCAGGGGGGAAAACGCAGAAGAAGAAGAAGAAGAATAAGAAAGGGAGGGAAGCAACACGGATACAACCTCCGCATCTCAGCTCACAAAAGAGGGCTTGCTGCGGAAACATCTCAACACACTCACATGCCTACCCAACTCACTTCAGGCATTGTGGTTCTCGTGGGAGGTCGGGTGTGGGTGTGGGGGTGGTAGAAGCATGTCTCGAGACAGCAGATATATGGGTGGTGTGGGACCGATCGGAGACTGGATAACTGGAGGTACCTGCGTTGTGCGCCTCGTGTGCGTGGCACAAACGCAAGTCAGAACTGTCAGTGGCACCGCTGGATCGTGAAACGGCAGGTATAAAAGGGGTGTCTACAAAATCAACAACCGCCCCACTTTTTGTGCGCACCACTCCCCCCGAAGGAGTGTTTGTGTGGGTGGGATTTTCTTTCAAGGCTCAAGCAATTAAAAATAGATACACAGGCAGCTTCCCTCCCACCCAAGCTGGCTGACACCGAACAGAACTGCGGTTCCGCTGAGGTTAAATTCCTAAATTAAAAACCGGCAAAACTATACCAATTTCCGGTATCAAGAGAAGAAACTGCACCGCGGATGTTCACGCAAAGAGACGGGAGAGCTGAAAAAGGCATTCATGGAGACCAGCCACAGCCTGGATCGCAAATGCGCTACCCCCGAGCGCACATTGCATCCGGCACACCATGAACACACCGGATTATTCAAACGGGGAACCCTTCGCTTCAGCACCACCCCACCACTCCAACCCCACCATCCGTTCGACTCTGAACAGGGGATATTTGTTTGTGGCCCTTCAGTGGAAACTTCAGTGAACACCCCTGCATCCCTTCGAGAGAGAGATGCGACACTGAACACACTGTGTTCTTCAAGCAACACAAGGCGGTCAACACCGCGTCAACGGGGGGGATGGGGTGGTGGACACGCCGCCTTTGCAAAACGGCGGAGGGGCTACACAAGGCAGCGCTGACTCTGGGAGGGGGTGGGTGATCGGGGCAGGGCGCGGCAGAACACCCCATCGGTAGACCAGGCACGGCCAGTGCTGGCCACCTGATGGGTGTGCAATGCCACCCCGCGTGTCTGCATTGGGCAGGAGCGTGCTTGTGGGGAGGCGGCGGAGGGTGGTGGCACTGCGAAAGGGGAGAACGGGCTTGAGAGATGGGGGTTTTCAAAGCACGAAGTCTGGCTGACAAAGAGAGAGAGAGAGAGAGAGAGAGAGCGACTGTGGGGCACAATGGAGAGCACAGCAGGAGGGACTTCCGCCTTCAAGAAAGCAGAGAAGAGGGTGGGTGGGTGGGTGGGTGGGTGGGTGGGTGGGTAGGGACTTTGCACCGACAAAGTAGTAAGGCTCGTAAGGATGCCACGCTCGACACAGGGTGAAGTAAGCCACACATCCCCCCGCTCCCACCACGTAGGAGAGGAGCCTGGCGGGGGTGTAGTGTAGTGGGGTGGAGGGCGTTTGAATGGTGTGGGCGATATTTCTCGAGTCTTGAGCAGGCTCCCGTGAGAAGGCCGCCTTTTCGGGTTGATGTTCACCTCTTGGGAACGTGTTGCATGTGTATGCACATCACGTATGTGGCCCGCCGTTTCGTTTGAAGGCAAGCGGTGCCGACAAAATTTGCGTGTTACTTTTGGAGTGGCGTTCGCGTTATTGTCGATTGAGGGAAAACGCCGAAATATTTCGGGGGAAAACTTGCATTCCCCTAGACTGCACGCACACAACAAAGTATTGCTGGGGGGGGGGGGAGGGGTGCAACCGGCAGAAACGAAACGCAGGACATGGATTCGTGCAGCAGGGATCAGCTCGTCATGGAGGAGAACGACATAATCCGGGAAAAAAAGGAAAATATATTCATTGATTCGCACGAACCACACAGAGAAAAGTATTCCCACCGAAGCGCGGTGTGAACAGGCGGGGATCACGAGAGCTGTGCTCTATGTGTGTCGTCGAGCACATCTTGTCACTCCCTCTTCCCTGCATCTCCGCCTGACACGACTCCCTCTTGCTCGAAGAACAACTCACGGCTGGCGGAAAACGCAGCCGCACACCCACAGAGAAACAATCGGAGGATCAGAGGTGCCTTTGCTTTGCTAGCGAACCGCTCGCACACACAGGACAGGAGCACGAGAGAAGAAGAAGAAAAACCATCGGTGTTTGGCGCCACACTTTTGTGAAGTCCTCCCCACCCTCCCCAACCCACAAGACGAAACCTGCCTGGGTCCACGGGGCGGGGCGGGGCGGGGGGTTGAGGCTGAATCAACCAAACCGAAGAGCGAAGAACCCCCAGAACAGGCCAAGTATGCCTGGGACTTTGGCCTTTATTTTCTCGATTAACCCTTTCTGTCCGGGAAGCCACTACAGTGGCTTTGCACTTTGCTTACGTAAGTAAATAATTATGCACTTCGAATTTTTCAGGATTTTTTTGTATGGTAAAAAGGGGGAGCTCAATCATTTCAAATGCAGCAAGGGTTCATGGGAAAGGTGGAGATCCATCCAACGTACTGCCGGAGGACAATTGCACCCTCAGGTGAGATTTTCGGGTTTGGGTAGTCCCTCATGGCCCCTATTTACGAGTCAACCATATCAGGTGTTCTTGTGCCCCATTTCGCTCGACTCCCCCGATCGTGGAAAGCTCTGGAGTTATTCTCCGCAAAAACACATCGATATGCAGACCCACAGAACACATTTCGACCCATCACAGGCGCGAGAGCTGGGGGGGCTGGGTGGGTATCAGAGGGTCTTGGGCAGGTATGGCCACTACAGTGGCTTTCACTTTGCCTATACAGGCAAAGTTATTTGAATTTCGAATTTTTCAAGATTTCTTTTTATGGTGGAAACGGGGTGGACGAATCTTTCAAGTGCAACAAGAGTTGGTCGGAAAAGCGAAACTCTGACCAACTTGGCTCTGTAACAAAATTGCACCACAAGGTGGAATTTTCGGTGGTTTTGCCCTTGAAACCGCCTCCTGAACCTGCGTGGGAGGTATCGAGCTTTCCCGAGCATCTTTTTGCCCGATTCCTTCGATAAGGGAAAGGTTTCCGACAGATGTCATCTGGGAAATCAGTTTTCAGACCTCTGCATCTCGAATATCCGCTCCAACGGGCTGTGCCGATGCACCACCCGATTTCGGCCTCCAGCCACCCATCAGTGAAATATGGTGGAATTCTCTGATGGAGATTTGATGCCGTCAGTCATCGGGCGGACATCCTCCATGGCCCCAGAGGGGCAGGGAAGGGTGTTCTACCTCGATCCAGGTGCCCAACGGGCTCACGGGGTCGCTGGGGTGGCTCACAGTCAGGTCCCTCAGAACAGGTGTTTTTGCACCTGTTGATTTACTTGCCTTGTGCAAACCACTGCCTTCCCAAGTAAATTGTCTTCCGCTCCACCTTTTTCAACATTTTTTTTATCGGGAACTGCGCTGGAGCAGAACTGTTCGAGAACGCCATAGAACCCAAATTTTTTGGGCGGTCACACACCGCCCTGAATTTTTTTCTGGATTTTTTGCACCTCGATTTTTGGTTTCTCGGGCGAGGCCCACATGTGAAATTTTTTTTTCGGGAAAAAAACCGGAACAATGCAACGTTCTGCGAAAACGCAGTTCCCGATAAAAAAAAATGTTGAAAAAGGTGGAGTGGAAGACAATTTACTTGGGAAGGCGAATTTTCCCAAAAATCGAAAAAATACCCCCCGGACAGAAAGGGTTAAGTTTTTAGCTTCATACTTGGAACAGGCTGTACTATTTTTATTTGGCTTAGCTTTTTAGCAACGATTTAACAAACCGACACAGAATCCCAGACCGGATACGAAAGGGAAAAAGGGGGGGGGGGTGCGTGGGGGCAAAGCTAGAGATAGACAACGGCAACCCAGAGGGGGCCTCTGTGGAGGCTCCCCAGTGGAGGAGAGGGGGGGTGGGGAATTGCCTGCGCGCGTGTGTGTGCCACCACACTTTATCAGCAGAGCAGAGAAGGGGGGGGGTGAAGAGATGTTGGGGGAGGTGTTGTGTGGGAAATCCGAATCCGGAACGCACAAGACAGCCACCCCCCCCCCACACACACACACACACACACCCCTTCGTCCTCGCAACCACTGCAGAGGTGGTGGTAGTGCCTGTGCCTGGCACGAGCATGCGCGAACGAGTCATTCGCATGGGGGTCGTGGCGGGGCGTTGGCGCGCTGGATGAACCCCCGTCACACCCCCTCCCCCGCCCAGCCCCCCCGACCCACCGCACCCCCCACCAGGCAAGCGCACAAACTACGCGGGGATTTCCCCGTGCGCTGTGGAGGGTGGGGGTGGGGGTGGGTTGGAGGAAGGTGTTAGAAGAGAGGGAGGGGGGGAGGGGAGGAAGTGTGTGTGTGTGTGGTAAATGCCAGAAGTAACTGAAACAGAGGGAGGGGGTGTGTGTGTGGGGGGGGGGGGGGGGGGCCCGGGGGGGGGGGGGGGGGGGAGAGAAAGGAGAGAGAAAATGAGAGAGAAAGAGAGGGGGGGGTGTGTGATCTGTCGATCTGTTAGAGGGTGGCGCTGTGATCTGTTGTTCTGCGCGCACAACATTGTTTTTTCATTAAATGCGTCGGCGCTTCCCTCACCGCAGCCCCATCTCCTGCAAACCGCAGGATAAGGGGCAGTGGCCAACACCTTTCCTTGGCAGCCTTGGGGGGTCTTCGCTGGTCGTTATTCTCCGTCAAACTCCGTCAGTTTTCAGCCAATTTAACAGGGACCTCACCAAAACGCACTGACGGTCACTCCGTAGCGAAGACCCCCTTGGTGATCTTTTTTTTGGTGCCGGCAATCACAAGCAAGCTTGATCTGCCCCATTGACGCCCTTACCCTGCAATCAGGGTTCGAGGCAAATAATTTTCATGCCACTCACACACAGCCTGCTGGAGGTTTTGTGCTGTGAGTGATGATCACAAAGGGGCACATGACACTTTCCGCCCACATCGAAGTGCGCTGAAGAACAGAGGAGAAGGAGGGGGGGGGGGTGTGTGGGCGCCGGAAGTTTTTTCTTATCATTTGATTGGTGTGGCTGAACCCTAAAAAATGCTAAAAAAAAGGTAGTTTGAAGGTAGTTCTGGGCAGGGCTGTTCCTAACTGGGGGGCTTGTTCCCCACTTTCAGGATTCTGAACTTTTTTTCTAAGAATTTTTGTACGGGGAAAAAAAGTTTTTTTCTAAGAATTTTGTTAGGGGAATTTTTTTCTAAGGTTGTTTCGCAGAGGAAAAAACTTTTTCTAAGTTTTCCCCAGTCGACAGGGCGCGCACAAGGATGGAAGGGAAGTCTGTCCCCCGTACCGTTCGCCTTGCTGGCCAACTGGAGAGCCAGACGTTCACTACCGTGGCCTCCGGCGGCGTACGTCTCGTACTCAAGTCCTTCGAATCCCATCAGGTCGGGGTCCAACCACTCCAGTCGCCTCTGAGGATGCAGCCAACTCGCACAGAATCTGTACGCCCACACGAACAGATGTTCGCTACCGTGGCCTCCGGCGGCTGGGGGGCTCCGCCCCCCAGACCCCCATGTCGCGTGTGCCCGTCCATCTATCTCACTTCCCCGGGCAGCGTAGGAGGTCAGCGCCGCATCCATGAAGCGCTTCTTCGAAGCCTGGCTGACATCGGACAGGAGGTCGGGCTTCCCCACCTGGGAGGTACACTTGCCGCGTTCGCGACATGCGTGACACGCGACACGTTACCTGACACGTGAGTGTGCCTTGCTAACACGGGCATTTCAACGGTCTGCCGACGACCGTTCCCCAAACCAGTAAACCAGCAGTTTTGGAAAATCGGAGAGATCACCCTACTGCGCTGAACATGGTGCGCACCACTGCAAAAATCCCCGGGAGCTTTTGGGCTTTCAGACCTGAAGGGGCCAGCAGGTGGGTGGCGTCGGGGAGTGGCAGCTTTGTAACTGTCCTCCAGCTGCTGGCATGTCCAGCCCTGCGAGAGTGCCAAGGTGTATTGAGTCCCTGCGGAGCACAACCCGATGAGAACGAGTGCCAGATGATCCTCATTCATTTTCAGCTGTAACGCGCATGAGGGGCACTCTCTGCCGCAAGCATCTCTGGCATCACTCGAGAGCTGTCACATGATGACGCGGAGAGAAATCAGAGAAAAAGTCCCGCCTGACGGGCACGCGCCTGGAAACTGTGGGGGGGCGAGCAAAAAATCCCTTGTAAAAATTCTTAGAAAAAACCTGGTTCCCCGATCCAAAAAACCTGGAAAAAGGGCTCGTTCCCCGCCCAGGCCTGGTTCTGGGGTAGTGAAAAATGGCCTGGGGTGCCAAAATTATTTCCTTCCTGTACGCAGCCCACAACCCAACCCAAGCCAACCCAGGTGTACATCCAACTCTACACACCACTCACCTGATTTTGCCGGTGTTGGGCGGGATTGGTGGAGTTGGGCGGTGGGAGACGCTTTACATTGGAACCTCCCTGTGGGGGGGTAGTTTCGTGGTCCAGGGTGGAGCTACTACTACCGAAGGAGCACCAGCACCGAAATATCAGCTCTGCTCGACGGAAGGTGATCAGCACCCCACACGTAGGCCGGGCCCCATGCGCACGTGCGTTTACAGGACGACTGGCTGCACGCAGTGGTTACGCAGTTTTGAAAACGCAAAAACAATTACATACGGAAAACCGCACGTGCCGTTTTTTCAGTTGAAAATTATTGCGGACGGCCACCCACCCAGGACTTGGTCACTCGACGGGCACACGCTACATGGGGGGTCTGGGGGGCGGAGCCCCCCAGCCGCCGGAGGCCACGGTAGTGAACATCTGTTCATTGTGGTCGTACAGATTCTGCGTGAGTTGGCTGCGTCCTCCTGAGGTTACTGGAGTGGTTGGATTCCCTGACCATATGAGATCGGAGTACGAGACGCACACTACAGGGGGGTCTGGGGTCGGAGCCCCCCAGCCGCCGGAGGCCACAGTAGTGAGCATCTGTTCCTGCAAAACCTCTCATCGACGTCGACCATCAACCCGGTGTAACGCTAGGTGAGCGTTGCCCCAGTGTAAATGGGTTGACGCTTGGTTGACGCTCGGAGGGGGAGGCGGGGAAAATTACCCAGGCACATGCGGAAATCTGCATGTGGAAACTGTACGTACGGATTTCGGAAATCCGCATTCCGCATGTGGAGCGTAACCACTGGCTGCACGGGTTTAACGTGCGGGGTTGATACCAGGGTGCCACTATCCTGCTGCCCCACCCGTCGCTGGTACGTGCTGGACAAGGATGCAGGCCCTGTGCAACCACCTCATGCCGACACAACACACCCTCCCTTTTGTTGCGTTTTGTTGCCTTCGAGGGCGAGGACACCGGGAGGGGAAGCCCGGGTCGGCGAGCCCAGGTCCTGAGGTCGCCCTGCTCTGTCTGCGCGCGCTTCGCGCGCGAACGTGAGCGCTCGGCTAGTGGATCATCCGTGTCTATCGTACCACGGGCGGTTCATGACATCCAGGAGCCAGCAGACCGCCTTCAGAGGGTCTGGGGGGCGGAGCCCCCCGGCCGCCGGAGGCCACGGTAGTGAACATATGTTCTCAGGCTGACATATCGTCCATGACATGCCAAGCACCCGACCACATTCGGTGGGTCATTGGGTCGATAGTCCGGAATAGCACTGCTCCCTGGGCCCCAGTGGGCCCAGGGGGGCGGGGGCAGATCAGAAATAATATTCTTGGTAGGGCAGGCTGGTCAGGCCTGCCCTACCAAGGTTTCGGACTGAATTAAATAGGTAGGGCAGCTGCCCTACCTGCCTGACCAGGCGAGGCCCCGGGATCCCTTCAGGGGAACGCCGTCGGGAGATGCTGGGAGTTTGCCACCGCGCCCGAATATGGATTCGTCAGGTGCTGTCGCATGGGGCCTGCGTGTTCGGCGTGAAAACCGCAGGTGGTGGTTCGATTCCGCCACCCACCACCCGTCGGGACCCCCCCCCCCCTCGGTTTTCCCAAAACCTCGTTCTTTTGAATATTTGGAACTCGTGCGGATCGTGGTGAGGTCATTTTGACCATGGGTCAAAAAATTTCACCCATTACTCCCATTACTCCAGCCGCCAGTTAATAGGAGGAAATAATTTTGACACCTACGCCAAAAAAAGGTTAAAAAAAGGTAGTTTGAAGGTAGTTCTGGGGTACATAGAAGGGGCGAAAACAGCCACACCATTGATGCATTTCCTTTGCCTATTTTTTTTGCCAAATATTTAATAATGAGGCAAAGCAAAGGGTGGTGGGGGGTGGAGGGGGGAGGGGCAACAAAATAGAACTCACCGCCAGCCAGGAGCCCACCCCCCCCCCCCTAGGGGTGGGGAAAAGCCCCCAAAAAGCGTAAATTTTGCATTTTTTTGCACAACACCCCAGAGACCCCCAAAAACCATGAAACCCACCCAGAACCGGTCCGGAACCCCAAAAAAATGGTGTGTTGGGGTGTTTGGAGGTGTTTGGTTGGCTTTTTTGACCGTATTTTTGGGGTGGCCACCTTCCCGTACCTGGGGGTGGCCAGGAGAGAGACACATTATCCCCTGGGCACGGAAACATCACTGAAACACGACTTCTGAGCGCCAGGAGGGTACGGGGACACATATTGGCTGACCCGAGGCACTCGGAAAGCTATTGTTTGAGCAGCCCCTCGTGATTGGCGCCAAATAGTGGGTGATTTCGTGGCCCCAGTGGTGCCGTGCCATTTGGTGGTATACAGGGAAGGAGGTGCACAGAAGTTCCACATCGACTTGAGCCAGCCCTGCAGGTCGTTGTACACCCCTCCCGATGATCCGGTGAGACACTGCCCTGCCATGCGCAGGTTTAATATGGTGACCACGTTTCATGTGCTGCATTGCTGCTGGAAAGAAAGAATAGCAGACGGGAGCGGCACGCGGTGTACTTCTGGGATCGAGCAGCACATCGAGGGATGTGCTCTTGGGGCTGTGCGAGTCTCCGTCTTCAACAGCAACTAGGAAATCATCTCGCCATTCCTCGTACGTTCGACGCTGACTGCAGAATCCAGGCATACTTGCCTGACTTCTGCCTCACCTGACGTTTGCACCCAGGCTGAGGACCCCCGAGACTGCGCACAGAGCTTAGCTTGTACTTAGGTACCGGTGAAAGTGGTGGGCACTGTGGCGGATGATAGGGCCTTGTGCAGTGATGCAATCGCATCAGTATCTCCTCACCGAGTATTGAATCAGCAGCCTCTGTCGTGTGCTTCTACTTCTGTGGAGCACATCTATCTGCTACAGACAGGCCAGCTTGGTGTACTGCAGTACTTGCTGACGATTCGTGGTCAGCAGTTGTAATGCTTGCCGAGGCAAGCATCCATCTGGCACGGTGAGGCTACCGCCTGTGCTCACAATTCAGGCGTCAGACAAACCTGCGCTGTCCACCGCCTGCCGCTCCCTGATAGGCCAGGCACAGCCTTGCCCAGGGCCAGCAGAAACGCCCTTTTGGGGGTTGGGGTGCAGCCGCTGTACTGCGAGCGATTTTGGAGCAGGCAACTGCCTCGCACCTTGCAAATGACTGTCTTCAGCCCCAGAATAAGCACCACGAAGAACTGTGCTTCCTGCTGGGCCCACCTGCCCATCCGGCGTTGTGCACGGCATCTGCGTGTGTTCAAGGCCCCGAAGGTGGCCAGGCCCAGGTACGGGAAGGTGGCCACCTATTCAACTTTCGGTATAGTGCCAAAAAATCAAGCCAAACACGTGCGAAACACCCCAAAAACACGTTTCCGGAGGGTTTTGGGTCGGTTTGTGGGGGTTTTATGCACTTTTGGGGTGTTCTGGGGGTACCTCAAAAATGCGTTTTTAAACAGCTTTAAATAAAACAGCTTTAAAAATTTCCCCACCCCTAACCCCCCCCCCCCCACCCCCGTTGTGGTACAACGGGGATGGGGATGGGGGTGGGGGGGAGTCTTGCTCGGTCAGAGGATACAAAGGAGATAGGGGGAGGGGGAGGTCAGTTCATCCAGTTCTGCTGTAGTATCAGTTCGCGTGCGGAGGGGCCGGAGCGGGGATGTGCGGAGGGGCTGGAGCGGGGAACAAAGAGACACAAATCCTGCTGTGAGTTGTGCGGTGTTTCCCCTCAGCCCCCCTTCCAACCTTGCGTTTTGCAAGTGGTAGTAAAAAGAAAAACACGACAGGTCAGATCGCCCGTCCTTCCTCGACCTCACGACTCCCCCCTACGCACCTACGGTGCTCAAACAAGTTTGTGGTGTGTGTGGGTGGGTGGGTGTGTGGTGGCTCACGTTACCTCGGGATACGCCTGCCCCACAGGGCAACACGCACCGAGGAGCGATGCCTTGAGACTCACTAAAACTTTGGAAGGTCTGAAGGGTTGAACGGTGAACGGGACGGGGGAGGGAGGGAGGGCGGGGTGAGGAGGAGGGGAGATGCAGTGCTTAACGACCAATGCGATGCGATCTGCACCCTCCATGTAGGAGAGAGGGGGGGGGTGTGGGGAGATGGGCTAAGAACCACGCCGGTGGGGTAGGGTATGGTGCAAGCCATTTGACGGCACAGCGCACTGTGCGCGTGTCCTTTTTTTTCTTCTACAGATTTGAATTTGGCTTGAAAACCCCACATGCCATCATGCCATCATGCCCATGCCACAACCACACCGTCGTGAGGGAGGGGATGGGGTGGGTGGCAGGGGGGGAGGAGGGGGGGAAAGGTCTGTAAAGTGTCCATCAATTTTAAAAGGGGCCCGGCGTACGTAATGTGATTATCTGTGCAACCGCTTCATGGCAGAAAACACCCCCACCCACCCCTCCACCCCCCCCCCCCCCCGCAGCAGCAGCAGCAGCTGTTTTAAAAAACAGCTCCAAAGTGCCCCTCCATTGGGCACACGCTATATCCCAAGGCTGCGCTGGGTGCCAGGGATTCCCCTGTGTGAAGCGGCACACAACGGCACCCACTCACAACCCTCCTTCTTCCTGCGAGGCGGACTCGCCACTAGGCCAACGCCTTGTGCCGCACCAGGCAGGGCATACCCTCTGACATGTTGTGCCGTGGTGCAGCAACACCACGGCGCGGGGGGCGTTGGGGTGGGGTTGAAGGAGTTAGTGTGCGCCACAACCCACACCCACACCCACACCCACACCAAGAGCACCCCCCCCCTGCCTGTGATCACATCACGGGGCAGACGCTGCACGTTGCCTCCCGGTCGACGTGGGCATGGCGGGGTGACACCTCCTCATCAGCATCGAAGACGCTGCGTGCGCCTGAAAGAAGGCGGTCGCGCTTAAGTGCCTCCTGCCGCTCTTCGTGCGGGGCTTCGTCGGAGGGCAGGGTCAGAGGGAAGCCACGGGGGGGGCCGTCCTTGGCGTTGGTGGGCGTGATGAGGCTCGCCTCCGCACGCCCCGTCGCGATCTGCGACAGGTTGTCCGCCTTCTCCAGCGTGGCGCGCAGGGCCATCACCGCGTCCAGCCCCTCCTCCCGCACCTGATCCGCCGTCTGTGCCGACAGGGCGTAGTAA
Organism: Rhynchopus euleeides; assembly: GCA_963210315.1. Taxonomy (NCBI): domain Eukaryota; phylum Euglenozoa; class Diplonemea; order Diplonemida; family Diplonemidae; genus Rhynchopus; species Rhynchopus euleeides. The sequence continues at coordinate 312,916 of OY723276.1, forward strand.
AGAGCGTCGACCTTATTGGTCTGCCCCGACACCTCCTCGAGCATCCTGCCGTGCAGACCCCGCAGCTGCCGCAGGCACTCGCGCATCCGGTTGGCGTTCCACTCCTGCTGCTTGCCCCACTGCACAGCCTGGTCCAGAAGGGCATCCCGGTCAGCCAGGTCGCTCTCCAGCAGCCTCGCGTTGCGTTCGTACATCAGGGGGGACGCCTCCTCTGTGGTCTGCGTACCGGCATCGCAGGTCGGCCGCGCAAAGGTCAGCCGCTGGTAGTGTGGGCTGAGCTCCGGCGTGCATGAGTGAGAGTCGTAGCCAAGGGATTCGTCTGCGTTCGTCTGCCGATGGGAGGGGTGGGGTGGTGGTGGCTTGAGGGGTGGGCAGGGCGGAGGGAGATATAATAAGACAAGGCGTTGTTTGTGCGCCAAACCCGGGTGAACAAACCTCGCGTGTTTTGCCTGGCTGTGAATGAAGTGCGCACAGTCACAGCAACAAGGCAAGGTGGATTGCATCTTGTCACCCAAAGCGCTGCCTACTATCTTTTTCACTGCGACAAGATTCTTGTTGTGTGTGGAAAACCCTCCGGCAGGGCAACGGCAACCACGCAAGAAGTGTGCATACCCCAACGCTCTCGCAACGGCAGGTGACGCGCTCAAAACCCATCCCGCTGACCGGGCTCACTGACAGGTGGTTGTTAGTACCGTACATCGCTGTGAGGGCCTCGCCTTTGGGACGCAGGAGTGCGCGAGAGGGCAGCCCACACAGAGGAAGGTTCCTCGGGAGTGTTAGATGGGCTAAGGTGTTTTGTGCGCAGGGGGAGGGTGGGGGAAGCGCCTGTTCCTCAGGAACTAAGCACACACAGCGGGCAGAAAACGGGAGAAACCCCGGGCGGTCACGGCTGCTGGGAGATGTGGATGGAGAGCAAGCCGGAAGGGGTGGGGGTAGGGGGGGCGCAGCTGTGCGGACCGCGAGAGGTGCTGTGTCGTACTTCCTGTGAGGGGGTGCGGGTGTTGTGTGGGGCAGTGGAGGCTGCATCGAAACCAGATGAGGTCAGTGTGGTCTGCAGTCCAACAACTGTACTCCCTTTTGCTATAATGTAGACACCTTGTCTCGCAACAATGTGGGTGTAATCAGTTCCGGACGATATGTTGAACGCACACAAGAAAAAATCATCCCCCAAGGTGCAGCAGTGCCAATTTGCTGTGTCGTCACTCAACGGTGTGGCCCCAGGGCATGCGGGGGTGGGGGTGGGGCTGAGGGGAGGGCCAGCGCTGCAGCACAGCTGGCATGGGGCTTAGTTTCTTTTTTGTTGGGTTCTGATATCGCAAGAGCGGGATGCACCGGCTGCGCCCCACACAGCCCATGCAGGGGCAAGATTGCCCATCGCACAAACCCCTGCGCGACGCAGCCCGCCGGGCTGGCCGGGCTTCCGACAGCCTCCCAAACCCATGCACCGAACATGCGTGGCTTTCACCTGCACTCCACTCCAACACCACCTGGCCTGTTTGCAAAACACAACGCGAGGCATCAAATGACCTGCGAGGGGTAGAAATTCGCACATCAGCACTCACTTCGCACGTGATGAAAGACGCGGTTGTATTCCCAAAGCGACCAGTCGGCACCCGGCTCTGGGGTGGGGGTGGGAGGGTGGGGGCGACGGTGATGATCGATAAATTAACTGAAGAAAGCCGGACCTGCAACTGTCAAAAAATATCCTTGGCGTGTACACAAAGAAGAGAGAGAGAGAGAGAGAAAGAAGGAAGCGCACGCACACGTATTGCTTCGGCAAACCCCGTAAGAACCAGCCTCCCCTCCCCACCCCGCCCCGGTGCCCCACGGCAGGCCTTGTCTTGAGATGCGCCACTTTCTTTCCGCGTGGCAGCGTAGCAGTGTGGCTTATCCCAGCACCGTGGCGGGCAGCGCTTCTGCACACAAACAAGTGGTGTTTCAAAGCACAAAAAAGGCCATTTTCATCATCAGGCAAACACCGACGGCACAACAGACTGGAGGCGCCGCTAAATCCGGGGGGGGGGGGGTGCGGAGGTGGCTGAGAACAACAAAAGGCAAAACCCCCCATAGCATTTTGCTGCGGAGGGGCTGTCTGTTTTGTTCCCCAAAGAATGGCCGCCTTGTCTTTTTGACACTGGCAGGGTGGCCCCCCGTTGTGGTTACTAGTAAAAAGGAATGGGGAGGGGTGTGGTATTTTCACGTGCCTCCGCATGGAGGCTGATTCAGGCAGTTCTTCTTCCCTGGAGGGTGGTTCGGGGGGCAATAGGCGCCGGTTTTCGTTCGAGAAAAAAATATCAAGTGTGGTTGTGTGTTTTAAACTGTTTTGGCAGGGTGGAGGAAATCGTGTTGGCGTCGAAGGGCAACGAAGCTCCGGGGGGGGGCTTTCCGCACCTTTGCATTTCTACCATGTTCTGGTTGGAACGCAGGCCCTCCCCCCTCTCCCACTCGTGTACACCACACACCCGGTCTGATGAAGCGGTGTGAGTGTTTCGCAAGATCCAAGCAGCAACAAGAGGCACTGGGAGTTCTTTTTTTCCCCCCACTCCTACCCCCCGCCTTCCCCCCCCCCCCCCCGCCGAACCAATACACCACAACAAAATAGGACACTCAAAGGCGCAGCACCCCACTCCCACCCCCCACCCCCACCCCCCACGCACGGAAAACAAAACAGGCGACAGAACCACACCTCCCCCACCCACCCGCGCCGTGCTCAGCGAAGCAACCCGCCACACACCCACACCCCCTCAACAACCTTCTTGAGGCTGAGAACACGACGAATGGCAGCACTGTGGTATCGAGTCGCCCCCAGGCTGCCACTCTACCAGGATGCACACACACGTTAGCCTTTCTTTCAGTATGGCGTAGGGTTGCACTGAGCGAACACTGATGCCACCCTCCACTGCCGCCTCGACACACATGCGTCGTACGGTTGTTGTGTAGTGCAGGCTGCACCGAGCGAGCTCTGACGATGCCCTCCACTGCTACACACGTGAGTGCTTTATTGGTGCGTCTGAGACCCTTCTATCAGAATCTTAACAACGCTGTTTCAGGCGGGGTTTTCTTTGGCACTGAAGTGGTGCGCCTGACACCCCGGATCTCAGAAGTTTATCAGAAGATTAACAACGCTGTGTTAGGCGCACCAGTTATAATCGTATAGCAGCACACCGAGCACCTGCACTTGGTGTGATCACCACTGGCACACGTTAATCTTTTTAGTTTCGTGGAGGACGCACCGAGCAAGCTCTAGTGCTGCCTCCACTGGCACACACACGCCAACAGTCGTGCGGGGGCATTGCCTGTACAGACACCGATGTGGGGGGGCCACGTCACCCCCACATGGGGGGTGGAGATGGAGGTGGAGGCGGAGATAATTTTTTTGTGTGGATTCGGTGCAGATTGGGGGCGAACGGCCAGTTATCACACTTTGGGGGGGGGGGGGGTGATTTGCTCTTCGGGATCTTCGGGATCTTCTAACACATTTTTTTGCCGAAAAAAAAACGACACGCACGCAGGTGCCTTCTAGGAGGGGGAGGGGAGGGTGTGTGTGTGTGTGTGTCGGGAAGGGCGGGGTGGAAGTAATGCAGAATGTAGGAACAGAAACACATCCCCGTGTGTGGTGATGGGCGTGGTGTGAAAAGAAAGCAGGAACTAGGGGTGGTGGAGGTGTCTTTGTTATCCCAGGCAGAGTTTTCTGCAAAGCTCGGCGATTCCCTCACAAAACGCCACTCCAGCATACGTTGGCAATGTTGGATTCGCAGATCTACATCGCGCAGAAGTCCACGAGAGACCGCTGCACGAGAACTGCTACGCTCCAGTACAGCCAGTGGAGCCGCTCGTATTCTGTTTGTGTTTCTTTTGTCAAGAATAAAGTGAAATTCACCTGTGTCGGCAGGGTGGGGGTGGGGGGTGGGGGTGCTGGGAAGGCACTGCAGCGGGCCCGCCCAGGATCTCACCTGTGTACACACACACACACACATACTTTTCGTCGATCGCACCAAAACACCACAGAGAGAACAAAAATCGGGAATGTTGATTGCTTTGCGCAAAACCGGGCGGGGGGGCGGGTGTGTGGGGCGTGTGATGTAGTACGGTGGAATGGTGTTGAGATGCCGAGCCGCACCGCTGCACGGAGGGTGTGTGCTGGCCTGATGAAGGGGGCGGGTGCCTAATGTGTAGCCCATGCAGCCCACCCCCCCCGACAGAAACACAGGCCCAGCCTCAGGAATGCTCCGCACCCCAACTGGCCCCGGCCCGACATGTCGGACGCACCCTTGTGACGATGCCATAGTATCACACACTGATGCAAAAAAGACTTGAATTTGCGTTCTTTGTTTGCCCGAACAGTGCATGCGTGCAGGATACCGAACGCTGCCATGAGTACTTTTTTTGAACAATTTTCAGCCATCCGGTTAAATAGTGCCCATTTCCAGGTTTTGGCCAATTCTAAATAGTACAAATTTACCCACTTTTTTGGTCCAGGAGTTCCTTCACTCACACCGTTTTTTTGCCGCGGTTTCCCGTCTTCCCAGCTTCCGACGGTTGTTTGCGACCCCCCCCCCCCCCCGCCCTCCTCCCACACCATGAATCTAGAAAAAATCAAAAAGCCTGAACGGTCTTCATACCCAACACCTCCCCGGCACCACGAATCTAGTTCTAGTCGTGCAGCACCGATCACCAGGAGAACACGCAGGCTGTGCAGACTCAGGCTGCGCCTGAGTCTGCACAGCCTGCGTGTTCTCCTCGTTACAATCAAAATCGCTGTCGTAGTCGGTGTCGTTGCCAACACCGAGTGGCCTCTCGTCATTTTCCCGAACGTACATTGCAAAGTGCACCTTCTGTGAGGGTCTTGCAGACGGGTTGTTGGTGGTGGTGCTGCGGCAGGACGTGGGAAGCAAAACAGGACGAGACATTTGCGCTGGATGGGCTGAAGGACCTCGCGGATCTCACCACGACCAAAAAGGTGAAGTGCAACACCTGCGGCGGGGAGGCCACTTCAAAGCTCGCTGCTTGCCGCTTCGCAGAAGTTCTCTTCGGGGTTGTCGATCGCTTCGATAGTGCCGGCAAGAAGCTCAAGACGGCAAGCAGCATCCCCAACGAGCTTGAGCTGTTGGAGGTGGTCCCCGGGGAGATCGCTAGCGCGGAGCCGACCACGGTGACGTACCGGCTGACAGCCTCGTCTAGTGCTGCGAAGGGGCCCGATCAGCAGTCCGCAAAGTACGAGACGCAAGCCGCTCGGTTCCATGGCAGTCGCGTGCTGAAGTGGGTCGTGACAGGGACGACATTTCTGGCAGGTTGGGCCAGCTCCTGCGCGGGCTCAGGGAGGAAGGCACTCCCATGGATGCCCCTTCCTGGCTAGGGCTGGCTCGTGTGCTTCGCCCTCTGGACTGTATCCAGCAGCTTGCTTGTCGCTACCCATCCACCCTCGGGCAGCTGGTGAAGACGACACGGTCGGGCGTGGTGGTAGACTGTGACACGCAATGACCGTCGTTGCGAGGCACTGCAGCACAGCAGCAACAGCAGGCGGACATCCGGTGAGGGCACGTGACGCACCTTCCTTCAGGTGTGCCCAGTACTCCCCTGCCACCTTTGCACTCCTTTTTGGCATTGTCTCGTCTCCGAGACTCCTGGTGGGTGATGCTATGTCTCGGGACAATATGAAGGCAAAGGCAACTATTCCCATTCTGGGGTGGTGGGGAAGGGGTCGCCCCCCCTCTCTCCCTCTGGGGTTTTTCCCTTCAAAAACCGCATTCTCGCATTGTTTGAGTGCATCCGTACCTCATACTTTTTCTCTCGCCAAAAATGGTGGGAAAAAAACCCCATTACTCCTTGGACCACTGAAGGAAAAAGGTGGGTAAATTTATTTTCCCCCCTCTTGAGAAATTTTGAGTAAATTTTTTCGGGATCCTGGATCCCTCAATAGTCAATAGTATTTAGCCTACCGGCTGTCAATTTTGAACGATTTTTTTAGCCGTGTTCGTAGCATCACCCCTGATGGGAGGGTCCCGCTGTTTCGTGTTCTCCTGACTGGTACAGCCGCGACCATATTTCATACTTCATTCGGATTCAAAACTCCCTTTTGGGGGCCCTACCAGTCACTGCTCGTCAGTCAGTGAGGGGAAGTGGGCTGTGGCTCACTTCTTCTCATTCAGTCACACCTGGTAGCGAGGGCCCCCTTTTGTTCGTCCATACCAACACTGGCCGCACGGTGGTTTTTCAGAGCGGGACCAATGGCTGGGGGGTGCATGACGGGGTTGGGTCGAAATGTGGGCTCTGCTCTTCCACGAGTGACGACATAGGATTGGGTGCCATCACACCACACACACACACACACACCGAAACAGAACTGACGACATAAAATAACCCACCCCATCAACACTAGGCATGGCTAGGTGCGAGAGGGGGCAGGCAGGACGGGGAGGGGGAGGACGGTGTATGGCGGGCGCGATGCCCTTCAACTGATTCCATTCGAGGATGGCTGTGGGGCAGAGGAGCATTTCGTTCTGCTTCCGTGCCACACGAACCCCCCTTCGCCCACCCTCCCGCCCCCAAATGCAATACCGACAACAAAACTGGAGAATAAAAAGACGCAGAAACCCGGGCAGCTGGCGGTCTGGCACAAGCGCCGCTTAGGGCACGGTGCGGCATCTTGAGAAACCTAATACAGCCCACAAGTCATCTCCGCTGGAGATTTTATCGGCAGCTCGCTTGGGGAGGGCCTCCTTCGTTCTGCATCAGAAGGTGTGTCGAGTGCGACAGCTGTCTGTCCGACAGCCGCTCTGGTGTAGTTAAGGGCAGGCTCGTGTTTCTGGACATGGTTACGTTTGTGCGACCAGAGGGTGTTTGATCTGCTGAATGAAGGCGGATTCACTGATAAGGAAGAGAAGCAAATGATGCAGAGAAAAACACGCCCACATTGCTGCCACACGCTTTCTCACCCGAGCGGGGGATTATGCGCGTTCTGCCAAAAGAAAAATGTATGTCACACCCCTCCCTGCACATTTGTTGTTGCGGCATGACAGCAAACGTGGTGTCACCATGGAGGCTACACTGCGTGCCGCCTTGTCTCGAACCTAACATGTTACACCACCCCATCCTGCCAGGTTTCGCGGTCTGTGGTCTCCCACAGACAAGGACCAACCCTCTGTGTGGCGATGCTGTACCTTCGCATTCGGACCATCTCTAGGAGACGGGGCAGCTTCCTGAGGCATGAAACGGCACGATTCTCGACAAGGTGTCACATGACCAGGACGAATATCACGCAGACCACTCTCTTTGTCCAGCTCCACTGAGGTTCTGCACACCACACACACAGCCCTTTTGGACAAGGGAGTGAACAGAGTACGGTTTGATTGATTCCTTGTTGGCAAGAAAATGCACGTTCTGCACACAGACTTGGGGTGGGGTGCATGAGTGGGGAGATGGGGGTGGGGGTGGGAGTATGCAGGCCGTTCGCTCGGGGCGAAGTTGGGCCCAACTTCGCTAAAAAAATAAATCTTCAGATTTACTTCGTCCCAACTTCGCCCAACAACTTCGCCCAAGGGGACGAAGTTGGGATAAAACTTTGTGTCTGCAAATCAGAAAGGGGAGAGAAGAACCAGCGGGTATTCGTCGATCGCGAGAACACCCCACACGCCTGCTGCGGGTGTGGTGTGTCCTGCATGATCTGCATAGCAAAGTTTCCTGCGTTGTTAGCACAACTCCAAAAAAAATTCTGGGCTCGGCCCCCACCCACCGAAGGGGGGGTGGGTGGTGAAAGAGCCCACGGGATCACGAGGCTCAGGGGATGGGGAATGCACGAGGAAGGAAGTGTCAGAAGGAGATCACAACGACCTTCCCCAAAGTACGATGTATTGCTCCGCCCAGACCCCCCTGTGGCGTATGTCTGGTGCCCAATTCCTTTCAAGTTACATGAATCTGTCCATCCGCAATGAACAGATGTTCACTACCGTGGCCTCCGGCGGCTGGGGGGCTCCACCCCCCAGACCCCCCTGACAGCCGAACTGTGTGGCACAGCGGTCCCTGCCAATCTACGGGCGTTTCGCTCATAAGCAAGGTTATTAGTGCCTCCGGAGGTACTAATAGCCTTGCCAGAAGTGCAGCGACCTGCTCTCTCAAGGAAAGGTAGCCAATGTGTACCTCCCGAGGGGGCGCGAAGCGCCCCCGAGGGGCGCCTCCCTGTGGTTAAAAAAAAATCTCAAAATCCCAAAAATCCCAAATAAAACTTCGTCCACCCCACACGGGATCTGTGGACGATAGCGAACGGCCTGGGAGTATGTAGAAAAAAACTCAAATACAAAACTACAGACACAAAACCGAATTCTTTTGCACCGCCGCAATGAACAATAATAGACCGGAAGGGTTCGGGCCACACAAAATAAATGACCACAACCACCACACCACCCACCCACCCCCACCCCCCACAACCTACGGCCCGTCCGCCTGAAATATGCTGCGCCGCTTCGGTCGCCGCGCCCTTGCAGACACGGGAGTCGCCGTGTCGGACGACAGAGCCTCCGGCGCATCGCTTGTGTCGGGCTCCAACTCCGCCGACGGCCCCCCGTCAGCCACTACACCACCACCCCCCTGCGCGGGCGGGGTGCCTGGCGGCAGCACCGCGGCACCGCCCTGCTGGCTGCCCACAGGCGCCTCCTCCAGCCGACGCACGTGCAGGTCTAAATCCTCCGCCCCCTGCGCCGGGCTGGCCGGGCCTGCCGGGTCCTCCCCCAGAATGCCCAGATCCAACACCATCGACGCTGCGGAGTAGTCCCGGGGCAGGCACCCCGCCAGCGGGCTCTCGGACGCCGCAGCACCACCACCACCACCACCATCCGCCGCAACCCCTGCCTCTCCGCACCCCCCTTCGTCGTCACTCGGAGGCGGCGACGGCGGCTCGCTCCCCTGCTCCGAGGTAGCTGGGGGGGTCGCAGCCCCGCCATGCGGCCCCAGGGGGGGCGCTGCAGCTGGGTGCTGCTGCTGCAGCGGCGGCAGGGGCGACAGCCCTGCCGTCTGAGGTGGCGGCGGCGGCTGCCCCGCCGCCGGGAAGGCGGGCGCCTTCTGCAGCGGCGGCAGCGGCGAGGAGATGGAGGACCTCGAGGTGCTGATGCTGGGGCGGCGGCTCCTGTCGGAGGGCGCCACCAGCGGGGCCAGCGCGTCACCCCGCAGCCCCGCAGCGGCGGGGCCAGCAGGGGCGGGGCTGTCCGCCGTGCCTGCCCCGGGGTCCTGAGAAGGCGCAGGCGAGATCCCAGACACTGCCGACCCCTCTGCCAATGCGGAGAGCTCAGCAAGCAGCTCGCCTGTCTGGGGCAGCGTGGCGACGGGAGACACGGGCTCGCGTTGGTCCTCTGTGCTGCGAGGGGAGAGCACCGCAGGGACAGGGGGTGGGGGGCGCTCCGGCACCGACCTGCTGGGGGACGGCGCGCCGTTGCTGAAGGTGCGGGTGGCGGGGCTGCCCCCGTCAGACTTCTGCGGCGAGACGGGGGGGCTCAGCAGGCGCGACGTGGGTGTCAGCGCCGTGGTGGCGAGGGTGGCGTGGTCGGACAGCAGCGCGGAGCGCGCGAGGCGCAGCTTGTTGCGCTTCGCCTTCCGCCGCCACACCGTCTGGATCCGCATCGCGGCGATGGATTTATACACCTCCACCAAGTCGCCCCCTTTGGGCAGGGTGGGGAACACCTCTGCCCACCGCCGTTCATACCGCATCGCGAGGGAGCGGGGCAGGTCGAAGTCGTCTGTCGTGTCGCAGAACTCGTGGTAGACCAGGGTGCGGCAGCACCCCATCAGCACATCGCGGAAGTGCACCTTCCCGTTGTGCTCAAATATGTCGCGCACTATCAACCCCAGCTCGCCTTTATGCGACCTCTTCGTGCGCTCTTTAAAGCCCAGAGGAGGACCTATGCTGCTGATGAAGGACTCGAGGCGTGTCACGTCGATAAAACCTGTGCCGTCGGAGTCGTAGACATTCCACTTCGCCATAAATAGCTCGATGTCGTCGGCAGTCACCGCACAGCTCGCCTCCTCCTGTGCAGTGAGGAAGTCTTCGAGGATGACGGCCACAATAAGGTTGAGGATGATGAAGGTGCCTACCAGCATGAATGACACGAAGTAGAACCGCGCGAACACGGGGCTCCCGCAGGAGTCGATCTGGCTGTCGCAGGAGGGCTCCGTGCTGACCTGGGTGTCGTGCATCACGCCCTGCCACCCCTCCCCTGTGCACATCCTGAAGAGGAGCAGGGCGGCGTTGCCGAAGTTGTCGAAGTTTGCCTGGTCCGTGAGGTATTCACCGCGGGTGACCCTCCCGAAGATGCGCACCCCGATGACCGCATAGACGAAGAAGAAGATCGCGAGCAGCCCCGCCACGTTGATCAGGCCGCGGAGGGAGAGGATCAGCGTGCGCACCAGCGTGCGGAGCCCTGCCGCAATGCGCACCGCACGCAGCAGCCGCGCCACCCGCAGCACGCGGAATACCGACAGGGCAGGACCCTCGGTGTTGAGGAAGGTGAAGATGAGACCCGCAATGGACACGATGAGCACTGCGAAGTCGAACTTATTCCAGTGGTCCTGCATGTAGTCTGCGGGAGACATGGTAATGATCTTCGCCACCGCCTCCAGCGTGAAGACCACGATGAAGAAGACATTCGCAGACAGCAGGGCGACGTCCCACTCATGCGACTGGCCGGAGTGCTCCAACGCCATCACCACCGTGTTGAGCACGATGCAGAACATGATGGAACGGTCGAAGTTGGGATCCAGCACCATGGCCTGCAGCTTCTGGACTGCCGAGCTGGACACCATGGGATGGGAGAGCGGCTTCACCGTCGCGGCAACCAGGTCCAGGATCAGCTTATACTCCTGCTGCTTGTTGGAGAGGAAGCTCTGATACGCCTCGTCAGACTCGCGCCTCTCCTTCTCGTACTTATCGACCAGCACGCCTGTGAAGAGGTTCACCAGGAAGAAGGCACCCAGCACCACGAACACCACGAAGTACAGGCACATCCAGGGGCGGTGGTGCTCTTGCGGGGCGACGTCCACATCCACGCTGTCCATCCCGAGGTACATCGCCTCGACCCACCCCTCGAGGGTCGCGATGGTGAAAAGCGTCACCACCGCGTTGCCCAGGTTGTCGAAGTTGGAGGGGTGGGACTCCCACCGCAGGGTTGCACCCGGCAGCACGGAGGAGGGGGTCAACTCGCAGTGCGCGCGTGTGGTGATGTTGGGGTGGTCGTTCCACTGCACGTCTGTGCAGGCGTAGAATTTGCCTGCGAAGAACTGCACCCCTATGATCCCGAACACCATCAGGATCAGCACGGAGATGATGAAGACATGCGACAGCGATGGCAGCGCCCCGAGGAGCGACTTCAGCACCAGCCGCATCCCGACAGACTTCGACACCGCCCGGAGGGGGCGGAGTGTGCGCATCGTCCGCACCACCTCGATCGCACCCACGGCACTCCCATTCTCCTGCGCCTCCTTCAGCGCCAGCGACACCACACCGCACACCACGATGAAGAAGTCCAACCGGTTCCACGCATCTCGCCTGAGGTATGTCCCGCGGTGTCTCGGCAGCCCGATGAAGCCGTATGCCAGGATCTTGAGGCACGCCTCTGCGGTGAACAGCGCCACCACCACGAGGTCGATTGTCTCCAGCGCCTTCGGCATCGCCGTGTCGGGCGCCGCGATAGGATCCTCCAGGGCGAGGGACACGGAGGAGAGCAGCACCGTCGCCAGCACACACCCCTCGAACACGGAGTGCTCCACAGCCCACCGGAGGCGCTGCCGCAGCGGGTTGTCCCCCGGCAGCAGCAGGAAGTCGCCATACTCTGTGCTGCCGGCGGAGGCGCCGCTGGCGGCCCGCGGCCCGAGCGACGCCGGATCCGCGTTGTTGGTCCTGAAGGATATGCTGTTGGCGTTCTCCGCAAACCCCTCGCGCAGCGCGGGGGGCGGCGGCAGCGCGATCCCGACGTGCCCCGCCTGCTCGCCCTCCTCCTGCGCCCCCCCGCCTGGCGTCAGCATGCCCTCCCACCCCCCGCCGGGCTTCGCCGACGCCGCCGCCACCACACCCCAGTCGCCTGCAGCGGCAGGCCCCACACCGACATCCTGCATCACGGGCGAGCCCTCGGGGCTCATGTCATGCCCGCTCACCAGCAGGCGGAACAGCGCAGCCCCCTCCGCCTCTGAGCGCACCACCCCGTCGGCCAGCATCAGGGCAAGCTGGTCGGGCAGCACATCCTCATGTTGCACCGCATTCGACTGGTCCACACCATAGGGGCGGAACGCCTCGACAGCCTGCTGCAGGGTGGGGCGCCGCGGCGCCTGCTCCGCAGGCGCTGGGGGGAGGCGAGCTTCAGGCCCGCCCCCAGTGGCGCTCCGGGGGGACGTCTGGATGCCGTTGGGCAGCAGCAGGGGGTGAGGCACCGTGCCTGCGAGGGCAGGGTCGTCGTCATCATCGGGGTCGAAGAGCTGCGCGCTGCGGGTGTGCGCCCCACCCCCTTCCCCGCCCCCTTCGCCAAGGCGGGACGGGTGGAGGGTGCTGGGGCCTGCCGGAGGCGTGTTGAAGGCGCCTGGGGCGTAGGCTGCGCCGACGGGCTCCACGGATTCCCTGGAGGGGCGGCGGCACACAGTGGTGCAGAGGAGGTCGAGGAAGCGGCTGCAGCACCCCCGAGGGGTGTGGGTGTTGCCGGAGGCGCCGCCCTGCGCTGCGGTGGCGAGCTCTTCTGCTGTTTTCCCGGCGCGGTAGCACTGCACCTCGCCGTCGGCCTCTTCAGCCGCAGAGAGCCCGCTGAAGAGGACTGCGACAAAAAGGTTGAGGACCAGGTAGTTCCCGATGAAGACGAGGGTGACGAAGTAGATCGAGGCGACGTCGTGTGTGGCGCGCATCCCGTTGTACATTATCATGTTCCAGTCCTCCCCCGTCACGATCTGGAACACGGCGAGGAGGGAGGGGAGCATTGAGTCGAAGTTGGCGCGGGGGGTGCCCTCGCAGTGCCCCTCGGTCCGGCCGGGCTCCAGCCCGCAGAATTTTCCTCCGAAGAACTGCATGCCGAGGAGGGCGTAGATGAAGAGGACGAGCATCAGCAGCGCTGTCAGGACAGACGCGCCGATCACCGACATCTCAAGCGATTTGTAGAAGACCCACAGCTGGGAGAACATCGGGTTGTGTGCGGCGAGCTTGAAGGATGTCATCAGGCGGAAGGCGCGCAGCGCCGAGAGGTCGAATCGCTCCGCGTCAACCAGGAAGAGGTCTGCCAGGGCGGTGAGCACGATGGCGGTGTCCAGCAGGTTGAACCCGTCGTGGAGGAAGACGCGCCACGGCAGGGCAACCACCTTCAGCACCACCTCCGCGGCGAAGAGGAATGTGAAGATGTAGTGCGACACCTCCTGCACGGAGGTGAGGGCTTCCGGCTGCCCGTAGTGCTCCGTCGCCATGATGATGGTGTTGGCCGCCACCAGGCACAGCACGAAGTAGTTAAACTGCACCGAATCCACCACACGGCGCAGCCGCCGCCGCAGCCTCCCCCACACGCCGCTTCCTCCCTCGCTGGAGGAGGCCTCGCTGTTGCTGTCGCGCTCCGGCAGGTCAAACGACTCAAACCTCACGGGGGCCTGCTCCGCAGGCGCTGACGCCGCCACCACAGGCTGGCTGGCGGCAGGGGCAGCGGGGGGAGCAGCAGCAGCAGCCGCATCCTCCGCCGCCTGCCGCTGCCTCTGCTGCTCCTGCGCAGCGGCGAGCTCCGCCGCCGCCGTCGCATAAAGCATGTCGCTCGACGGCGGCGTCAGGATCACATGCGGCGCCTCCACCGGCCCGACCCCGCCAGCCGCACGCCCCACACCCCTCAGCCCCACCTCCGCCGCCGCCGCATCGCCCTCGATGCTGCCCAGCGACGGATCAGACCGGAGACGCAGGGGCGCTGCCGCACCCAGCGGCGACAGCAGCAAACTACCCCCCCCTGCGCCACCACCACCCGCATAGGGCGAGATGCTGGAGCTGCCGCCACCGGAGCCCTGCGCGCCGTGCGATGCGGATCCCGCCTGGGGGGAGAGCTGGCCACTACCACCACCACCACCACCACCACCCCCCAGCGGGAACCCTGCAACCTCTGCGAGCGGCGCGGTGGGGGTCACCGGGGCGCTGCCGGCGGAGCCGGCAGCGCGGTGGTGGGCCCCACTGTGGCTGGCGCTGGCGCTGCTGCTCGGTGCCTCCGCAGCGCAGGACGCCGCGGAGGTGTTCCCCCCGTGGGAGTGCGCCCCCCACGAGAGGCTGGTGGTGGCGCTCGCCCCGCCGTGCGACGGGGTGAGCGACGCGGCCCGGCGGCGCCCCCCCCCGGGCACCCCCAGGCCCGGGCTGCGCGGGGCCCCGCCCGACGCGATGCTGCCGAAGGTGGAGGGGGCGCCCCCAGCGCTCACCGGCGTGACGGGGCGGGGCGAGCTGCTGTGCACCGTAGGCAGGGTCAGAGGGGGCACCGCGGGGCGAACCCGGCGCCCCCTCTGCCGCTCCGGGCTGCCGCTGCCTGAGGCAGCGGCTGTGCCGGACACCTCCAGCGGGCCCGCCTGCGGCGACACCACGGAGATGCGCGGTGGCGGGTGGAGGAGCGGAGCAGCGGGGGCGGCGGTGGCAGCGGTGGGGCTGTTGGTGGCCTCCACCGGTGTTGGCGGTGGTGGCGACATCTCCCTCACCTGCCGCAGCATGGCAGCCGGGGCGGCGCCGGGTGTGGCGGGGGCGGAGCAGGGCGGTGAGAGCGCCGGGGGCCCCAGCGTGAGGATAGGGCCTTTGCTGAGGGAGACGTAGCGGCGGAGCTCTCCCGCGACACGGCCTTCCTGGAGGCGGGCCAGCTCTTTGGATTCCTTGGTCTGTTTGACGTTGGCTTCGAAAGATGTGTTGATGATAGCAAGGGTGAGGTTGATGATGAAGAATGTCCCGACCATCACCACGAAGAGGAAGTAGAGCGACGCGAAGGGGGTGGTGGCATCCACCACGTCGTACATCACATCCGTCCACCCCTCCAGGGTGAGACCGGTGAAGAGGGTCAGCACAGACACCCCGATGTTGTCAAAAGAAGACTTGCCGTAGTTTGGATTCCCATACTCCACACAGCTGTAATTCCAGGGGCATTTGTAGGAATAGGGGTGATCCAGATCGTAGGTGCATATTCGCATTTGGGGGTCGAACAGGCCGTCGTCTGTCATGCAGCGTTTCGACAGCTTGCCCTTCCACAGCTGTATCGCCATGATGCCGAACACGGTGAGGAAGAGGATGTATAAAAGCATGACATCCGCCAGCTGCGGCAGGCTCTGGAACAGCGAGCTGACGATGATCTGCACCTGCTCCACCTGGCTCGCCACCCGGAGGGGGCGGAGGAGTCGCAGGCCCCGCACGCTCGACAGCGCGGCGCCCTTCTCCTCGGTGGACAGCTCCACCACCATGGAGGAGAGGGCAGAGAGCACGATCACCATGTCCATCACATTCCACCAGTCGCGTAGATAGGCTTGGGATCCGCTGATGAAGCCCAGGCCGAGAATGCGCATGCCCATCTCGATGGTGAAGGCGGCAGTGAAGACATACTCGGATGTGTCGACAATCTGGGACCTCGCGGTCACCTCGCCTTCATCCCGAGTCGGGTCGTCGAGGGCGAGGAAAATGCAATTCGCAAAGATGAGGGCCAACACCGCGCGGTTGAACAGCTTGCTCGTCACGATGTGGGTGAACTGCCGGCGCCATGGGGGAAGCTCTTTCCTCCGGGACACCGACACAAGGTAGCGCATCGCCTCGCTGCGTGCTATGGGGTCCCGCACCAGCATTGCAATCTCCGGCGCGACGTAGAACTCAGGCTTGACGCTGCGGGGGCGCTCCATAGAGGCAAACACCGCGGAGGGCGCCGAGGGGGCCGAGGGTGCTGCGACAGGGCTGGGATCCCCACACACAGACTGCGGGCCCTGCGTCACAACGGCGGGGCCAGTCCCCACGGAGATGAGGTCGCCATAGCTCCCCTTCCCATGCGACTGCGCTTTGAGGCGTTTTAACTCGCGCTGCACCCGGGTTTTGGGCTTCCAATCGCTCAGGCTGTGGAGGCCTGCGGAGACCGTGCTCCGGACGGATATGCTGCTCTTCCCATCGTCAGAACTGCTGGTCGAATCCTCGGGATACGCACACCCCTCAGGGCTGAGCATGTCGGCATGGAGGCTCCCTTCAAACGACCTCCTGCACAGCGACACGCGGTTCGAAAGGTGCGACATCGGGCTGACCGGCATATTCCCAGACTGAGGCAGCGGGTGCATCGGAGGCGAGGCAACGGAGATAACATCACCCCCGCCGTCCATCGTGGGGGCGGGGGGGTGGGTGAGGGGGTGGGGTGTTTGTGGAGCGTGAAGGCAAGGCAGCTACACCCCCGAACCCCAGAAAGGGGGCTACGGCATCGTCAACAATGGGGGATGGGGTGGGGGTTGAAGGGGGGGGGGGTGCGGTGGTTTGGGGGTTGTGTGTTCCCGGCGGGGGCGGGGTATAAAAGGCTGGGGCTTTCAAGGTTCAGCCACGCGTGCCCGTGTCTATGTGTGTGTGGTTGAAAGGGGGGGGGGGGGGGTTTGAATGCGGCCTCTGCAAGGGGGCAAGGGCGCCGCCTGTTGTGGGGTGTGGGGTGTGTGTGTGTGAGCGGCAACACCCCCTCTATAGGCTTGTTTGTGCGCACCTGTGCGTGTATGGGTGTCCATACGTGCGCTGCCAACAGTCTTTTTTACCGTGACCTGAGCAGGTTATAGCAAAAAGATAAGGCTGCTGTTTGTGCGCCAAATCCGGGCAAAACAAAAGCAACTCCCGCAGCCTGATGAGGAGGTTGATGTGTCACAGTGCAGACCCCCCCCCCCCCCCCACCAAAAGAGCAAGGTGATTCTGGCGATCTGCCCTCTAGAGGTGCCCCGATAGAATACCGCCCCCTGCTGGGATACCATACGGCACCCTTCTGAGTGAAGACCCCAGAGAGCTGCGTTGGAAACTTCCCGCCTGCTGGAGGCACCACGAAACAGGGTCGAGGGAGCGAGGGACGGGGGAGGGTGGGTGGGGATGACGGGCGCAAACGGCCATCCTTTTTTTGCTACCGCGAATTGCCTCATGCCGACATGCTGCCTTAGGTACCTTCGGAGCAGGGGCATATATATAGGGGGGGGGGGACCGGGGGCCAGGGGGACGGGGGGGGGGGGGGGGCACTGTCAGGCGCTTGTTTTGCTTTCCTGTGCCCACTCTGGGAAAACCTCTGTGCGAAGGAGGGGGGGGGGGGTAAGGTAGGGCCGACCCGCCCCTTCATTGCAACACCCAGATGGTGGTGGTGTGTGTTTGGGGAGGGGGTGTGGTGGTGAGGCCGGTCGCTGTTCGAGTGGTGAAGAGATCCCGGAGTTCAGATTGTGTGGACTCTCGCCGCTGTCGCTGGGTTGGTTGCAACGGAGGGGTTGGGGGAGGGGCATATTGAGGCACTCCCCACCCACTCGAGTTTTGCCGCCTGCAGCATAGTGTCCGCACCTCACAAGAAATGTAAAGAAAAAAAGTAGAGCGTATATCAGCCCACCTCAGTGCAGCGTGCATCTTGAATATTTTTCATAACACCACGGCGGTGCGCAGTAATCCCACCCCACCCCCTTCCCGTGCCGGAGCAGCAGTGCCCGGTTATTTGAAATCTGACCTCAAACGTTAAAAAAAAGCTCAACAATCGGCATTTTGTCTTCCGATCGGAGGGCGGGGGGGGAAGGATATGTGCCGGATTATGCTCGAGGGATTGTCCGACGCGTGGGCCATCACTTTTGCTTCTGGACGGGTTGAATATCTGGTACACACACCTGAAGGTTTTGGTCTCGCGAGTGAGCACAAAGGGCACGAAAGGGTGTGACTTTTTTCCCCATCCCACACCGGATGTGCTGAAACGAAAATAATCACTCACAATACAAGCCACAATGGCACTTCTGGTTTGCGCAAATTGGTCGAACCGTGCACTGGGCCTGGGGAAGGTGGTGACATCTACGGGTTCAGACCGGGGTTGCCCGACAGGGGACTGATGTGACGCCCAACCCTCGAGAGCAGCCCCACCACAACAAGATAATACTCTGCGGCTTCGATGGACGCAGTGAGTATCGGAAGAACCACACGAATAAGTCACGAACACACCCCACGCAGGGAGACCAACACACCTCGCACACACGCCTGCTGCCTCAAGCGTAGGGTTGAAGGCCACAGGCGAACGTGCAGAGGTGAAACAACTTCTTGGGGTGAGACGCAACGTACGGCGCTGCCAGATCCGTCCGTGGCCCAATCCTCTTTGCATCGCTTCCCTGCGAGGCTCAGCCTCAAGGCTGGGCTTCGCAGTGTGGGTGCTTGGGCACACAGTATCGACACCGTACAGCAGGGGCCTCAGAAATGCAGAAAAGCGAATAAAAGTGAGACACCTCTGGTCCTCACACACCCGGTTGTGAAGTTGTGTACTTCCGTGAAGCCGGTCAAAATCGTACTCCTTTTTGCTCACTCTGCCAGCAACTGTCCCTGTGTGAGAAACAGATCCAGACGACTTCTTGTTGAGCGGCTGTGTTAAGGCCCTGCCAAGCTTCGGTCGTGCACGATTCCCTTCGTTGATTCGTGACTCAACCACTCAAAACGTAAAAAAGACCATCTCCTGGTTGTATCTACTACCAATAACAGCGCACAAAAAGGGCTGGCAAAGGCAACGCTCTATTTGATCCTTTGCTCAGCTCAGTGCGGACCAGAGACAGGGCAGCAGGGCCGATGTGTGCCAAACAGCAACAGCCGTGGCCACCCTCAGGTCCCACTATCACCATGGCAAACGGTCCCAGCTGCCGCACACAACCAGGCGCATAAGATTAATGCCCCGGCCCCCACCAAACAAGCCAAGGAGGAGACCCTTGGGCAGCCCCCTTTATCCCGTAGGAACAACGACACCACCGCACCACCCAACCCTGCCACCCGACACCTGCGCACACACGCCTCTCCCAACACCCCTCCTCCACCACCCCCACACCCACCCACCACCCCAGCGCCTTGCATCATCTGTATCACTCCTTCCGCGGTTTACAATTCTTTTTCAGAGGGTCTTCGCCAACCTGTTAGTTTCCGACAATTATTCGTCATTTTTTTTCCAGTTCCGCTGAGCTGAAGAAATACGATAGAGATGCAAGTTGGGACACTCTCATTGTCGGATGCCGACTTCCACCGTCCTGCCGTCTAGATGAACCTTGAACCCTTTGCCCCCCCCCCTCCGTCGGCAACCCCTGCAGCGAAGCCCCATCACACAGAGAGGCTTGAAAGTATACATGCCAGCACATCCCCTCAACCCCCCTCCCTCCCGGACCACCCCACACCCCGGTTCACCGCTTTTTTTTGATCAAAATCACACAAAAAAATCATTAAAAAATACCCCACACACCCGTGCCACTCACGGTGGGATCTTGTAAATTTTACATGTATAACTACAAGTACCGTATACGTAAATATTTTGGAACGTAAATATTATGGAACGTAAATATTATGGAACGTAAATATTTTGGAACGCTGGTGGGTTGGCGTTCCAGATTTTTTTCGTTCCATAATATTTACAGGGCTTTCTGCGACTCGGGGACTTGGACCAGGTGATCGGACGGCATGCAGAGTCCCTGACGGGACCTACTCGTGCACTTTTCGCGCGATTCCTGACGCAAGCCGTCCTCACCACCGAGTCCCCAACTGGCCCTGTAAATATTTTGGAACGTAAATATTATGGAACGGACCGGCCAAAAATGGGCCCGTTCCATAATATTTACGTTCCATAATATTTACGTATACGGTATATACATGTATTATACATGTATAATACTTGCATGTCAACTATTATACATGTATAATACATGTATATGCCTGAAATATACATGTAAAATACATGTATATCAAGTAAAAATACAAGTATAATACTTGCATGTCAACTATTATACCGTATACGTAAATATTATGGAACGTAAATATTATGGAACGGGCCCATTTTTGGCCGGTCCGTTCCATAATATTTACGTTCCAAAATATTTACAGGGCCAGTTCGGGACTCGGTGGTGAGGACGGCTTGCGTCAGGAATCGCGCGAAAAGTGCACGAGTAGGTCCCGTCAGGGACTCTGTACGCCGTCCGATCACCTGGTCCAAGTCCCCGAGTCGCAGAAAGCCCTGTAAATATTATGGAACGAAAAAAATCTGGAACGCCAACCCACCAGCGTTCCAAAATATTTACGTTCCATAATATTTACGTTCCAAAATATTTACGTATACGGTACTTGTATTTTTACTTGATATACATGTATTTTACATGTATATTTCAGGCATTTACATGTATTTTACATGTATAATACTTGTCATGCAAGTATTATACATGTAAAATACTTGCATGACAAGTAAAATACATGTATAATACTTGCATGACAAGTAAAATACTTGCATGCAAGTAAAATACATGTATTTTACTTGCATGCAAGTATTTTACTTGTCATGCAAGTATTTTACATGTATAATACTTGCATGACAAGTATTATACATGTAAAATACCGTAAACGGAAAAAGGGTGGACCGTAAAAATGTTCCAAGTTCCCAAAAAAAGGCCAAACGTTCCATCTTTTTTACGGTCCACTATTTATTGGGACTGCATATGGAAAAGTGTCACTGCGCTTTGTTCGGCACTTTTTGCTTTGGTTTCTTTTTTGCGTTGACGCTTCCACACTACCCTCGTCCGAGGGGCGCTGTTGTGGAAGACAGCGGTCTGGTTTGCTGCATTTGGTCTAAGGGTGACATCGAGTGGGATCGGCGCCGGATGGACGGCCCCTCTCGTATAGCAGTCCGCGCGTTGCTCTGTCGTCGGGACCCACACCGCATCCAGCGTGAGATTCTTAGCCGTCGCAGTGTTCACGATGTGTTGTAGCAGGATATTTCCCCGAAAGTTGCTGCAGTGTCCCTTTACGAGGCAGTGCACCAGCGGCAGGTTGTCGATGTAGCAGCGCGCTGTGCACCCACTCGCGATGATGAGTCTGAGTCCCTGTAGGGCAGCGTAAGCCTCCTTCAGGAAGATGTGCGCCCCGCGTTCCTGCTCGGAGAACACTCCCTGCGACACCCTCTCTGACGTCCCCTCGATCGCGATCGCCGCCCACGCTGTGCTCGACGCGTCGCTCCAGACCGAGGCGCCTCGTGTGTGTGGCACACATGTCAGCCAGCTATTCTGTTCGAGGAAGGACATTCGCAGGCGCAGCTCGTGCCGCACCGAGGGTGGTACCACCGCCTTTAAGTCCCACTTTCCCTTATCTTCCAGCGTTGTCCGGGCAATCCTCCTGATGTAGGACAGCATCGCTGGCGCGAAACAGAGCGGGCTGCGCGTCACGTAACTCTGCCACACCACACTACCGAAAATCTTGAAGGCGCGCCTCGGCGTTACGTCTCCTGCGATCATCTCGGCCAGCTCCAAACGATCGGCCAGCTTCTTCACCCACGCCGGGTCCATCCTCAATGAGTGGGTCAGCAGATCAAAGTCAATCCCGAACGCCACGAAACGCTGCGTCGGGGTGCCGCAGTGTCGTCCATGTTCAGCTCCACGTTGCATGCTTTGCACCGCCCCAGGAGGTCCCGATACCGCTGATCTGCCTCTGCGTGGCTCGACGCTACGATGCAAAAATTGTCGATCCACACCTCGCCGTGCGGCTGCGGGAGAAGCACCCGCGCGCTCCTGTGCGCAATAGCTGGGGAGTACGGCCAACCCATGCACAGTACCTGCAGGCGAGCGTCGACGAAATCGTTCCGCTTGCCACCGATACGCACCCCGAAGAACTTCTGTATATCCTCCGCCACCGGGAACTGGTAGAACCAGCTGCGCGCATCGGCCAATACAACCCAGTCAGCGTTAGCCAGCCTCTGCGCCACTCTCGTGATGGAATTTAGACTATGTCGGGCGGGGGCTTCATCGCCTTGTTCAGCGTCCTGGCGTCCACTATAAACCTGAGGCCACCGCTCTTTTTGGCCACGGTGTAGGCCGGGTGGATCAGCGTTGATTCTTCTTGCACCAAGACCCCGTAGTCCTCCAGCTGCCCGAGGTGCTGGAGCATGTGTCTGGACACCTTTCGCTTCTCCCTCGCGAACGCCCCTTCACGCCCCGCCAGCAGTGCCTCGCGGAACACCGCCGTGTCCGTTATCATGTCGATGACCCCGTCCAGCTCCCCGTCCGTGTCGAGTTGTCTCAATGCACCGATGTCCAGTCGTGGAGTCCCGCTGGGGGCGAGCTTCTGATGTTGTCCCGTGTCTCCCTGCTCGTGTGGTCGAACAGTCGTATCCCCCAGAGGCACTCCGATCTCTTCTCCGTATATGTGTTCCACTGCCGGCCCGTAGTCCGCGTCCTCCTGTCCGCTGCTCCAGTTTTCGTTGCCCCAGTCTCCCTCCACCGTCTTGCGCTGTGGCACCCGTGGTGGTGGAAGACGCCCTCGCTCGTCGTCGTCATCCGGTGTCGCGTCGTACATCGGGGCTGCGGCTAGAAGCCGCCTCATCTTCTTTTGCATAGGAGGGAAATGGGATGCCACGATGTCTCCGTCGCGACGCCGCCGCTTTGCCCTGCGCTTTTTAGACCTCACCAAGCCAGTCGGCTCGACACTGCCTCGGTCTCTGTGATCCGAATGTTCTCCGCCGCGTCGATGTAGCGCACCACCCCCTCGATGGTGCTGTGTCGGGACAGCAACCTGATCTCTTCTAGCGGCAGCCCGAGCCTCGCGAGGTGCGTCAGTGCCCCCCGTCTCAACGAGTGTGGTGTCAGCGTCAGCTTCACCCGCTTCACCGCCGCCGCTATGGATGCATAAGTCACAGTCTGTGGAAACACCTTTTTCTCTCGCGGACGCGCCGTCGTGCGCAGGTGCTCTGTGAGGAGCTCGTAGTAGCGTCGAGGCATTCGCAACCCTGTCATCCGTCCGACTCTGTATGGATCGGACTTCGACTGCGTCCACCGTACTGCCACCTGTCCGTTCCCCATCGGCTTGACATCGTCCCTGTCCAAACGCAGGACATCTGAGCTCCGAGCTGCCCCCGCCCACGTCAGACTCAGCGCAATCTTCACCACGTCCCTGGGCTCTCGCTGCATGGCTTCCTTTGCCTCCTCTCGCGTTGCGGGCACGGCGTGTTTCTGGGGTTACAGTGCCCCTCTCCGCTTTAGCGCTCTCCTGAAGTCCCGCAAAATGCTGCTGTGTTCGAGGTGGATGCCGGCGAGCCTGCGGAGCGCCGCCACCAGGTTGTTGGTGTACTGCAGCGCCGACTGCACTGACAGCCCCTCCGCCTGGAGGTGTGCCATCCACCGCATCACGCCTTCGTCGTGCGACTCGACGACACACACCTTCTCCTGTCACACTTCCAGGAGATCCCCGTACCGCTCCATGGTCCGCGACAGTGTTTTCCAGTAGTTTGGGGAGAGTGCGTCTCCCAAGATGCCCCTCAGCGTCGCTCGCACCACGATGCGCGCCTTCTCGGTCAGTGGGGCTTGTGTTTTCTTCTTGCGTCCCGTGCTTTTGTTGCTCCTTTCTGTCGGTAGTTGGCGGTGCAGGGTCTGAAGAGGTAGGGTTGGGCGGGCGGGTGTTTGCTTGAGTCATTGCTTTGATCTCTTTTACCCGGTGTGCCCCTTCCCCCTTCCCTTCCCCTTTCCCGACGGTGTGTGATACGGTTCGTAGCGCCAGTCTCGCTGTTGAGGAAAAGCGGCTGAGCGGGACCTCTCCGCTTGCTCCTCCCGCGACGCTGCATCCACGGCGTCCTTCACAAATTTGTGGTGTAGAACAGCGGAGATACCCGCGAACCCCGCATCAAAGCATTTCTGCTCGTACACCCCTCGGGCCGTTTTCCCCCGCACCACCGTCAGCGCCGACAACCTTGCCACTGCGTGGTGCAGGCCCTTGT
Organism: Rhynchopus euleeides; assembly: GCA_963210315.1. Lineage (NCBI taxonomy): Eukaryota > Euglenozoa > Diplonemea > Diplonemida > Diplonemidae > Rhynchopus > Rhynchopus euleeides. Next base: position 336,825 of record OY723276.1, read on the forward strand.
GGTGAGCCTGGTTTAGCCCGGTGCTGTTGACGAGGAGGAGGATGTTGTCCAGAGTCTCGAAAGCCCGCTTGAGGTGATCCAGCCAGTCTGCCTTGTTCTCGCTGATCGCGCCGATCGCCGCCTCGTTAAAAGCTGTAGACAGCTTGTTCCTCACCTCCCTTCTCATATGGGCTGAAGCCATGGTGCCCCACGTTGCGACTACGTGGGGACTGAAAACTGCGGGTAGCTCCTCCTCCTCTGCCTGCAGGCGGTCACCCATCCCCTTCAAAGCCTTCTCCATGTCGATCACCCTGGCCTCCAGTTTCGTGTTTTGCTTCTTGATGGTGACGAGCTCCGCGAGGACTTGGTCCAGCTTGTCTGATCCCTCGTGCGCGCTGGCAGACTGCTCCGGTTGGTTCATGTCCCCCTCCTGCTGCGCGTCGTCTTCCCAGTCATCAGGCCTGCATCTTCCCGTCGTGCGGGGTCTCTCACAGCGCGACCATCACGTGCTACCGATGTGGGTGCCGCACGACAAAGTCGTGCATGAAAAAGCACACGACGGCCGGCACCGCCGAGCTGTTTATGCAGACGGCGGGGGAGCCCCACTGGATATGTCCGGCGTGCTCCTGGCTGGCCAGCCCCGACGCGTTGCCGGAGGAACACCCTGTAGAGCAGTCTCCCCGGTAGGAAGGTCCTGCCTCTTGGTCTCCTTTGCGGACAGTCTCCCCGGTAGGAAGGTTGTGCCCTCTTCGTCCCCTTGATACCTCGTTCGTTGATACCTCGTTCGTACACAGAGTACAGTCTCCCCGGTAGGAAGGTCCTGCCTCTTGGTATCCTTTGCGGACAGTCTCCCCGGTAGGAAGGTTGTGCCCTCTTCGTCCCCTTGATACCTCGTTCGTACACAGAGTACAGTCTCCCCGGTAGGAAGGTCCTGCCTCTTGGTCTCCTTGATACCCCTTGTTTTGTCTCCCTGATGCCGCTCCTCTTCGGTCAGTCGTAGCTTTCACTTCTACGTGTTGATGATTCTCGATATGTCTGCGTTGACGCTTCCACACTCACACTCCTGCTGATGATGGTGTCGTGAGTGAGGAGCACAAGGGCACGAACAAGCACGCGACACTTTCCGCCCACATCGAAGTGTGCTGAAAAAGACAATGCGATTTTCGCCCGCGGGCTGGTGGGTTGCGGGGCGCGGACTGCGGCCTCCACGCCGCAGACTCCCGCACGTAGGCCTCCCGACCTCCCAGCTTTGGACCCTCCCTCCACCACCGCAACCAACACCAGCAAGAGAAGCAAGTCCTCCCTGCGTGTGGAAAGGGCACGATCACCACCACTCACCTCGAGACTCACCCACCACCACACCTCGAGAAGTGTAGTACCATGCAAGGAGCGTTCCGGTAGAAGTAAAAGTAGAACCTGATGCACGAGCCCACAAAAGCAGCCACAGTACGGCAGGGCGCGCAGACAGAAGCTGAGACCACCGGGCTCCCTCCAGATGTAAATTCGTGAATCAGTGCCCGGAAAATTCAGGGAAATCGTACTCCTTTAGTGTAGTACACCCTGCAGTAACTGTGGGAGAACAGTTCCCGGACGATGGTGAGCGCACACTCTGTGCTGAGGCTCTGTGGTGTTAATCCTGCAGCTTCAGTCGTACGATTTCCTTGGTTCCTTCGCGACTTCGTCACGAAGGAACTCGTAAAAAAAACCGCCAAGTCCACTATCCCAACCGTAAAATAGGTGGACCGTAAAAATGTTCCAAGTTCCGGAAAAATCCCATTTGTTCCATCTTTTTTACGGTCCACCTATAGTACGGTTCACCTTTATTACGGTCCACAATATTTCCGTTTACGGTACATGTAAATGCCTGAAATATACATGTAAAATACATGTATATCAAGTAAAAATACAAGTATAATAGTTGACATGCAAGTATTATACTTGTATTTTTACTTGATATACATGTATTTTACATGTATATTTCAGGCATATACATGTATTATACATGTATAATAGTTGACATGCAAGTATTATACATGTATAATACATGTATATACTTGTAGTTATACATGTAAAATTTACAAGATCCCACCGTGCTGCACCAGCCGGGGGGGGGGGGGTAGGGGGGGGGGGTCACTGTTAAGGAAAAGTGGTAGACAAACGGCAATTTTTCCAACACCCCCATTCCGACCCCCGGAGAGCCGATTTTTGGGTATCTGTTGGCCGATATGTGGTGGAAAACAGGTTTTAGGCCCATTTCGGTGGTTTCTGACACCCAGGAAGGCATTTTTCGCCCATTTTAATTTTTGTACCAGAACTTGTACCTCAGGGAAGTAGCGTAGCTTCGTCATTTTTGACCACAACCACTGGGAAGAGGCATTGTTTCCAGTTCCGCATGCATATCGCCCACGAGGTTCTTCTGGAGCTCAAGGATGGTGAATTCATACTGGTGGAGCCCGCTCTCCTCGGCGAGATCCATCAATTCAGCACTCCGTTTCCTTCCCAGGAAGCTGCGGGTCTCGCCCTGTTTGTGGGCCCGGTACCTCCGGGAACGCTTCCTGAGCAGTTGTTTGGGGACGCGGTCGCTTCACAAATGCGCACACATCCTCTGCCGAGGGTCAGGAGGATTTCCCCCCTCAGTTTCATTCACTATTCCGCTTGTGTTGAGCTGTGCGAGTGCAGTCACCGTTGAGGCTGTACACCTCGAAAGCGGCTGATCAGCTGTACTACCATTGACGAGAGGAGACCCCCCAGCCAGTCGTGCTCCACACCTGTTTGAGGTTGATCCACACCGACCTCGGCTCACGTCAGCACGAGAGTACGAGCGCTGCAGTGGGGTACGTGTTCGTACACGGGCAACCGGGCCACTCTGCACCTTCACCACGGTGTGCTTCCGGTACAACAACCGGTACGTACCTTCCTGTGCGAGATCTGCGACCTGCGGCGCCGCCATCTCACATCAGGGCTTGCACCGCTGTTCCGATCGACTCCACAGGAACTTCTCGGCAGCTTTGAAGGGTGAAACAGAGCTATTCTTGGCCCATTGCATGTTGATCGCGATGAGACCTTGCTCACGGGGGGTGGGCTAGGTACAAGTTCTGGGACGGAAAATTAGGATGGGGTCTGAGAGGGTAACAAGGCCACAGATCATGTTGTAGTGGGGGTATATCCGGGTTCCGACACATTCTGGACCGGTTTTTCATATTTTTTTGACCCAAAAATGCCCTCCGAGGGAACGTGGAATTTTGGGGTTTGTCCCCCCCAGTGACCCCCCCCTAGGGCAGTGATTAAAAATTCGTGTTATTCGAATACGAATATTATTCGAATAATTTCTCGAAAAATTTTCGCCACGAATAATTCGCGAATTATTCGTGGGGTTTTACTGGGGTTTCTCTACTAGGAATAGGGACCTACTGCCCACACTCGGGTCGTGGGCGCAGCCCACGACCCCAGTGTGCCCTGAGGGGACGTGCAATCACTACATTGTGATGATGCGACGCCGAGAATCATCATCTGCAGTGCCTGGAGGAGTACGCTGCACCGTGCATTGAAGACAACAAGCGCTAAGGGGAGTGGGCACCGTCGCGCTGGTGGGACCATTATGGTGCCAGGCGGCCGCTGTTGCACTACGGGGCTGTACCTGATGGGGAAATCGTCATCCGCGATCCCTACCGAACTTGCGTGGAGGGAGCGGAGCCACCTGGGTCACTCAAAGGTGGAAGCACTACCCCGGTGCCCGAACCTGGGATACATTGTGCGTGCTTTATGCTGTTCCTGTTGTGCAGTTGGTGACTGGCAGGATAGCAACTGCCTCCTTCAAGATCCCTGTGGTGGAGACCTCCACGCGTGAGTGAGGTGCTGCCGATGCAAAGGGATCACCACACCTGTGTGCCGTACGGTCAGACATACGTGTGATGATTCATGAGGAAAGCAAAGCCTGAGGCGCTCTGCGGCGCTTTCCCTCGGTTTGCACTGGAATACACGTGGTCTGACGCCTCTGCCCCTACACAAACCCACAGAAACTTCACGAATAATGACCGAATAACACATGGCCATTTATTCGCGAATAATGCCATTATTCGTATTCGAATACGAATATTATTCGAATATGTAACTCTGAAAATCGGAGATCACGAATTATTCGCGAATAGTATCTTCACTGCCCTAGGGGGGGGGGGGGGGGTGCGTGTCGAGTTGATCTGATAGTCAACCAACTCGCACACCCTGAACACCATCTGGGGGTGGATGAGGAGGGGAGGGGAGGGCAGAGGGCAGAGGTTCTGCGTCCATCTCCCCTCACACACACCGCCATCACCCCCCCCCCTAGGGGGGGTCAAATGGGGGTGACAAACACGATTTTTCAAAAAACCGGCGCAGAGGCCCCAAAGCCCCCGTAAACCCTCCAAACCCCCCCAGATCGGTCCGGAAACCCATCGAACCCCACTTTTCCACCATTCCGGGCACCTCAGGTGCCCGAATTGGGGTACCTAAATTTTGTGCCACCGTTTGGTACCGGACAGTGCCACTGTGTGGGAGGTTGGAAAAGAAAATGCCCCAACACACCACATCTGAGGGTTGCAATGCATGTTGCTTGCCAACCACGTCATCCGGTGGGTGTCAGGCGCTATGTAGGTGGCATGAGCCAGGTCTTCGATGTGTTCTGGCTTGTATATGTACCTCCCTGCCTGCGGCACAGGCACTGCCTTTGTCCCCACACCAGCCACAGAGAGCGTATTGTACTCGGTCCACGGTTGCTGATTCATTGTGATGCGTTGTATCCTCGAGTGAACGTCACACACTAGTGGCACCACCACCCGCCATCCGAGAGCTGTATTGACTTTGCGCCCTTCCGTTGCATTCACCTCGCCACGCATATTGCACCGTTCAGTACCAGTGCTCTTGGGCCAGGCAAAGTAGACCGCAGCAACTACCAATTCTGGCACAATGGGTACCACGACAGCGCACTTCGTGTGTTCCCGGAATGTACAGCTCGTGTTGCAACAGTCGTTGTCAACACATCCCGGTTGTGGAGCACTGCTGCACAGGAATCACACGACCATCTGGACTTGTTCCGTACCTACAGGCAGCCTCCCGGTGCATGGTGGCAGGGAGGTACATATACAAGCCAGAACTCATCGAAGACCTGGCTAATGCCACCTACATAGCGCCTGACACCCACCGGATGACGTGGTTGGCAAGCAACATGCATTGCAACCCTCAGATGTGGTGTGTTGGGGCATTTTCTTTTCCAACCTCCCACACAGTGGCACTGTCCGGTACCAAACGGTGGCACAAAATTTAGGTACCCCAATTCGGGCACCTGAGGTGCCCGGAATGGTGGAAAAGTGGGGTTCGATGGGTTTCCGGACCGATCTGGGGGGGTTTGGAGGGTTTACGGGGGCTTTGGGGCCTCTGCGCCGGTTTTTTGAAAAATCGTGTTTGTCCACGTAAAAGGGTGGCATTTGACCCCCCCTACCCCCCCCCCCTCCCCTCTGTGCCGTGATGCAACGAACAATACAGAAACAAAAAAAATGGAAAACGGCCGGTTTTTTCTGTTTGGGTTTTGAAAATATAGAATCACCACCCCGGCACCCCACCCCACCACCCCCATCCCCGACCTTCTCCATCCTGAAGCACACATCTCACATCTCACCTCACCCTCACCCAAGGGTTTCATTCTGCTGTACCCCAATCTCCCTTCCTACACCCGAACCCCCCCCCCCCGGCCATCTGGATCGCCCTGTGTCTAGGTCACACAGCGATGCAGTGGGGTGGTGGGGTATGGGGCGTGGGGTGTTGGGGAGACGAAGAGAGATCAGGGGGGGGGGGGGGGGGGGGGGGGGGGGCGGGTGGGGCCTAGTAATTAGCAGGTCAGTAGCAGGTCACACCCGCACATTCTGTTTCGTGGCTGGTTGTGATTCGCTCGCCTTCCATGCAGCAAGGTGGGGGTGTTACCGCCTCTTTACCGTGAACTTTTTACGCTGCAGGTTACCTAACGCAAACGCAGGCCTGTGGGTTGAGCGAGGGTGGTTTGATTGTCGAGAGTGAATGAAATTGGAAAAAAAGCAAGTCTCTCAGCACCTTCTTGCAATGTTAGTCCGGGTTGCGCGAGGGAGGGGGGGTAACTTTTTGCAAGAGTGGCTGGGAGGGATGTGATGCTGTACTCCGTCTTGTTTTAACAAGCCGCCTCCGGGCGAGGGTGGTGCGAGTGCTGGGCGACGCCAAAAAGGCGGCTTGTTTTAGGGCCACCTCTCTCGGATTGCAGTTTTGTCGAGGCACATGAGTGTTGTCGGGATCACACCCCACACCACATCATCCTCGTACTCTAAGGTTGGATTTCCGGGGTTTTGCCCGAGAGAGAGAGGGGGATCAGTGGGCTATTCGCAACGTGTGCTGCTCCAAAAGGGTGCTTTGTTGGAGAGAGGGTGTTGCGCTTAGTTTGGGATTTTGTGGGAGATACCTACCCCCCCCGTGTTTAAGTCCCCTATCCATATGATGTGTTTAAGTCCCCTCGGCGGCCAATTTTCCCGAAGGGACTTAAACACCCCGGTCTAGTAGTTTGGTTGGGGGGCATTTTTTCTCGATTTTTCCAAGTGTCCGTTGGCGGACCACCAGGATGTGAGGCACGTGTGGAGGCCAGGGAGGGAGCCTGGGGGCTTCGGATACCCGCACGTGGCCCGGACTGCCCCGCAGGGGGCAGTCCGGGTCACGTCGCTCGTCCTCATCCACAGCCTCGCTGTGCGATGCAGGTCGTGCGCCAGCGTGCCCCTCTTGTCGCACTGGGGTCGGGAATCAATTCTGCGGCACAGCGGGGCAGCTAGCAGTGGCGAGGGCCGCAGTGTGCCAGTGCTCAGCGCCCTCGGATCCCCACGCCACCCATACTGCCACCCCCAGCTGGCCCCGCCTGAGCACCCGCCGTGTGTCCCGTCTCCCAGGGGAGAACGTCGGTTGGCCCAGGGGACATGCCATCTTCCATGGGACATCTAGCGGAAAGCTTGACACCTCCCAGGGCTAGCATCAACCCCTGAGGCACGACATCTCTTGCGCTTCAGGCCCCCTTGGGTTGCTTGCCCTGCAGCTTTGGCAGCCTGACCACCCCAAGTCAGTGGTTATGGGCAGTGCTTGGCAGAGTAGGGTGGCCCTGAAGCAGTGTGAGAGGCAAAGGGGTTTGAGGCCCCAGCACCCAGGTCCCCAGAATCTGTCCAGATGTGCCTCGGAATCGATATAATACGGCCTCTTCCCGGTTCCCTCAGGAAACAGGTGGCAGGCGTGTTTAAGTCCCCTCCGATGTGTTTAAGTCCCCTTGGCCCCGATTTTGACGTTTGGATAGGGGACTTAAACACGGGGGGGGGGGGGGGTAGGCAAAATCTTAAGGGGTAAAAATAACGGCATTTTTCACATAGGTGAGGAACACGCACAAAATGGCTGTAAACTTGAAACCCCGGCCCCTGGGAGTATTTGGGGGCGGTCTGGGTGGTTTTTGGGGGTATTTGGCCACTTCTGAGCCAATCCGTGACCATGCTCAAAAAAATGTAGTGGTTTGGTTCCGGCCCCCTCATCCGAACCACCCTTCCGAGCCCGTCCCGCCCTACTTGCTCGCAACATTCCTCCTTTTCGTTTCCTGAGTGGGCACTGCTGCCTTCGGTTCAAATTGGGGGTGCAGGAACGTGACAAGCTTGGGAAGGAGTGCCTTCTTCGTAGTTTCTCCGCCGTTGTGTTCTGCTGCAAGCGCACGCTTCTGCAGCAGGCATTCAATCTGGCTTCGTTCGGAATTCGGCCTCTTCCAAACCCCTGTGGACATCCTTCGCTGCAGAGGCAGATGGGGTAGCCTTCTTCCTGAACATGCCTGAACTGAAAGTTCAATTCTTCAGCAGAATGGGTCACTGGCACACCGGTGAGTGCCTTGTTGCTTGAACTGTGCGATCTGTGCTGCGCGGTGACAAAAGATCAGGGGGTGTGCAGTGGTGCTCGCTGCCTACCTGCTGGCCCTGCGCCGCCGCCCCCGCCGCATCTGCGGGAAGCGCCTGCTGGAGCTGGGTTGCGGGGTGGGAATACCGAGCCTGGTCGCCCTTGTGGGGTGCGGCGCTGCAAAGGCCGTCCTCACGGACACAGCTGCGCAGGTGCAGTTGCAGCAGGCTATGTCACACAACCTGCATGCCAAGCACGCGGGGAGGGTGTGAGCGGGCTGCTGGCGTGGGGCATGCCTGAAGACATCGCGAACATACAACACACACACGACCCGTTCGACCTGATCCTTGCTGCGGACTGCATGTTCGATGCCGCCGTGTGTGGCCCGTTCTGCTGCATCCTCGTACAGCTGCTGCCATTTGGTACGACAGGGTCCCACGTGATGACTCACAGAAACCATTAGTCGCGGGGACTGCGACGGCTTCGCCGTGGCCGCACACCTCATCCTTGCCCAGAAGTGGACCAGGATGACCCCTATGCATTCGACGGAGGGCACGTCAGAAAGCCCCCCCGAGTGATGCCCTTGCATGCGCGGACACATCCCGGTCTTTGTTGAGAATAATATCGGTCGAAACCTGACAGAACACCCGCTGAAACGTCGCCTTTTTGGCTCGATAGTGCTCAGATGCCTCATCAGAGGCGGCGGAACGTGGTACATGACGTGGGATTTTGATGATGCAGGTGGCAGGGTGATCGGGAGACTCAGCCGGGGAGGGGTTCGGTACCAAACCACTACAAAATTTTCAGCATTGCATTTCAGCCCCGTTCCGGGCCACCAAAGTGGGTGTCTCACACCCAGGGACGGTTTCTGGGGTGGTCTGGCCACTTTTTCAGCAGTTTTGGGGTGTTTCTGGCCGAAAATTGCCTATGTCGAAAAATGTCGTTATTTTGACGTTTTTTGGTACCTTAAGACGGCCCCTAGGGGGGGGGGGGTAGGTACGGAGATAAAAACGCCACAACTTGGCTAGTCCGGGGTTGCTCGTGCTGCTGTGGCCTGAAAGGCCATTGATATTGACGTGTGTTTCGGGTGTCATGGTCACCTGAAATGGGCATGTTGATGCAGTGAGAGAGAAAGAGAGAGAGAATATTGTTTTGCCGAAGAATGGGCCCCCGTCCCTCTGCCCCCCCCTCGCACCGATCTCGCGCCAAACCTTCCCCGCGGCCCCCCACACAGGCGGAGGGGGGGGGGGGGAGTGGGGTAAGATCCGCACAAGGGGGAGAGAGAAACTGTGTATTGGTGCAAATCTGAAAGAGAAGCAGTGAGAAAAGCCGAAGGGGATTCGCGAGAACACCCCTTGTGAGGACAACCCTCTCAATCCCGTCCTGGCACTTTAGAAACCACTTTAAAAAAGGATTGCCGGGTTTCTTTTGTTTTGTTTGTGCAACCTTTCTGGTCACCTGCACGTTGGGGCGTGGAGTGTAGGTGAACAAAAACATTGCTCCCACTGCAACCTTTTTAGTTCTGAACGCCTTCCGTGAGCACGGTGCGTTTGACACAAAAAAAAACGTGATCACTGCGCTCAACCCACCACACATTCACACAACGCGTCTCGCGTCAAAACCCTGCCGATATCCCGCCCCAAATGCATACTTCGCCTCAGCGTCAGGGGTCGCGGCGGCACCTCCACCAAACCCGAACCCACCTGTCGCAGGGGCAGCTGCGGCACTGCCAGGCGTGCCGAATGCGGCGAACGCAGGGGGAGGTGACGAAGAGCTGCTCCCAAAGCTGCGCGGCGGTGGTGTTGTTGTTGGGATGCCGGGCAGTCGGGGGGGGTGGGGGGGTGCATTCAAACACGGAAATGGAACACTATCGACACATGTCACTCAACACGGGGGAATGGGGAGGGGAGAGGTTGTGGTGAAACGCACACACCAAAAAAAAAGGGGGGCGGCCATTGCCGGGGCTCCTCACCCGCGATACGAGACGAGATTGGACCTCAAAACATGCATGGGTGGCGTGGCCCAAAGGCCTCCTCCCCCCAACATCCCCGCCTGATGCCTCTGCCCACACCACTGCCAACATCGGCATACCTGAACCCTCCGCCAGAGGGGGCTGCTGCTGCAGACCCGAACGGGTCTGCCGCACCGCCTGCAGCAGACGACGACGCAGCGCCGCCGCCGAAGGAGAAGCCGCCGAAGCCGCCGTTGCCGGATGAGCTGCTGCTGCTGCTGCTGATGCCACCGTCGAACGCGCTTGCCCCCGAGCTGGCAGGCGCGCCGAAGCCGAAGGGGGTGCCGCCACTGCTGCTGCTGCTGGCGCGATCCGCACCGAAGCCCGTTGTCGTGCCGAACCCTCCGAAGCCACCTGCGCTGCTCGCCTCAGAGGACGAGGCAGGGGCTCCGAAGACGAAGCCTCCAGGCTTGCTGTCCTCCGACGCAGGCGTTGAAGTCGCGCCGAAGGCCGCACCTGCATCCGCAGCGCTGCTGGAGGGTGCGCCGAATGAGAAGCCGCCGAAACCGCCGCCGGAGGAGGCAGCGCTGTCCGCGGAGCTGCTCGCTGCACTGAAGGAGAAGCCGCCGGGACCGCCGAAGCTGATGGGGGCAGCCTTGGGGCCTGCGTCCTTCTTGTCGTCCTCCTCCTCCTCGTAGGCGTTATCCGCGAACCCGTCGTCGTCGGGCACGACGTCGTCCGTGCCTGACATGTTGAAGAAGCTGCTGGCGGATGTGGATGTTGCTGGCGCAGGCGCTGCTGCTGCCGCCGCTGTTGGCTGCGTGCTGCCGAAGGAGAAGCCGCCGGACCCACCGAAGCTCGCGGCGGGCGCGTCGTCCTTCTTCTCCTCCTTTGCAGGGGGTGCAGAGAAGGAGAAGCCGCCGAAGCCACCGCCGGTGCTCGCTGCGGGGGCGTCGTCCTTCTTGTCGTCGCCCTTCGGGAGGCCGAAGCCCCCAGCACCCGCCGCTGCCCCGAACGAGAGGGACCCGAACCCGCCAACTGCGGGTGCCGAGACGGGAGGCTTGTCGTCCTTGTCGTCGTCGTCGTACGCATTGTCTGCGAAGCCGTCCTCCAGCTCGATCTCCTTCGAAGCGTTTTCAGTCGAGAAGGCGGAGAACCCTGTCGACGCGGATGTCGTTGCCGCTGCCGGCGCCGCTGCCGTTGTCGATGCGGCTGTGGCCCCGAAGGCGAAGCCCCCTGTGGCAGCCGACGACGACGCCGCGTCCGATGCCTCCGCTGCAGCGCCGAAGGAGGGGAACAGAGGCTTCGTGGCCTCCACCGGCTTGAGGGGTGCCCCGAAGCCGCCCGTGCCTGCGGCTTCGTTGTCGTCCTTCTTCTCAGTGTTCCCGAACGAGAACCCAGAGAACCCGCCAGACGAGGTGGTGCTCGAGCTCGACGCCGTGGTGAACCCGAAGCCGCTGTTCGACGCGCCCTCCACTGTGATCCCAGCGAACGACCCGCTCACACACGGCTTCTCCTCGCTCTTCGGCAAGCCTTCGCCGAACGACTCTGCCACCTTCGGCTTGGCCGCAGGGGACAGGCCGAAGCCACCCACGTTCTTGCTCTCCTGCGTCGCAGGCTCCTTCGTAATCTCCGGGGGGTCCAAGGCGAAGCGCGTCTTCTTCCTGCAGGAAAGGGCGGTGATGTGTGGCACAAGGGGCGAGGGGGGGGGCGGGGGGGGAGAAACGCCCATGCTGCAGCACAACAACAAAACCACAACAAGCACATCACCCGAAGGGAAACGGGGCAACGGGAGAGATGCACAGCACATACTCCACAGGTGGCTCAGGCTTTGCCGGCGCAGGGTTGGAGAAGTCGAAGGCCGTAGCCTGGTCGGACGACACAGGCTTGCTCGTGGTGGAGGCTGTCGGGATGCCGGCCAGCGCAGGCCGGCTCCTGCTGGGCCACTCCCCAGCAAGCGCCGAGGCGCCAATCGGCACGGGCAGCGCTGCCTTCGGGGCGGAGATGAAGGCGGCAGGCGCGGCGAACTTCCGCAGGTAGGTCATCACAGTCTCCGCCTGGTCCGCCGCCGACGCCACAGGCACCACGCCTGTCTCCCCCCTCCGCCGCTTCGGGTGTGTGACCAGCACGTCGTCATCGCGGCGGCGCTTCAGGCGAGAGTTCTCCTCCGCAAGGGCCTGCAGCTTCCTGTCCTTCTCCGACAGGATGCGCTTGCTGCTGCCCACCTGCCGCTGCAGCGAGGCGTTGGTGCGCGACAGGTCGTCCACCGTCTTACTCAAGCGGTCGATCTCGAGCTGCTGCTGCGCCAGCTTCGAGGCGTCGGGCCAGGAAGACGGCGTGACGTTTGGCAGCTGCCGCGGCGTCTTTTGGTACCCCACCACCGAAGGCAGCGGGGAGTTCACCAGGGCCGAGCCATACGACAGGCGGTCCGGCAGACTCGGTGCCCCCGGCGAGTTGTCGTAGTCGGCAGGCCTGCGCAGCGCCACGTCGTTCGGCTGCCCAGGGCGCTCGTCATCCGCCTGCCCCGACAGGAACTCAAAGGTTTTCAGCACCTTCCCGAAGATGCCCGATGGCGTTTCGCCTGACATGATATTGTTGTGTGACCCCGACCCCGGCCTCGGTGCCGCTCCTGAGTGGGTGGTGGTGGGATGGTAGCAAAGGGAACGGGAGTGGGAGCTCATCGGGCAAGATGCGTGCATGGTGCGGGCGTTGGTGGGGTGGGGTAGGGGTGGGGAGAAATGTCCCGGCACAGACAGGGAAGCAAACCCCGAAGGCCTGAGGGGACTGTGGTGTTGAGAATCCTCGCGGAAAGATGCGGCTCCATCCCGAAGGAGAGCGCATTGGTGGTTGAAGCAGGCAGCTGTGCAGCTTCGAACGAATGAAGGCTCAAGAGGGCCAAGCAACGGCTGGGCAAGCTTGGACCTGCCTCTTGGAGGCATGTTCAAACGCGCACAGCCGCAACAACTAGCTGCCGATTGTGTGCAACAGAGGCAGGGCCACCAAGGTGGGGGATCTGGGAATCACAGGGATCTTCGTGAATGTCAAGGATAGCCAGAGCAACCAGGGTCCATGAAAGATGTGTGATGGGGCAACAACAGTGTAATGCCGTACTCTTTTCGCCTTATGTGGAGACTCTGCCCAGCAGCTGTATGAAACAACAGATCTGGACTCCTTCTTCTTGAGCGCACACTTGCTGTCTCAAGGCTGTGTTGAAGCCCTGTCTAGTGGCATCAAGGTGCTAATCCTAAAGCTTCAGTCGTACGATGCCATTCGTTACTTCACGACCTCGTGACGCACCGTCACTCGGAGCCGAAGAAAAGGACAAGGAAAATGATCGCCGGGGTTCCTTTGTTTTGTTTGTGCAACCTTCTGGTCACCTGCACGTTAGGGCGTGGAGTGTAGGTGAACAAAACATTGCTCCCACCTTTTTCGTGAACGCCTTCCGTGAGCACGGCGCGTTTGTCACAAAAAAGGATGACTGGTGATCTTCGCTTCGGCTCTCGACCACCCTCGAGCATACACCTGAGATACAAGGCGACGGGGAACGTAACGCTCCAGGCGGCCCCTGGCGCGTTGACGCTTCCGCAAACTCATATCGCATGCAGGATGAGTCAATGCAGGGTGAGTGAGAGCAACAGTGGCACGGATCGAAAGGGCCAGCAGCAACAGGCTGGAAATCACAAAGGAGGAACAGACACATGCCTGAATCATACATGCGTGGCACAGACGCTGTCGCGACACACCCACCAGGCTCTGCTAGGGCTGATAGGCAGAGGCCACTCGGGATGCCAGACAGAAGAAGGCCACAAGGGCACACAGAACGGACAGGCCCAAAAGGGCCAGCTTCAGCCAGCCTATTGCCCTGAAGAGACGGTAATGGCGGACTTGCGGCTCGGCGTGCTGCAGCACACCATCACCCGAGCGCAGCACGGCAGCCGCCACGACCCACTCGTCGTCCTGATGGTGCGGGGCGTGTGCCAGGTTGTGCCCGTCGAGGCACACGCAGTACAGCGCCACGTTGCGGTGCGTGCGGAGCTCCACCGAAGCATGCCGGAACATCGTCGGGTCCTTCCACACCGCAAGGCGGACCAGCTCCCACTCGCCACGCATCGCCTCCGTGCAGTGCTCCAAGGCGCCACCGTGTGTCTGCAGGGCCAGCTTCGCAAGGGGGCGCAGGCACCTGTGCTGCTCTTCAGCGAAGGCGAAGCAACCGCCATGGTGCTCCACACAGCGCTGCACAAACCCTGTTTTGCGGCGGAGAGATTTAGCTGCAAACTCAAGCGCACGGTAGTCACGCGACACGGCAGACCAGACCACCTCCTGGTCTGCACGCAGCGGGCCCAGCGCATAGGCCAGCATCAGCGGATCGCGCGTCACTGCTGCCAACACCACATGGCGCGTCTTCCTGACGCGTGGCGTCGCCCACTGGAGGTTGCTGGGACACACAGCGATGCACTGCCGCACGAAGTCTGCGTCCCCACGGAGGTTCTCTGCCGCATGGCGTAGGGTGCCCGCAGGGGTGGTGCGCACTGCCCGCAGCACCACATCACCGTCCTGCCGCATTGCGAGGCTGGCATATTCAAGGAGGCTGCCCTGACGAGAAACAGCCACTCGCACAACTGTGCGGTTGTTCCGCACAGGCTCCGGCGTATAGCGCAAGACGGAAGGTTTCGCCTTCACTGCCCGAGTGAGGAAGACTGTGTCGTACACATAGCCCCCGAACCCCGGGAGGGTAAGGAGGTGGACCGCACCTCTGGACACCGCCGTGAAGGCTAGCTCCCTGTCCTCCTTCAGGCGGGTGCTGGCAAACTGCAAACTATAGCCATTCTGCATAACGGCAGCACGCACCACCTCCTTGTCATCCCGCAGCGCAGCCGACGCACCCCGCAGGGCCTGGCCGTTCTTGCGCACACACTGCAGCACAAAGCTACGGTCTGCACGCAGCTCCACACCTGCGTCGACAAAACCCCAGCCGAGGTTGGTCAGGGACCTGAGCACCACTTCCTGGTCGCTACGGAGCTCCTGTGTCGCGTACTGTAGGCACCACCCGTTGCGTTCCACAGCACGCATCATGAAGTCGCGGTCCCCGCGCAGTTCAGTGAAGGCCTCAAGGAGGTGGTGGCCTGTCTGGTGGGGGATGTCGAGAGAGGCCTGCAGCACGCTCTCGTGCCGCATCACGTCGGCTGTGGCGTGGGCCACCGCCTCGCTGCTGATGGCGACAGCAAGGAGAACGAACGGGACGTCGTTCCGCAGACGGTGGGTGGCATGTGCAAAGTTGTCGGGGGAGATCTTGATTGCCGCCATCACGCACTGCTCGTCATCGCGTACAAACTCGGGTGTGTTGCTAAACTTCACGCTCCGGGAGCGGATGTCGTCGAGGAAGCGCGTCGCCTGGATCTCCACCTCCAGCACACACCCGCCGTACAGAGCAGCGCACTGCGACACCTCCTCGTCGGCACTGGGCTCAACCCGATCCCCGTCGACGAAGAAGGCGGTGCTGCGTGGACACACCCCGAGCGTGTCAGCAACACGTTCGCACAGCGACGCCAACGTGTCGTCATCCAACACCTCCACAGCATGCTGTGCCTGTGTGGCGGGGTCCGCAACAAACACCTCCATAGTGCAGGCCTGCTGGTGTGTGTTGTCACGTGTCAGGTCGGATGCGCTACGTACGCCGACATGTGTGGATGATCAAAATAACAGGGACAGGTGCCACAGGTGGTGCAGTGGCAGTAGGGGATGCCACGAATGAGACGTGCTGGCAGGCACAGTGAACAGTGCCGAAAGACAGAGGCGGTGTGTGACAAAAGATGAAGCGGGACCTGACAAATCACACGTCGAATCGATCGCAGGGCACTGGGACACAGACTGCTAAACGTGCACTGTAAACGGGAAGGGGTGCTGTGGGGATCCAGTTCGCAGCACACAGCACGGCACAGCACCACACCTGAGCACAGGAAGGGGCGAGCTGAGCGACACACATAACGGATGGAGTGGAGCGAGGCACACTACAGCAAGTCAGAGGGACAGGAGGCACACGATCACACAACAGCCCGTCCCTGACTCTCAGCATGCAGACCTACAACAGGGGCACCAGGCAGGTGTCGTGCAGGAAGGCGTCCTCGAGCAGTGCGGTGGCAGAGGGGCGGTCCTGTGGGGCACGTCTGCAGCACAAGTCGACGAAGGCAGCCACTTCGGGAGGTGCACCGTCAGGCAAGGGCGGCCCACCCGTGCTGTCGAGAATTCGTTCAACTGTGACGTAAGATGGTTCGGCACCGATGCGCCACGGCACAGCACCCAGCATCTCCACCACGGTGCAGCCGAGGGACCAGATGTCGCACCGCGTGCCGTACGCACCGCCGTGCTCGTTGCGCTGCTGCAGCACCTCGGGCGCCATCCAGAAGGGTGTGCCGACACACGTCTGCGCGCCGTGATCTGCGTGCGACGCGTCTGCCACCTCGAACACCTTGCTGCACCCGAAGTCGGCAAGCTTCACCGTCCCCTCTGCATCGAGCAGCAGGTTGTCCGCCTTCAGGTCGCGGTGTGCCACGGCGGCACGACCCGCCCCCGCCGTGTGCAGGTACTGCAGCCCCAGCAGCACCTGCCGCGTGTAGCTGCGCAGGGTGGGGACGTCAAGCCCGCCACACGCACGCACCGCCGCCTTCACAGACCCACCAGGCATGTACTCCATGTAGATCTCCAGGGTCGCCCCCTCCGGCCACCTGTGCCCCAGGTACTGCACCACGTGCACGTGCCGCAGCGACCGCAGCAGCACAAACTCCTCCTCCGCACGCTGTCGTGCGTGTGCTGTGTGTGCTGCCCCGAGCAGCACCTCCTTCACAGCAACGTCACGCCGTCCCGCCACCGCACGGTACACCGCCCCGAAAGCACCTGCCCCGATGTGCGGCTCCAACCGCACCGCACTGCGCATCTCACCTGCCGTCAGCCAAGCCTGCTGTGTCGCCACACCCTCAGCCGCGGTGTCCTGAAGCCCCAGCAGTGGTGTGCTGCACGCGGTGGTGATGAAGGTGTGCGCAAGCAGCTGTGCGGCGGTCGGGCGTGACGCAGGGTGCTTCTGAAGGCACGACGTGATGAAGTCTGCAGCATCGCCAGACACATCGACCACGACGTTCTGCGGTGGCCACTGCTGCGCCATCATTGCCGCCCACACGTTGTTCCCACCACACTTCCCTGGCGGCACGCCGCGGTTCAGCGCCTCCGACACCGTGCACCCGAGGGAGTAGATGTCTGCAGGCGGCCCGGCCTGCACGAACTGGGTGCTGCCCAGCACCTCCGGCGCCATGAAGTTGGGTGTCCCCACCTGAGTGTTCATTGCTGACACAGACGCCGACGCAGACGCAGACGCTGATGCAGACACAGGGATGGCCGTGCTGGCACCATCCCAACACCCCGCCTGCTTCACCGTCCCGAAGTCACACACCTTCGCCAGCCCAGACGCCGTCACCAGCACGTTGTCGCCCTTGATGTCGCGGTGCACCACCCCGTGCTGATGTAGGAAGTGCAGCGCAAGCAGCACCTGCCGGACAAGGTGCCCCGCCGTCCCCTCCGCCATCTGGTGCGGCAGGCTGCGTGCGCGAGCGCCCAGCGTCATCCCCGGCACGTACTCCATGAAGACGCACAGCCGCCCCGCCGCAGGGTCGAACACCATGTCCAGCAGCGCTGTGAGGTGCGGGTGCTGCAGCGGCTGCATCAGGCGCAGCACCGCACGCGCCTCTGCCGCGTCGTCACGCGACGCACCGGCCTGCTCCTTCATGGCGACCAGCTGCCCCGTCTGCCCCACACGCCCCAGGTGCACCTCTGCGTACGCACCGCTCCCGAGGTGCTTCTCCTGCACCCACGACAGGTACGCCGCGTCCGCAGGACCCTCCACACCCGCACCCTGCGGCACGGCGTGTCCGCGCTGCGTCCCGTGTGCCAGTGTCACGAGCGTGCCTCCCTGTGCCGCGTCCCACCCCATGCCTGTGCTGCTGTCCCCGTACGTCCCCGTCACCTCGGTACTGGGCACCGTCATCTGCGTCGTCGTGGCAGACCCCTGCAGCACAGGCGTGCACGCCTTGACCTCTTCTGGCGAGCTCTGCCCCGCACAGTCCTCGTCCTCCAGCAGCGGGTCCACCGGCTTCATCTCCACAAACACACCCTGTGTGCCGGCACGCCGCCGCCTGGCACACACCACGAAGGCTGCACACAGGCCCAGTACCGCCAGAGGCAGCCCAACTGCGAGCCCGATGGTTGCCACAGTCGCAGTGCCCCCTGTCCCTTCAGGTGGCGTGTCGCGGATTTGCACAGGTTCTGATGTTTGTGTTCCGGTCGGATGTGAAGTTGTTAGAGGTGCCGGAGGAGCAGCTGTTGCCGGTGCAGGTGTAGGTGGACAAGGTGTCCGAGGTGCATGTGTCCCAGGTGGAGGTGCAGGTGTTGGATCAGAAGTTGTTGTCGGAGGAGCCTGTGTTGTCGGAGCCCAAGATGAGGCTGCACTGCTTGCGGGTGCAGGTGTCGGCGGAGGCACTGGGAGTAGTGAAGTCGGGGGTGTCAGGGTCTGCGGTGTTTCGGGGTTCAGAGCAGGTCTCACAGATCCAGCTGTGGGTTCTGCCGTCAGAACCCTCTCACACACACGCATCTTCTGACGGACCCAATGGTTCGTCGCATCACATCTCGTTGGGTGAATATCGAGTTCGCGGAAGGCACAGGAAACCGCGTCATTGCACTGACACAGGCCTCCTGTCATGTTGGTGCCACAGTCCCCACCACCCAGGCCGAGATACGATGCGGTTTCGGTGTACCCAGCACCACACCTCCTTGGCAAGACGTTTCTATAGTAATCGGTACCGGCGAACGGGGTGGAGTAGCAGTGTGTCCCCCAGAAAGTAACAAAGTAGTGCACTGTGGGGTCAGACATGCTTTCGGCACCTTTTCTCCAACACCGACCAATCAATGCCGGGTTGTAGGACGCCATCCCACATGAACGTGGCATTGCTGGTGCCCATGCTGGCAATGTTTGTGCGGTGCCATCCCAAAGGAGTATGCTGCCGTACGCTTTGTTTGTCGCAGACAGCCACGCGTCACTTGTGTGGAGGTCCGACACTGCAGAAGTACACCCCACCGTAATGAACGACCGCAAGACCTCCCCAGTCAGCACGGAGTACTCCCGCAGGAAGTTACGATCACCAACGGAAGCTAAGGAAGTTGAGTCGCGGCTGAATGAGAGACCAAAAGCACCAAAATCCGTGGAGATGTTCTTCCACACGCTGTAGTCGGTGAAGTTGTAGACAATCACGTTTCCGGTACTACTCGCACCACCCGCAGTGGCGAAGTACGCCCCGTCTGCAGAGACGGCAACTTGGTTAATGGGTGTGGAGGCTGTCTGCGGTGTGGCGAGTGTTTCCCCTGTGCCCGCATCCCACACCACCACCACGCCGCCAGACGAACTGCCCACGACCTTCGCCCCGTCCATGCTGAACCCGACAGATGTGACATTGGTCGTGTGGCCCTCGTTGGCCACCACCAGCAGGGCACCTGTCGCCGCATCCCACACGTACACACCCCCGTCCTCATGCCCGGAGACAACCCTCTGCCCATCTGGTGAGTACGCCACACTCCAAGCACGCCCCTTCGATGCGTTGCCCCAAACCTTGTCCCCGTTGTGCAGGGACAGCACCGCCACACCCTGCTTGTCCAGGGCCGCTGCAAGGGTCACTCCGTCGGGGGACATGGCAACATCATTCGTCTTTTCATGTACAACCCTCACAAACGCACCCGTTGTGATGTCATACGTATTCAAGCTGTCCGCCTCAGCCACCGCCACCAGCGAGTCGTCAGGGGAAACCGATATCCGATTTGCCACGTGCAGCCCCGATGCGAGTATCGCATTGCACGTATCATATCGTTCACAAGGGTTGTTGTCGGAGATCAGGTCAGCGCTGAAAGCACTCCCCACTGCCAGCAGCATGGCAACGGCCGTGACGCCCCGCATGGCACCACACCCTGTCCCCTCACCCCCCACCCCTGCACGCACTGTGCGAGTGTCTCACAGGGCCAAGGGGTGAAGATACGTTCAGTTCCAGGCTGAGCCTCTGTGGTGCCGCACACCCCAACCCGATCCACCTGTGCCCCAGGCGACAAAGGTGAACAGACCCCTTTCTGTGGTGTGATGGTGGGATGGTGCATGTGTTGGTGTGCTGGACGAGCAGGGTTCCCCAGTGCAGGAGGGTAAGCAACGCGACTGCGCGGGCCTGATCTCCTCAACTCGACTTCCAGCAAGCCGCATCTCAGCCAGCCATGCACCTCTTTGCTTCGAACAGAATCAGCCACTGCGGGTGAACACTTTGTGCCGTAGGCGTGTGTAACCACAACATAACATCTCAGTTGAGGAAGAAGTATACGTTTTGGAGAGGTTTCTCGGGACTTCTCCAAGCAAATCCGAAGATTGCTGAGTCAGGAAACACGCAGCACGGTGTTCCTGTTGCGCCCTGCCCTGATACACCAAAAACGATCCGAGGCAGCGCAGGCCAGCACGTTTCCACATCCCCGCCGGACTGACTCACCCACGCTGCTGTGTGCCATGCCTCACAGTGTCTCTGTCAACCTGCAGATAAAGAACAGAAACAAACGATCAGACGGACACGTACAACGGAGTCTGATACCCGGCAGAACACAGAAGCGAACGAACAAAAAACATGCAGCCGGGAGAATTAAAGACAGAAGGGGTGCGGTGCTCTTCGAATGGTGAACACCGAACACAAAACACTCGTGTCGATAGTCGCCTTTCGCAGCAGCCTCCCGAGCTGCTGCAAGCATTGCAAGGCACCACAGAGGGAGCAGTGCAGGAACAGGGAGAGGCAGCACGCAGGACCACCACCGAACACCACAGGATGCGTGGGTAGAGAAGGCGGATGATGTGACATGGGGACGGGAACGGGTGCTGTGTGCATCCAGTTCGCAGCACACTGCACGGCACAGCACCACACCTTAGCACAGCACAGGGAGGGGCGAGCTGAGCGACACACATAACGGATGGAGTCGAGCGAGGCACACTGTCACACAGCAGCCCAACAGCAAATCAGGCGGACCGGTGTCGAGGAGGGCAAACCATTGGTGGGTTAAAAAACCGGGTGGCACACCCTCAACGTGATGAGAGTGTGTCAGCCGACTCTGACTCCAGTTCCTCGTCCCTCAGCTCCAGCTCCAGCTTCGGCACCGTCCCTCAAAGCTCGTCGAAACTGAGCTCACCTATGCTGGAAAAACACATTCCCCCAAGACCTTCTTTCAGTGGTCCTCCACAAAACGTGTCCTGCTGCACAGCATGACACTGCCCACCCCCCACACGCGGCTGCGTGCACATCCACAAAGCTCTGATACCCGCCAGTGGTGACTCACGGTTGCTTGTGGCAGGACCTGCCCTCCCGTGTTCGTTGCCTATCCGCGGCAGTAGGGGCCAACAGGACTGAACAACACATCCCCGCCCTTTGAATCGGGGACTTGCACAGGGAGCGAGGTAGGAAAAATATGCTGGCGAAGGGTTTGACACAGCGAAGTCCCAGCCCCACATGTCGCAGTGATTGACTGCCTTGTACGTCCCGAGGAAACGCCGCCCACAGGAAGCCGCGGGTCTTACCGAATCCATTGAACGGGCAATCCGTAGCGACGTTGAGGGGGGTCTGGACCCCCACAGCACATTACACGTGTGCGCATCACAGTTCTGTGCCTTGAAATCACAGCGAAGGGAAAGGGTGCGTCACTCTGGGTCCACAAGCTGTCCAAAGGATGATTTCTGTGCAAATCATCTTGCGAGCCGGTAAAACCCACAAAGCAGGATCCCGCACCCGCGAACCAGAGCAGAGAGGGAAACAAGACAAAACAGAAATATTGACCTGACGTTGCCGAACATGGGGAGAGATGAAGGAGCTTGGCTTGGTGGCACAATGGTAGTATGGCGCCGGGGAAGGCGAACGCTGGGAGATTCAGAGAACATCATGAAACTTCCTTCGGAATGGGACAAAATAGTACCTGAAGCACTGTGAGGTGCGCAGCAGCAGGCCGGGACGGCATCGCAGTGTCGCTGAGCACTCCAATCGGGCAGGGGAAGACACGCACACCAGTTTGTACCTGAGACAGGATGAATTGCGTGTCATGGTAAGGTGCGCCTGCCGAGCTGCTGCAAGCATTGCAAGGCACCACAGAGGGAGCAGTGCAGGAACAGGGAGAGGCAGCACGCAGGACCACCACCGAACACCACAGGATGCGTGGGTAGAGAGGGCGAATGATGTGACATGGGGACGGGAAGGGGTGCTGTGTGCATCCAGTTCGCAGCACACTGCACGGCACAGCACCACACCTGATCACAACACAGGAAGGGGCGAGCTGAGCGACACACATAACGGATGGAGCGAGGCACACTGTGGTACAGAACGGGGATCATGCAGACCTACAACAGGGGCACCAGGCAGGTGTCGTGCAGGAAGGCGTCCTCGAGCAGTGCGGTGGCAGAGGGGCGGTCCTGTGGGGCACGTCTGCAGCACAAGTCGACGAAGGCAGCCACTTCGGGAGGTGCACCGTCAGGCAAGGGCGGCCCACCCGTGCTGTCGAGAATTCGTTCAACTGTGACGTAAGATGGTTCGGCACCGATGCGCCACGGCACAGCACCCAGCATCTCCACCACGGTGCAGCCGAGGGACCAGATGTCGCACCGCGTGCCGTACGCACCGCCGTGCTCGTTGCGCTGCTGCAGCACCTCGGGCGCCATCCAGAAGGGTGTGCCGACACACGTCTGCGCGCCGTGATCTGCGTGCGACGCGTCTGCCACCTCGAACACCTTGCTGCACCCGAAGTCGGCAAGCTTCACCGTCCCCTCTGCATCGAGCAGCAGGTTGTCCGCCTTCAGGTCGCGGTGTGCCACGGCGGCACGACCCGCCCCCGCCGTGTGCAGGTACTGCAGCCCCAGCAGCACCTGCCGCGTGTAGCTGCGCAGGGTGGGGACGTCAAGCCCGCCACACGCACGCACCGCCGCCTTCACAGACCCACCAGGCATGTACTCCATGTAGATCTCCAGGGTCGCCCCCTCCGGCCACCTGTGCCCCAGGTACTGCACCACGTGCACATGCCGCAGCGACCGCAGCAGCACAAACTCCTCCTCCGCACGCTGTCGTGCGTGTGCTGTGTGTGCTGCCCCCAGCAGCACGACCTTCACAGCAACGTCACGCCGTCCCGCCACCGCACGGTACACCGCCCCGAAAGCACCTGCCCCGATGTGTGGCTCCAACCGCACCGCACTGCGCATCTCACCTGCCGTCAGCCAAGCCTGCTGTGTCGCCACACCCTCAGCCGCGGTGTCCTGAAGCCCCAGCAGTGGTGTGCTGCACGCGGTGGTGATGAAGGTGTGCGCAAGCAGCTGTGCGGCGGTCGGGCGTGACGCAGGGTGCTTCTGAAGGCACGACGTGATGAAGTCTGCAGCATCGCCAGACACATCGACCACGACGTTCTGCGGTGGCCACTGCTGCGCCATCATTGCCGCCCACACGTTGTTCCCACCACACTTCCCTGGCGGCACGCCGCGGTTCAGCGCCTCCGACACCGTGCACCCGAGGGAGTAGATGTCTGCAGGCGGCCCGGCCTGCACGAACTGGGTGCTGCCCAGCACCTCCGGCGCCATGAAGTTGGGTGTCCCCACCTGAGTGTTCATTGCTGACACAGACGCAGACGCAGATGCAGATGCAGACACAGGGATGGCCGTGCTGGCACCATCCCAACACCCCGCCTGCTTCACCGTCCCGAAGTCACACACCTTCGCCAGCCCAGACGCCGTCACCAGCACGTTGTCACCCTTGATGTCGCGGTGCACCACCCCGTGCTGATGCAGGAAGTGCAGCGCAAGCAGCACCTGCCGGACAAGGTGCCCCGCCGTCCCCTCCGCCATCTGGTGCGGCAGGCTGCGTGCGTGAGCGCCCAGCGTCATCCCCGGCACGTACTCCATGAAGACGCACAGCCGCCCCGCCGCAGGGTCGAACACCATGTCCAGCAGCGCTGTGAGGTGCGGGTGCTGCAGCGGCTGCATCAGGCGCAGCACCGCACGCGCCTCTGCCGCGTCGTCACGCGACGCACCGGCCTGCTCCTTCATGGCGACCAGCTGCCCCGTCTGCCCCACACGCCCCAGGTGCACCTCTGCGTACGCACCGCTCCCGAGGTGCTTCTCCTGCACCCACGACAGGTACGCCGCGTCCGCAGGCCCCTCCACACCCGCACCCTGCGGCACGGCGTGTCCGCGCTGCGTCCCGTGTGCCAGTGTCACGAGCGTGCCTCCCTGTGCCGCGTCCCACCCCGTGCCTGTGCTGCTGTCCCCGTACGTCCCCGTCCCCTCGGTACTGGGCACCGTCATCTGTGCCGTCGTGGCAGACCCCTCCAGCACAGGCGTGCACGCCTTGACCTCTTCTGGCGAGCTCTGCCCCGCACAGTCCTCGTCCTCCAGCAGCGGGTCAAAAACCTTCATCTCCACAAGCACGCCCTGTGTGCCGGCACGCCGCCGCCTGGCACACACCACGAAGGCTGCACACAGGCCCAGTACCGCCAGAGGCAGCCCAACTGCGAGCCCGATGGTTGCCGCAGTCGCAGTGCCCCCTGTCCCTTCAGGTGGCGTGTCGCCACCTATATTTGGTGATGTACTCCTGGGTGTCGGAGTTGCAGGTGCCGAAGAGGCTTCAATTTCTGGTGTACTGCTGGTCGGTTTCGGTGTGAGAGGTGCAGCCGTCGGGTCTGAAGGTGGTTCAGATTCAGGTGCACTGCTTGCGGGCGTCGGTGTTACAGCTGCGGGTGTCGGTGAAGACGTGTCAGGTGCACTGCTTGCGGGTGCAGGTGTCGGCGGAGGCACTGGGGGTGGTGAAGTCGGTGTTACAGCTGCGGGTGTCGGTGAAGACGTTTCAGATGCACTGCTTGCGGGTGTCGGTGTTACCGCTGCGGGTGTCGGTGAAGACGTGTCAGGTGCACTGCTTGCGGGTGCAGGTGTCGGCGGAGGCACTGGGGGTGGTGAAGTCGGGGGTGTCAGGGTCTGCGGTGTTTGTGTGTTCGGAGAAGACGTCACAGATACAGCTGTGGGTTCTGCCGTCAGAACCCTCACACACACACGCACCTTCTGACGGACCCAAGGTTGCGTCGCAGTACACCCCTTTGTCTTAATACCGAGTTCGTGGAAGGCACAGGAAACCGCGTCATTGCACCCACACAGGCCTCCTGTCATGTTGGTGCCACAGTCCCCACCACCCAGGCCGAGATACGATCCGTTTTTGTTTTCGGTGTAACCAGCACCACAACTCGTTGGAAAGACATATGGCCAGTAATCAGTACCGAGGACTGGCCCGGTTTTGTAGCAATAGAAAGCCCAGTAGGTAAGAAAGTTGTACACTGTGGTGCCAAGCGTCCGTGTCGAACACCGACCGCTCAATGTCGGATTCTGGAACTCCATCCCACATGAACGTGGGAGTGTCGGTGCCCATGCTGGCAATGTTTGTGTGGTGCCATCCCACAGGAGTAGGCTGCCGTACGCCCTTGTTGTTGCAGACAGCAACGCGTCACTTGTGTGGAGGTACGACACTGCAAAAGTCACTGCTATCGAATGGTATGATGGCAAGACCACCCCAGTCAGCACTGAGTACACCTGCAGCGACATGCTATCGCCAACGGAAGCTAAGGAAGTTGAATCGCGGTTGAATGAGAGGCCATAAGCAGCGAACCCCGTGGGGATGTTCTTCCACACGCTGTAGTCGGTGAAGTTGTAGACAATCACGTTTCCGGTACTACTCGCACCACCCGCAGTGGCGAAGTACGCCCCGTCTGCAGAGACGGCAACTTGGTTAATGGGTGTGGAGGCTGTCTGCGGTGTGGCGAGTGTTTCCCCTGTGCCCGCATCCCACACCACCACCACGCCGCCAGACGAACTGCCCACGACCTTCGCCCCGTCCATGCTGAACCCGACAGATGTGACATTGGTCGTGTGGCCCTCGTTGGCCACCACCAGCAGGGCACCTGTCGCCGCATCCCACACGTACACACCCCCGTCCTCATGCCCGGAGACAACCCTCTGCCCATCTGGTGAGTACGCCACACTCCAAGCACGCCCCTTCGATGCGTTGCCCCAAACCTTGTCCCCGTTGTGCAGGGACAGCACCGCCACACCCTGCTTGTCCAGGGCCGCTGCAAGGGTCACTCCGTCGGGGGACATGGCAACATCATTCGTCTTTTCATGTACAACCCTCACAAACGCACCCGTTGTGATGTCATACGTATTCAAGCTGTCCGCCTCAGCCACCGCCACCAGCGAGTCGTCAGGGGAAACCGATATCCGATTTGGCATGTACAGCCCCGATGCGAGGAACGCATTGCAATTCACATTCCAACGGTCACAAGGGTTGTCCAAGATCGGGTCAGCGCTGAAAGCACTCCCCACCACCAGCAGCATGGCAGTGGCCGTGACGCCCCGCATGGCATATCCTCGCACCCCCCACCCCTGCACCTCCACCTCAAGAAACACACCTGGCGGTGACGGGGGTGAGCAAGGCTGACGATTGCCATCTTATCAAAGACGCGCCTCCTTGTATCTCCACGGGTTCTCCCCGTGTGTCGGGCGGAAAGCTATCCAACCCCTTGTCAACACGACCCGTAGGCTGGTCGGAACTGACGAAGAGCCACCCCTTTTTCCAGTGGTGCGACAAAGATGTGCATTGTGAGGGACAGTCTACACCCCCCCTCCTTGACAGGTGGCAAGGCCCCCATCGGGATGTCGTTTGTTGCTCCAAGACTGTGTGACAACAGAACCTGATCCGGCAAGCCTGCTGTGGGGCCCGCCTTTCTACCCAAAGCGCACCACCCTTTGGAAAATACACGACAGCCCGCTTTGGGCGATGAATGGTGGTGTGTGATGCGCGTCGAGCACAGAACGCCTCCACAAGCAGACCCTGCCGTCCCCTTTGCGAGATCACTGGCAAGCCCCCTTCAGACCTCTACCGGGTGTCGTTCTTCGTTCTTCGTTCTTCTACGACCGTTCCGTTCCCAAAGGGGCACGCCAAGGCGCAGGATGGGTGGGGGTGGGGGTGGGGTGCCAGAGGGTGGGTATCTCTTTTGGCTCTGCGAGTCACACCCGTCCCGCTGACCAGACACAGCCACATCCAGACACATCATCCCTTTTTGAGAAAGCTGGGGAGGGGTGGGGTAGGGGGGGGGGGGGGGGGTCAGGGGAGGCAGGGTGTGGTGAATACAGGATGCTGGCGAACCCTCGTGCTGGAGAGAAATGAAAGAAATTCTGAGAGCCGTAGCCACACACACACACACACACTGTTCCTTGCACCGTCCATACCACCCCACACCTCTAGGACGACCCGCTGCGGGGCGGGGGGAGTAGTAGGATAGGAGGAGGGGGCGGGGGTGGAGGTGATAGGTAAGAAAATCTGTTTGTTTTTTGAAAAAAAAAGGGAGGGGGGGAGCGCTCCAATTCAAAAAGAGTTAACGAGAAATCAGCTATGCATGGCAGGGGGGGGTGGGGGTGGGGGGGTGGGTGAGTGGAGGTGGAGCGGAGATGCATCTTTTGAATAAGATCAGGCGCTGTGCTGTCCGCCTAACCCGGGGGGGGGGGTGGGGTGGGGTGGGGGCATTGAAATCGAAGTAGAAAGGAAACACAAGGATGGTTTCCCTTCACTCGTTATGCAGGTTGTGTCCGGGATCAAACCCGGGGGTGGGGGGTAACTCTGTGCGGCGCTAATCTGAAGAGAGGAGAAGGAACTGAAGGGGGTGCCGGTGGGTGGTCGGGAGAACTGTTGGTGCTACCCTCGAGGAGGGGGGAGGGCTGGGGCAAAAAGGATTGCCGGGATTATTGTGCTCTGTTTGTGCAACCTTTCTGGTCACCTGCACGCTGGGGCGCGGAGTGGAGGTGAACAAAACATTGCTCCCACTGCAACCTTTTTCGATCTGAACGCTTTCCGTGAGCACGGTGCGTTTGTCACAAAAAAGGACTTGCATGGTGCCGCATTCTCACATACACAGACATCTCTTCTGATCACAGCTCTCGATTAATACGCCACCGCAGCAGCAGCATGCCACGAAAGGAGGCATGCGTGCCCAAAAAAATACACCAAATCATTCACCATCGAGAAAAAATCTGCACGCCTGTGGAGCGTATAGGCGTGATCTGCCCGGCGGGCCGGCGCAGCTGCACCAGCGAAGATCCCCTTTAGAGTCAGGGTGGGGAAAGGGGTCGCCTGGAAGGAACGATGGAGGGGGGTCACGACAACAGATAACAAACAGAGATGCAATCATATATGGGAAATGGGTTTGTCCGGGAGGCGGAGAAAGGGAAAGGGTGGCGGTTGTGTGCACGGTGGGATCTTGTAAATTTTACATGTATAACTACAAGTATATACATGTATTATACATGTATAATACTTGCATGTCAACTATTATACATGTATAATACATGTACCGTAAACGGAAAAAGGGTGGACCGTAAAAATGTTCCAAGTTCCCAAAAAAAGGCCAAACGTTCCATCTTTTTTACGGTCCACCATTTATTGGGACTGAATATGGAAAAGACAATGCGTTTTTCGCCCGCGGGCTGGTGGGTTGCGGGGCGCGGACTGCGGCCTCCACGCCGCAGACACCCACACGTAGGCCTCCCGACCTCCCAGCTTTGGACCCTCCCTCCACCACCGCAACCAACACCAGCAAGAGAAGCAAGTCCTCCCTGCGTGTGGAAAAGGCACGATCTCACCTCGAGACTCACCCACCACCACACCTCGAGAAGTGTAGTACCATGCAAGGAGCATTCCGGTAGAAGTAAAAGTAGAACCTGCTGCACGAGCCCACAAAAGCAGCCACAGTACGGCAGGGCGCGCAGACAGAAGCTGAGACCACCGGGCTCCCTCCAGATGTAAATTCGTGAATCAGTGCCCGAAAAATTCAGGGAAATCGTACTCCTTTAGTGTAGTACACCCTGCAGTAACTGTGGGAGAACAGTTCCCGGACGATGGTGAGTGCACACTCTGTGCTGAGGCCCTGTGGTGTTAATCCTGCAGCTTCAGCCGTACGATTTCCTTGGTTCCTTCGCGACTTCGTCGCGAAGGAACTCGTAAAAAAAACCGCCAAGTCCACGATCCCAACCGTAAAATAGGTGGACCGTAAAAATGTTCCAAGTTCCGGAAAAATCCCATTTGTTCCATCTTTTTTACGGTCCACCTATAGTACGGTTCACCTTTATTACGGTCCACAATATTTCCGTTTACGGTATATGCCTGAAATATACATGTAAAATACATGTATATCAAGTAAAAATACAAGTACCGTATACGTAAATATTTTGGAACGTAAATATTATGGAACGTAAATATTTTGGAACGCTGGTGGGTTGGCGTTCCAGATTTTTTTCGTTCCATAATATTTACAGGGCTTTCTGCGACTCGGGGACTTGGACCAGGTGATCGGACGGCATACAGAGTCCCTGACGGGACCTACTCGTGCACTTTTCGCGCGATTCCTGACGCAAGCCGTCCTCACCACCGAGTCCCCAACTGGCCCTGTAAATATTATGGAACGTAAATATTATGGAACGGACCGGCCAAAAATGGGCCCGTTCCATAATATTTACGTTCCATAATATTTACGTATACGGTATAATACTTGCATGTCAACTATTATACTTGTATTTTTACTTGATATACATGTATTTTACATGTATATTTCAGGCATTTACATGTATTTTACATGTATAATACTTGTCATGCAAGTATTATACATGTAAAATACTTGCATGACAAGTAAAATACATGTATAATACTTGCATGACAAGTAAAATACTTGCATGCAAGTAAAATACATGTACCGTAAACGGAAATATTGTGGACCGTAATAAAGGTGAACCGTACTATAGGTGGACCGTAAAAAAGATGGAACAAATGGGATTTTTCCGGAACTTGGAACATTTTTACGGTCCACCTATTTTACGGTTGGGATAGTGGACTTGGCGGTTTTTTTACGAGTTCCTTCGTGACGAAGTCGCGAAGGAACCAAGGAAATCGTACGACTGAAGCTGCAGGATTAACACCACAGAGCCTCAGCACAGAGTGTGCGCTCACCA
Source organism: Rhynchopus euleeides (assembly GCA_963210315.1). Classification (NCBI taxonomy): domain Eukaryota; phylum Euglenozoa; class Diplonemea; order Diplonemida; family Diplonemidae; genus Rhynchopus; species Rhynchopus euleeides. The sequence goes on from OY723276.1 coordinate 366,782, forward strand.
TCGTCCGGGAACTGTTCTCCCACAGTTACTGCAGGGTGTACTACACTAAAGGAGTACGATTTCCCTGAATTTTCCGGGCACTGATTCACGAATTTACATCTGGAGGGAGCCCGGTGGTCTCAGCTTCTGTCTGCGCGCCCTGCCGTACTGTGGCTGCTTTTGTGGGCTCGTGCATCAGGTTCTACTTTTACTTCTACCGGAACGCTCCTTGCATGGTACTACACTTCTCGAGGTGTGGTGGTGGGTGAGTCTCGAGGTGAGTGGTGGTGATCGTGCCCTTTCCACACGCAGGGAGGACTTGCTTCTCTTGCTGGTGTTGGTTGCGGTGGTGGAGGGAGGGTCCAAAGCTGGGAGGTCGGGAGGCCTACGTGCGGGAGTCTGCGGCGTGGAGGCCGCAGTCCGCGCCCCGCAACCCACCAGCCCGCGGGCGAAAATCGCATTGTCTTTTCCATATGCAGTCCCAATAAATAGTGGACCGTAAAAAAGATGGAACGTTTGGCCTTTTTTTGGGAACTTGGAACATTTTTACGGTCCACCCTTTTTCCGTTTACGGTATTTTACTTGCATGCAAGTATTTTACTTGTCATGCAAGTATTTTACATGTACCGTATACGTAAATATTTTGGAACGTAAATATTATGGAACGTAAATATTATGGAACGTAAATATTTTGGAACGCTGGTGGGTTGGCGTTCCAGATTTTTTTCGTTCCATAATATTTACAGGGCTTTCTGCGACTCGGGGACTTGGACCAGGTGATCGGACGGCATACAGAGTCCCTGACGGGACCTACTCGTGCACTTTTCGCGCGATTCCTGACGCAAGCCGTCCTCACCACCGAGTCCCCAACTGGCCCTGTAAATATTATGGAACGTAAATATTATGGAACGGACCGGCCAAAAATGGGCCCGTTCCATAATATTTACGTTCCATAATATTTACGTATACGGTATAATACTTGCATGACAAGTATTATACATGTAAAATACATGTAAATGCCTGAAATATACATGTAAAATACATGTATATCAAGTAAAAATACAAGTATAATAGTTGACATGCAAGTATTATACTTGTATTTTTACTTGATATACATGTATTTTACATGTATATTTCAGGCATATACATGTATTATACATGTATAATAGTTGACATGCAAGTATTATACATGTATAATACATGTATTATACTTGTAGTTATACATGTAAAATTTACAAGATCCCACCGTGTGTGTGTGTGTGGGGGGGGGGGGGGGGGGGGGGGGACAACCAGGATCTTGTGTGCGTTGGGATTGCATGTGTGTGCATGTGTGTGGCATGCACACACGGGGCGGGAGGGGGGTAGTGAAGCAGTAACAATGCAACCCACAGAGAGTCGACCTCCCTTCATTCGTGATGCAGGATGTGTCCGAGATCTGGTGCGATGCTCGGCCAGTGCCGTGTCTCTGGAGCAAAGGGGGGTCGCCCTGAGGGGGTCGCTGCGCCTGTTTGCGGCAGCAGGCTCTCTCAGAGAAAACATAGCTGCTGGGCACAAGGGCGTGACTTTGGCATACGAAACAGTACTGTGCGCCAAATCCGGGCAAAACAAAAAGGCAACTCCGCAGCCTGATGAGGAGGTTGCGGTTGTTGCCCAAATCGCTGCCTACTTTCTTTTTTTGGCACTGAGTATTTTGGCTGTTTCGTGCCGTGCGACACTCCCAAACACCCGAATGGGATTGGAGTTTCGCATCGGCATCAAACAGAAGCTTGCGTAATACTGCAAGGTGCAGAATGCACAATGTACACCCCTCCCTCGGACAATCTGGATATGGTGTCAGACCTGTAAAGTTGGTTGACGCAGAAGGGCGCTTAGGGGACAGCCGATCCGACAAGCGGGGAAAAACCCCACCGGGCGTATTTTTTTTTGCTATTGCTTTGTTTGCAATATTTTTTTTTCTCTCCGGCACACCAATGCCGGTTGCGGCCACCACCACCCGCCGCTTCCAGGCAGTGCCCGAGGCTGCTTCGCATTTCTTTGTGACCCCCCCCCCCCTTTTGCCCATGCTGGTGGAAAGTGCAGCGTCCGCCCCCCTCCCCTCCCCCCCCTCCCTGTTCACCCTGCCACGGCACTTACCAGGGTGGGGTGGGTTGGGATGGGGCGGGCTGTAAGCTTTCACACCCGCAGCAGGTTCGTTCCTTCTTGTTGTGTGCGGTTGTTGTTGTTGGCGGTGTTGTAGTTTTTGGTATCACTTTCTTTCCTTTGTTCTCTTCTGGCGTCTGTTATGTCTGTGTGTTCGCATTTTTTTTTGTTTGGGGCAGGGCGGGGGGCGAGGGTGAGGGCGAGTGTGCAACTGACTTCCCGCAGCAAAGAGTCCGGATTTTGTCTGCGCAGGAGCGGCAGTGTGTATAACCCCAAAGGGAGTCCTGCTGTGACTAGATGGTTCTGTGTCACCGCCTCGCTACCGAGTTTGGACCGGACACACCGCCCGCTCCCACTTGAACACCCCCCCCCCTGCTGCGACAACACGGCGCTGAAGTAACCACTGTTACAAGTGGCACTTGTAAAATTACATGTGCCACTTGTAAATTTTACAAGTGGTACATGTAAAATTACATGTGCCACTTGTAAAATTACATGTAAATGACATGTGCCACTTGTTATTTACGAGCTTTCCTGAACACTGGCGAGCCGTGTTGTTCCATTTGTTTATCCCCCGCGACCCCAGCCCTGCTGCACACACACACCCTCACTTACAAAAGGACCTTTGCACCTCCAACATGAGCAAGAGAACGGCAACCACAACACCGACGCGCAACAGCAAGCGGACGAAGAGCGGGGATCTGGGGAAGGATGATGAGCGGCATGAAAGCCAGCTGCAGCAGCTTGTGGAGGACTTTGTGGCCGTGTACACCACCAGGAAAGGGGGGGAGGTGTTTAAACACTCGGTGCTGAAGGAGATGCTGCAGAAGGTGCTGGTGACCACCATCCCCCCCAAGAGTGGAGTGATAACAAAGGTGCTGAAACGCAAATACGATGCACTGGCCTCATACAAGTCGCTGAAGGATGCATCCGGCGACCTGTACACGGTTCGGATCGACGGAAACCATGATATGGCCATCCACGGCATCGCGCTGAAGCCCTTCCCCACGCCAACGCAGAAGAAGTCGGAGGGTTTTGCGCGCCTCAAGCTGGTGGTGGAGGACCTGGACCATATGGATATGGTCAAGATGTACAAGGCATCGGCACAAGCCTCCACATCCGAGACGCGTCCGAAGAATAAGGCAGTGGCGGCGGTGGCGGCGATGCAGCACGTCGTTGTGGGCGTGCACGACCAGGAGACCGGGCGCTACTATAGCGTCATCGTCGAGAATGGCTTCACCAAGCTGGTGACGGCGACGCTGGAAGGGGTGCAGGTCGCCTACACCTTCTACAGGGACCGTCCTTCGGACCAGTGTGAGCCAGGTGAATACAGCGGCTCGCTCGTTGTGCCGCCTCCGCATTTTGTGGATTCAAGCAGAAATCTGCAGGTCACGGTGCTGAGTGGGCTGACACGGATTGACGTGCCGATCACACCCCCTCCGACAAAGCAGGCCGCAACGACGGTCATCCAGACCAGCTGGTCCGCAATCATGCCCCAGAACCTCGAAGCCACCCCGAAGCCTGAGCCGGCCTCTGAGGACTCTGAGGACACCCCCAACGAAGACGCCCCTGTGTCTTTCCTGTCGGATCTCTCGGGATAGCGGCGTCTCGGCCACAACAGCAACACGTCTGCGCAAACATCAAAAAGACGTAACACATTGGGCAGACACACCCCCCCCTCCCCCAACCCCCGAAACCCCTGACCCTGCGACACGCTTTTGTACCCACTATCAAGTTGCTTGCTGAGTTGCCATTCATATGATCCACACGCACTTCGACTTGCAACAGGAACACACACAACCCTTCCCATGACGAGCCCACGACAGCTTCACGCTGGGACAGTGAGGCATATCGGTGAAATCATTCGACAACACAGGGCAGAGTTGGGCATGTCTCTGCGCGACTGTGAACGGCTGGGCTCACTCGTTCGCAGAGAGACAGGGATCTCGATGGGGCTTTCATACCCCCTCCTCGTAAAGCATGAAGCTCCCCTCCGGCTGATGACGCCCTCTCTGCTAGGGAACATGCGGGGGTGCCTCGAGTTTCTGCTGAGGGCTTTCCCCATCCGCTCGGGTCGCCCCCCACCAACAGTCATGGTCACGGGTGATGGCTACACACCCGGTAGCCTTCAAGGAAAGAGCAGGCAGCGACTGGCAATCGCATTGACGGACGGGATCACCGCGTCCCGCTTTCTGACAGTGTGTGACCGCCACAAGCCCCTGTTCTACGAATGGTGGATGCTCCATGCCTTGGGGCAGATTGTGGCAGTTCAGAAGGGGATCTTTATGAAGGGGCCTTGCTCCTTTTCCATCACCCAGTTCCGGCTTGGGGGTGACCACTTAGAGTTGTGGTCACTCTTCAAAGGTGTAGGTGGGACAGGGCATCGTTCTGCCTTCTGCCTTACAGGAATCGACGAGCGTTTGGAGTACCTGCATGACTGCCACCGCTGTAGTATCCAAGAGATGGATGCCGCAGGATTCACTTGTAGCATCGCTTCAAAATTCTCGAATCCTGTCTACACCGTGACGCCCCCCCTTCACGACACGAAAGGTGTTATGCGCCTCATTCTACGTACGCTGCCGGGATCAAAAGTGGTGGAGGAAACCATCCTTGGAAAAGTGGGCAAAAATTTCACTGGGAAGCACGCAAGAGAGATACTCGCTGCTTTGAAGGCCATCACCGTGGGGAATCAGCGGACATTGTGCTGCGCAATGCAATCGCTGATCTTCTTCCGCTACCAAGACATACCAGTGCGATACTTCTCAACAGGTTCCTGCCGCAAAGAGTTTCTATTCGCTGTGATCAGCTATCATGTGCTGATTTTCTTGTTGGAGTGGGCAAATCCCGGGATCACTCGCTCGGCATATGCTCATTCTCTCGAACACTGGTTTGATGAGCAGGATGCGCACAGGGTCACCGTCTCCGACGAGCTCTTCGAACAGGGCAACGGTGAGCGCAAGAGGTGGACACGTGGGGGATCCCCGCAGACGATGGAGCGTGATCTGCAGATCTATGAACTGAAACAGAAACACTTGACGGATGAAAATACCGTGCGCAAAGTGCCTCCACTGACTCCTACCATCGGCGAGCGGCCCCAAATATTATCTTACGATTCCATGCGCCTGTGCAGGTGTGTGATCACTCACAATGATACGTGGCTCAAGGCTGCTCGTCAATTGGTGGTCCGCTTGGACAAACTTGGCCTCGGGTCACATGTGCGCCGCAGAGATGGTCACGGACAAACATTTCAGGCAGAACCCGGCAACAACGGCGATGTTTTCCTGGTTTGCATCTGTGACGAAGAACCCTGGGAGGTGACGGAGGTGACGCCCCCTGCACAAGGAACCACCGACGGGGAGGAGGCTGGTGATGACGGAAACCTTGCGAGTGACGGCAATAGCGGCGAGGCTGGTGATGATGATGATGATGATGATGATGGCGACGAGACATCCGCCACAGAAGAGTACAGCTGCGTTGTTTGCCCTGAAAAGAGCTTCGCGCGGGTTTACGGACTCTACGCCCACTACGACGGACAGCACCGGCCGAGGGCGCAGTGTGAATGTCGAGTGGCTTGCCCCTTGTGTGAGAAAACGGTGTTCAGAAGTGGACTTAGCCAACACGCCCTCTACGTCCACCAGGATGAGCTGGACATCACGACCTGCCCTGTGTGTCTGCAGGAGTTTGCTTCACAAGAACTGAGGGATAGGCACATGTCGGACGAACACCCTGCAGTCTGAAAAAATGAGACTCGTCGTCGGCACAAAATACAATCACCTCCTCGATCCGATCTCGACAGCTGTTGCATTGCACTCCCACCGTTTGCTGGTCATTTCTCCCCCCTCCTTGCCACTCCGCTTGCCAAAAAACCCCCCATCACAGTGTAGAGTATGAAGGAAACCGCGGAGATGACAAGTGGCACATGTCATTTACATGTAAAATTACAAGTACCACTTGTAAAAGTTACAAGTGGCACTTGTAATTTTACAAGTGGTACTTGTAATTTTACAAGTGGCACTTGTAACCACTTTTCACTTGTAATTTTACATGTAAAACCACTTGTCATGTCATTTACTTCAGCGCCGTGAAAGCAAGCTTTGTTGTTTGGGCAAAAAGAAAAAAAAACAAAACAAATTGCTGCCCAGCACCGCTCACCCCACCCCCCCCCCCCCTCCCCACCCCACCCCCCCCCTCCCCACCCCCCCCCCCTCCCCACCCCACCCCACCCCACCCCCAGGCATGTCGCTAAGCGTCGACCGTCGACCCAGTGATTTTGGGTTTCCCCCCCCATAAAAAAGCGTCGACCCAGCGTCGACCCAGTGGAACTGGGTTGCCATTCAAGCCTGGACCAAGCGTCAACCCATTCCGGGTCGACGCTAACCTAGCGTTGACCCGGTTCCACTGGGTCGACGCTCACCAAGCGTCGACCAAGCGTCAACCCACTTTCACTGGGTCGACGTCGAAGAGAGTATGGTTTTGCAGGAACAGATGCTCACTACCGTGGCCTCCGGCGGCTGGGGGGCCCCGCCCCCCAGACCCCCCTGTATAGCGTGTGCACACAGGTCAGGAATCCAACAGCTCCAGTAGCCTCAGGAGGACGCAGCCAACTCACACAGAATCTGTACGCCCACAATGAACAGATGTTCACTACCGTGGCCTCCGGCGGCTGGGGGGCTCCGACCCCCAGACCCCCCATCTCGCGTGCCCGTCTAGTAACCAAGTCCTTGCGCTTCAACGGCCGTGGCATATCAGGGGGTAAATCATGGTCCCGAAAGCTATTTTTTGGGTTTCTTCCGGCACCCGAGGATGGCGCGAGCGGGAGAGGAACCACGGAAGGAACCCAGCGCCTCACACCGTGCCCACCTAGCGGTCCACCGACGGGAAAATTAGGCAACAACACGAGCGCGCGCGAAGCGCGCGCGAGAAAAATTGACCCCTAGTGTTTCCCCCTGATCCCCCCCCAAAACAGGAGCGTCAACCCACCAAATCTCCATAATCGAAAAGTTAGCGACAGGCCTGCTTTCCTCCAATCCCGCCCCCTCGTCCCACCCCACCCACCACACGCAGACACACACACACAGCACACGAACTCGCGAACTCACAGACTCACTTACTCACTTACTCAACCTCCCAAACCCCCTGTCTGAGACCCACGAAAAAGAGGGAATGGAGGAACGGGTGGTGCGAAGGTGGAGGGGGAGGGAGGGGAGGGGAGGGGTGGCCGTTTTTTTTGCATGTAAGGGCTACCCAAGAAAAAAAAATAGCAAACTCTGTGTGCCAAAGAAAAGTGCGCTCTCCGGCGTGGTGTAGCAGAAATGGGGATTTTTTTTGACTACGAACGTAGGACGAAATATGGGGGCTTCTGCTACGGTCTGCTACAGTCTCCGACACCCCCCTATCTTGTGAGAAAAAGGGGGAGGGGGGTGGGTGTGTGTGTGTGTGTGTGTGTGTGTGTGTGTGTGTGTGTGTGTGTGTGTGTGTGTGTGTGTGTGCGTGTGCGTGTGGACGACACCCGTCCCCCCCCCCCCCCGGACTTTCGAGACACTTTTTGTTTTTTTTCCGCACTTTCGAGTGGTGAAGTGGCCCCCCACCCCCACAACCACCACCACCACCACCACCCCAGCCCACCACCACTCCCCCCCCCTCCTCCTCCTCACCTTCCCGATTCCGGGACACAGGGCGTTCGCTCGGGGAGAAATAGGGGCCTATTTCGTTAAAAAAATGATTCTGGGAAAACCCTTCTCCCACCTCTCTCCCCGGCATTTCTCCCAAGGGGGAGAAATTAAATAAAAAAAGTTTCTCGGAAGTTTTTGCCTCAGGTGGGAAGGGGTTCTGAAGGAGAAGGGCAGCACCCTCTCGCACAAATTGATACCACCACGCTTCGCACGGAGCGGAAATAACCCAAAGAAGCGAGATCTGAACCTGCTGGGGACCGTCGGAGCTATTGCCGGCATCAGCATGGTCAAAGCCAGAGGAGGCCGAAGCCAAGAGCATAGTGGCCTGCCACAGGCACCAGGCCGCTGTACCTCTTGAGCATGCTGTCTCAAGGTGCACGTTGTCTGTATGTGGTGTTCGACTATGAAGCGGACTCGGGGACGAGGCTGACAAATGTTCACTACCGTGGCCTCCGGCGGCTGGGGGGCTCCGCCCCCCAGACCCCCCTGTGACCTGTGAAGTCTGTCCAACAGGAACTAACGAGCGCATGTGACCGTGCCCTTCCTTCTCGAGAACGGGTATCGGCGACGGTCCGTGATCCTGTTTTGGGTTCGTCACCAACTCCCGACGTACTCACTGATTGCCGCAAAACCTCCATTTTGCAGCCGCGAACTGCGAAATGGGCCCCTTGCGCCAAACATATATAGTACCCTGGTCTGGACCCTTCAGGCAATTTGTCTGAGGGGCCGATGTTGCATGATTTCGCGCGCGCGAAGCGCGCGCGAAAAAAAATTTGAGGCGGCAATTTTACCCCTTTCACCCACAGTCTCTGAGGAAGGTGGGAGATAGCGAACACCCTGGCCGGGACACACACAAAAAAAACTGCATAACGAGTGAAGGCTGGGGAGAGAGTTCGGCTCGGCTGTGCTGTGCTTTACCCTTCTCCTGCTACACTATACCCCCCCCCCCTCCACCCCCATTCCATCCCACCCCTTTTTGCGTTGTATATACACTTAGGGTCTTTGCGCTCAGATGTGCATGAAAGTATAGCAATGCGCCCGATAGCAAATTGAGGTGTCGCACCGGGGGATTGGGGGGGGGGGGTCTTTTATTGAGACGCAGGGTGCGAGGTGTAGCCTGCCGGTTTCTTCGAGGTGTTCCTTTGCTGGGTATCGGATGAAAACAGCGGCAGTGGCTGAGGGGAGGGGGGGGCCTGTTTCCAGTCTCAAAACAGGGATGTGGGGGGGTAGGGTGGGGTGGGTAGAAAATAGAAGGTGGTGGTTGTTCTGGGAAGGAGTGGGTCCAGAGATTTTGGCGCACAAACAAGCTTTTTTTAAAAAAAATAGCAAAAAAAATCGGCCCTATCTATGTTGTCCACCCGGGGGTGTGGGGGGGCTGGAATCGGTGGTGGTGGTGGGGTGGTGACCCCCACCACCACCACCCTCCCCACCCCCACCCTCCCGCTCTGAAAAAAAAATTGCACCTTTTTTTTATGAACTGGACTGGCCCGGGTTATCCCCGCTCCCACCCACTCACCCCCCCCCCCCCCACCCAGCTAACGATCAAACCCCCCCCCCCCACCCAGCTAAGCCCCGTACGAACGGTGGGGATACGCGCTCTTTGCGATGGACATTTCGCCGACCTACTGATTTCGTCTCTCCAACACCAACATCACCACCACCACCGCCTCTCCCCTTTACCCGTTCTCTTCCCACTCCTACGTACAAAATCTGCACAACCTGTGCAGGCGAATGTTGTGGGAAAGGATGGGTGGAGAGGAGTGAGTGTCTTTTGCGACGCAGTGCAGAAAAGTGCAGCGCACACACATGCATCCACACAGCTCGGGTGGGGTGGCGCTGTGCTGGCGTGTCCAGGACACCCCCTCCCCCCCCCCCTCCCCTCCCCGCACAAAATGGGCCATGCTTTGCACAATAAGTCCAATAAGTTTCAAACAGGCACACACCTCTGCACCACACCAAACACACACACACGAGAAGAACACTAGATCTGCACCCTTCTTCTCCCCTTTTGTATACAAGCTTTTTTTTTGGGGGGGTTTTTTTGAGACCGTTTTTTATACAACCCCCCACCACCCCCACCCATGCCTCCCTCCTCAGGCACACCCTTTTGTCATCTCTCTGTCTCCCTTTTGCTGCTGTAGTCCTCATGGAGGGTTGGATATGTGGAAATGCAACAGGCAGGAGGTGGAGAGAGATGCATGTGTGTGTGTGCGTGCCACTCACGTGACAGTGGAGGGTGAACACAGCAATAGCAATGTGTGTTTGGCGTGGTTTCCACTATAAAAAGATTCACGTGTGTGTGTGTATGATGGACCTCCGCAAGCAAAGCGGTGGTGCGCTGACCTAAGGGCAGGTTTCCTGGCCTGTCCCTACCAGGTGCCACCCGACGTTTTCCAAAAAGATTCATGTGTGTGTGTGAATGTGTGTGTGACTCGCTGTGACTTTTGTTTTGCCAGAAGGACCCCCGCCCAAGCGATGACAATCCTTCAATCAAGCAAGCAATTTGTTTTCGTGCGTTTCGCCCTATCGACACCGCAGCTGTCATATCCCGTGAAATCGGGATTTGGTGCCCCTGACGACCCCATATTGCGTAGTTTGTGCGTAGTGAAAAGGGGGGGGGGGGGGTCTCATTTTTTGATTTACTCAGCCATTCTCTGTCTCTATGCCGGGACCCCAAACTCAAGGAGTTCTTGCTGTTCCGGGGTCAGTGAGGGTGCAGGCGCTTCAGGTGCTGCAGGTGCTGCAGGTGCTGCAGGTTCTTCAGGTGCTGCAGCGCTGGCAGCCTTCGGTGCGGGTTTCGACGCAGTCTTTGCAGGTCTCTTTGGGGGTGCCCTTTGGCGCGGTGCCTGCTTCAGCTCGTCGGGTGGAAGCATCAACGCATCATTAAGCGGTGCCTGCTTCAGCTCCTCCGGGTGGAAGCGTCAACGCATCATTAAGGAAGAAGGAAGCACAGTTGCTACGCTTTTTTGCAGCTGCAGGAAACGACACCATACCCAACAACAATCCCCAGACCGTCGAGGGAGAGTGGGCGCCTGGATCCCGTGACACAGATCTCTAGTGCCGTTGTGATCCCCTCGGATAACGTCTCCTGGACGTTGTCAGCGGAGGTTGCCTGTGTGGCGGTGACCTCCGTATACCCCGCGGGATCCAGTGCCAGTAGCGCCTTCTTCAGCTTTTCGTCGACCCCTCGGCCGACGCTCTCCTTGATGTCAAGGGCCACCTTCAGGGTGGCACCTCGCATCGCCCTGAAGGCTGTGATCGTATCATCATTCACAATCTCGAGGGTGTTCTACGCGGCTCCTGGAACTCACTTCCTTCTCAGGTGTTTCTGGGCATGGGGCAACCTTGCCCAGGTGTTTCTGGAGTCCCGCCCCACATGTCGTGCGTTCTTTCGTACGGTGTATAGTGAGTTCTGGCAATAATTTTTTGCTCGGTCAGCGCAGTGCCTCCAGTCCTGTCTCAGTAGCCACACAGAAAGGGGGACCAAAAAAACTGGGGGGGGACCAAAAAGCGAGACCCCCCCCCCAGATTGCGTAGTTTGTGCGTAGTGAAAAAGGGGTAAATCAGGGGCACCAGGGATTTGATATTTTTTTTGGCGCACACAAAAGAACAGCAGCCACCTACATTCCCCCCACCCCCACCCCCTCTGCCTCTGCTTCACGACCCCCCCACCCCTTCTGGTCCACTCTGGACTACAAAAAGGACAAACGTTGCAAGAAGGTGTTGGGAGGAGACTTGCTTTTCCGTTCACTCGCGACGATCAAAAAAACCCCTCCCCCCTCTCTCTGGGTCTCTCCACCAAGCCAACTGGCAGGCAACTGCTACACAGCCTCCCATTGTGCATTGATCCACCCTGCACAGCATATCTGGTGTGGTGACTTCAAAAAAAGGACTAACATTGCAAGAAGGTGCTGGGTGACTTGCTTTTTCCATTCACTGGGGGGTCTTTGCTGGTCGACAAACTTCGCCAGTTTTCAGCCAATTCAACAGGAAATGCACCAAAATGCACTGACGATCACCCCGTAGCGAAGACCCCCACTCTCGACAATCAAAATAAGCCCCCCCCCCCCCCCCCCCCCACTCTGGTCTACATACCGAGCAGGCATGTCGCTAAGCGTCGACCGTCGACCCAGTGATTTTGGGTTTCCCCCCCCATAAAAAAGCGTCGACCCAGCGTCGACCCAGTGGACTGGGTTGACGCTTGGTCGAGGCTTGGAGCGTCGACCCAGTGGAACTGGGTTGCCATTCAAGCCTGGACCAAGCGTCAACCCATTTATTACACTGGGTCGACGCTCACCAAGCGTCGACCAAGCGTCAACCCACTTTCACTGGGTCGACGTCGAAGAGAGTATGGGTTTGCAGGAACAGATGCTCACTACCGTGGCCTCCGGCGGCTGGGGGGCTCTGCCCCCCAGACCCCCCATCTCGCGTGCCCGTCTCGTAACCAAGTCCTTGCGCTTTGACGGCCGTGGCATATCAGGGGGCAGCGTCGAAATCATGGTCCCGAAAGCCATTTTTTGGTTTCCTCCGGCACCCGACGGCGCGAGCGGGAGAGGAACCACGGAAGGAACCCAGCGCCTCACACCGTGCCCACCTAGTGGTCCACCGGTGGGAAAATTTGGCAACAACACGAGCGCGCGCGAAGCGCGCGCGAGAAAAATTGACCCCTAGTGTTTTCCCCCCTGATCCCCCCCCCCAAAACAGGAGCGTCAACCCACCAAATCTCCAAAATCGAAAAGTTAGCGACAGGCCTGCCCCACCCCCCCCCCCCCTCCCCACCCCACCCCCCCCTCCACACCCCACCCCCCCCCCTCCCCACCCCACCCCCCCCCCTCTCACTCAGTTGGGGCCGAACTATGTGCCGACGCCTTCACACAAACCTCACACGCAAACCCACCCTTTCCCCTCTCCCGCACGCAGGGGAGGGTGGGTGCGCTTAGCCATGCTTTCTCTCGGGGAGATGCAATCCAAAATCCGCACGACCGAGCATGACCTGCCCAGCTGTGAGAGCGCCCGGCACCTAACAGACCCTAACTCAGGCTAAGGGGGAAGGATGCTCCTCATCAGCATCCCATCATCTCCTTCAGCGCCTCCTCCTGCAGCGCTTCCTCTTGCTTGTCCTCGATGTCGCGCCCCACACGCTCGAGAATTGCCTGCTCCTCGCGTGCCATACGCTCGTCCTCGTCGATCTCCTCGTCAAGGCTGTGTGCAGCAAGAGGTGTGGAGCGCATTGAAATTTTGTTTGTAAAGTTCGGCGTAGCCCAACCCAGGAAACTTTTCACCGTGCGGATCCTCTGCGAACACTTCACACGCCCGTCAGGCTGTGGGGTGTTCTGCGTTCGAAGAACACCTGCCCTTCTCTTGCGATCCGCCCGGTTGCATTAGATTTTTTTTTTGCACGAGATGGGGCACAGCGTGGGGACACAGGCCCCACATTCAGTAAACTTGTTTAAGCACCTTCGGTGCGACTAGGGAGTCAAGGGAGGACTAGAGAAGACGACTTCCCTGTGCGTATTTGTTTTTCTACCACTTGCAACAACAGTTTTCTTGCAAGGTTGGAAGGGGGGCGAACGGAACAAACACCACCCTTCATCAGGCCAACGAGTGGTGTTTTGCTCCCTGCCTTCGCCCCTCCGTACGTCAGCTTTTGCACTGAACGGTGCCTAATGCAACGGAAAAGCGGTGGCTGAGTTACCCCCATCTCCCACGAGACGCGTTTTTGATATTGATGTTTTGTGTCTTATGTCCGACCGAAGACTCCCCCCATCCACCCCACACAACACAACAAAACACGGAAGGGCAAACAGCAATCCCCCGCGCTTCATGCATACCGCGTGTTCATGTTGGCGTGCATGCAAACCTCAGCCAGGTGCTCTTCAGCCTCGTCGTCGTACTCCTCGGGGGGGCTGACGTAGCCGTTCCCTTCGCCCTCCTCGTCGACGTCCTTTGAAAGGCGCTGGCGCACAGGCTCGTCGTCGTCATCGTCGTCGTCGTCCTCCTCGCTCTCCTCACTCTCCTCGTCCTCCTCGTCCTCCTCCTCGACGTCCTCCCACTCCTCGTCATCCGCAGCCACGTCGCCCGTCGTCTTGCGCATCTTCTTCTTCTTCTCCTCCTGCAGGCAGGCGTGTTGGGGGAGAGCAGGGGTGGGGGGAAACGGAACAAGGCAAAGCGTCGACCCTCCCGCAACAATGGCCGCCACAGGTGGGGGCGATGGCGGCATGCGTGAATCGGAAAATCGTGTATTTCATGCACAGCAAGGCGGTTTTAAAAAAGGCTGATAGGACATACCGTGGTCGTGGTGGTGGTCGGTGCGACAACCTCAGCCTCGATCTCAGCAACCATCTTGAAACTTTCTGCGGCGGGAACCTCCTCTCTGGTTTGTCGCGGCGGCAGCGAGTGCGTCACAGATGCAGGCGAGCGGGTGTTGCTGGGTGTAGGTGTAGGTGCCTGCGCCACAGGGGGGGTGGGGTGGTGTGGTGTGATGATCATGGGGCTGCAGCAGTCCCCCATATGGTGTGCGAACATTTCCACCAGGAGGGGAGGTGTGGCCTTCCGCTCAGAAATACTGAAATTCTGAAAGTGACGGCGCTGTCCTTGGCAGGACTTTGAAAGTGCCGCCTTGATATCCTTGTTGGATAGAACCCTCATATCACACCCTCAATCAGCTGACGAAAGTGAGAGAATAAGGTGTGCAGCGTATCAGTCCCCAGGTCAGTTCTCGTGTGTTAGTCTTTCGTGGACTTCCTGTACGATGCGGGTCCGCTAATCCGACATAGCAAACAGAAAAGGGAGAGAAGGGGCGAGGCGCCTCACTAAACTGGCCTGCAAAGTGACACAGTTTGACACACAGTGGGGGTCCTCGCTACGAGTCGCTGTGAGTCACGAGTCGTCAGTTTTCAACCAAACATGGCTGACTTCCCACTTTTTCTCACTCAGTCGTTTGCTATGTTGGATTAGCGGATCCGCATCGTACAGAACGTCTACGAAAGACGACGCACGAGAACTGAGTTTTCTCACTCAGTCACACTTGGTAGCGAGGGCCCCCAGTGACACACCTATAATCCCACACGAAGGTATCACAGGGCACCACAGGGCACATCCCAAAGCGCCATACGGGGGGCATAAGCTGCTGTCGAGGCACAAAGGGGGGCGAGATGGGTTGGGGCGGTGGGTGGGCGTGGTGTCGTGGGGAGGGGGCAATGCCTCCGGCCAGCGGATGATGCCTTGACAGTACCTCCCTGATGCGCTGCGACAATTCAAAATGAACCGCCACGGGGGGAGAGACCCCACGGCAGTTGCAAGAGGGGAGGGGGGGGGGGGAAGTGACAGCAAGTGATCACTTGCTGGGCATATGCCTCAGCAAGTCGATTGGAGGAGGGCTTCGAGAGGACCCTATATTTTTTTGAACGATTTTTATATTCTTTGGGTGTCGGCAATCACAAGCAAGCCTTGATATGCCCTCCCATTTTTTTTGTGCCCACAGTGCAGGAAACGTGTGCCCACGCAAACACTTGCGGAGCATTCGCCGCACAGCAGGAAAACGAAAGATATTCTCACGATCGGCGAAACACCCATCGTGACCCTTGGGGAGCCTTTATTGCGCTGCGCAACAATTTTTTGTTAGAGTAGTGTAGCCACAGCTCATCAGACCTGACGGGACAACCCCTGCCAGTCTGACCCAGGGTGGGATCCCTGAGTGGCACACACTCGCATGGAAACAGCGCGGCGCGGGAGGAGATACGGAACCCTTTCGACACATGCCAAAGAGCACGGGGAATGGGGAGAGGGGGGGGGGGGTTAGGGGGGGTCAAATGCCACCCTTTTACGTGGACAAACACGATTTTTCAAAAAACCGGCGCAGAGGCCCCAAAGCCCCCGTAAACCCTCCAAACCCCCCCAGATCGGTCCGGAAACCCATCGAACCCCACTTTTCCACCATTCCGGGCACCTCAGGTGCCCGAATTGGGGTGCCTAAATTTTGTGCCACCGTTTGGTACCGGACAGTGCCACTGTGTGGGAGGTTGGAAAAGAAAATGCCCCAACACACCACATCTGAGGGTTGCAATGCATGTTGCTTGCCAACCACGTCATCCGGTGGGTGTCAGGCGCTATGTAGGTGGCATTAGCCAGGTCTTCGATGTGTTCTGGCTTGTATATGTACCTCCCTGCCACCATGCACCGGGAGGCTGCCTGTAGGTACGGAACAAGTCCAGATGGTCGTGTGATTCCTGTGCAGCAGTGCTCCACAACCGGGATGTGTTGACAACGACTGTTGCAACACGAGCTGTACATTCCGGGAACACACGAAGTGCGCTGTCGTGGTACCCATTGTGCCAGAATTGGTACTTGCTGCGGTCTACTTTGCCTGGCCCAAGAGCACTGGTACTGAACAGTGCAATATGCGTGGCGAGGTGAATGCAACGGAAGCGCGCAAAGTCAATACAGCTCTCGGATGGCGGGTGGTGGTGTCACTAGTGTGTGACGTTCACTCGAGGATACAACGCATCACAATGAATCAGCAACCGTGGACCGAGTACAATACGCTCTCTGTGGCTGGTGTGGGGGACAAAGGCAGTGCCTGTGCCGCAGGCAGGGAGGTACATATACAAGCCAGAACACATCGAAGACCTGGCTGATGCCACCTACATAGCGCCTGACACCCACCGGATGACGTGGTTGGCAAGCAACATGCATTGCAACCCTCAGATGTGGTGTGTTGGGGCATTTTCTTTTCCAACCTCCCACACAGTGGCACTGTCCGGTACCAAACGGTGGCACAAAATTTAGGTACCCCAATTCGGGCACCTGAGGTGCCCGGAATGGTGGAAAAGTGGGGTTCGATGGGTTTCCGGACCGATCTGGGGGGGTTTGGAGGGTTTACGGGGGCTTTGGGGCCTCTGCGCCGGTTTTTTGAAAAATCGTGTTTGTCACCCCCATTTGACCCCCCCTAGGGGGGGGGGTGGGTGGGTGGGGGGAGGGGTGCCGTGAAACGCACAGAGAAAAGGGGTGGTATGCCCCCACCACCACCACGAAGACTACACGACGCAGTAGTCAGGGCCCCGACGAGTCGGTTCATTTTAGTGCGCCGACTAGTTGCACTAGTCGCCGACTGCCGACTACTGCGTCGTGTACAGCCCACAGCCAGTTGCCTAAGCCGCCGCTAATATCGTGGCGTAGAGTGACTTGGTTGTTCTGGAAGCAGGGTGTCCTGGGGGGGGGGGGTGCAGGGGATTCACCATGGGAATGGGGGAATGGGGGGGGGGGGGGATACAGGAAAGTCAGGGCAGATCGGGTTGGCGCGTGGCGTCAGCAGTGCACTGAGAGGGGCGTTGCCCAGGATGAAGGGGCAACGCGAAACTGCGAGTGGTCCTGCTGGAGCGTGGACGGCACGCGCTGGACCCTGCTCTGGATCAGAATGGGAGAGTAGAAAAATAAAAAGTCTCGCTGTGGTTTTCCCGCACATACGACGACGTTACCTTGAATGTGCTGGCCCTTCCGCACCTACACGCCTGCTGAAGGTTGGCGTTGTTGGTGGCACGCACAAAGGAAACGAAAGGGGATTGCCGATTTTATTTTCTTTTGTGTGTGCAACCGGGGTCGTCATAAACGCGTGGGTGGCTGCCACCCACATTGAGTTGTGGCCAAAAAGGAAAACCGAGGGGGTCGTCGCGGTCGGCAAATTTGCCTCGTTGTTTCCCCCCCTGCAAAGGTTCAGCGAGTTCCTTCTCACAAAAATATAGACAAGACAAAACAAAAGTGTCACTTCAACTCTGCCGCTCTTTCTCTACTGTTGATACTTCGTTTGATGCGTTGACGCTTCCACACACACTTACAAACCCACTTGCCTGATGAAGGGGGTGGTGTGTAGAGCACGTTTGGCAGAGCTGAATGACACTTTCCGCGCGAAAGTCGTGTGCGTAAAAAAAAACAAAAAAAAAGGGGGAGAAAAGGCACGCATCCTGCAGTCGGAAATCGTACTCCTTTCGCTTTATTATAGACACCCTGTCCAGCAACTGTGGGAGAACAGTTCCGGACTACTTTTTCTTGAGCGCACACTTGCTGTCTCAAGGCTGTGTTGAGCCCTGTGAAGTGGCATGACTGAAGCTAATCCAAAAGTTTCAGTCGTACGATTTCCTTCGGCACTTCGCGACTTCGCTACGCTTCATCGCTCGTAACCAGGGCCTAATCTAAGGGGGGTCGGGGGGGGTCAAAGACCCCCCCCCGCAGTTTGGGCCCCCCCCGGGGGGTCACTTTTAGCGGGGGCGGGGGGGGGGATTTCCCTGGGGACCAGTAGGAATGGGGTCTCCTGGCTGGGGAGCATGTTCAGCCCCGGTGCAGAGCCGCCTTGAGTCTAAGAGCTGTCTGTCAAGTTCGTGCAGCAAGTCGTTGACACGTGCAAGGAACAGATGCTCACTACCGTGGCCTCCGGCGGCTGGGGGGCTCCGCCCCCCAGACCCCCCCTGTAGCGTGTGCCTGTCTCGCAAGTCCTTGAGCGTATGCGAGTGGCTATCTCCGCGTAGTCTCGGGCGCGCGAAGCGCGCCCGAGAAATTTGCACCTGGGGAAAAAAAAAATTTGGGCCCACAAAAGTGCGAGACCCCCCCCCGAGTCCCAAAATCCGGAATCCTAGATTAAACCCTGCTCGTAACTCGTAAAAAAAATACACCACACAGCACTGACGGAAATCATCAGATCTGAAAAGGTTGCAGCGGGTGCGGCATTTTCCACACTCGCACTGCACATAGGGTGCAGGCAGCGAGAGCCTTCACGACGCCAACAACCTTACCTTTGCTGTGCCCGCCTCCACGGATCCGCCACTCAACAGGCATCATGTGGTATGGGGACTATGCGTACACAAGAACAGCTCGGCAAGTGAGCAGGGCTGCCGCATCTTTCAACAAATACGTGCGTCGATCTCACCGAAATAAAGCCAAGAAAGTACGAGGCTTATTTTGTGTGTGCGTGCAGCGCACGGGCGGGCAGTGTTTCGCAGGTCGGCACCCTCTTGCAGGGCGGCCTTGTCTGGTTCTGGATCTGAGAACGAACAAGAGGAACACTCCAAGCCCGCACGCCACACGCATGCAGACACTCATAAGCACCACTCGAAATGGTTTCGGAGGTGGTTTCGACTATTTGACTCAGGATCTTCTTGAATGAATGACGGGGGATGAAGGTAGTTGGGGGTGGGTGGCATGCGCAGCTGATGGACAGCCCGTCAAGACGGTCGATGCGGGAATAGATGCATACACATGCACGACACTTCCACCGGCAGAGGCGGAAGGGCGGAGGTGCAGGTGCAGCATGGGTAAGACTACACCACCCTGAGGATGTGTGTGTCGTAGCACTTGCCGTAGCAGCACGCATTACCGTTCTCTGTTTGTCCGCAGGAATCAGACGCAGGTATCACTTCGGGAGGGCACGTGCCCGCCTGCTGGTTCCCCGTGACGCACCACACCAGCCCGAACTCAGTCCCCGGAGAGCGGGACGGGTCGTAGTCCACCTCCACGTAGTGGCTGTGCTCCGCGTCGGTGGAGGACACGATGCGCACGCTACGCTTCTCCCCCGTCTTCAGCAAGTGCAGGTCCGCGGGGCTGATGATCAGCCTGTGGTCGTGTCCCCCTAACGTCAGCTGCAGCTCCTTCCCGTAGGCAGCTTTGCGTGTCTCCGAGATGATGTTGGCGATGTCCGGGTTTGTGTCCTTCCCCAACACCAGCTCCTGCACCGCCTTCACCTCCTTCCACGTGGTGGACCCGTGCTCGTGCACAGGCATGATGGGGTAGCGCTGCCGCACCCGCCCCACCCCCTCGATCTCCGGGAACACCAGCCAGTGCCCCGACGCACGCACACGCTGCACCTTCCCGCTCCTGTCCTTCACGAAGGTCACCCCGCCCGACGTGTCGGCAGGGTCGATTTCTTCTTCCTTGCGGTTCTTGAAGAACTCGGCAGGGGTGCGGAAGAAGTTCTTGCTGTTTGCTCCGTTGAATGCTCTCTCCGGAGACGACCCGTCGGCTCCATCCGCGGTGACGGCAGCTGACTCCTCATCGTCCGTGTGGAGATCGATGTCGTGGGGGTTCCAGTTCGACAGCGGGGTGGTGTACACCACCTCCAGCGGGATGGCGTACGACCACCGCTGCTTCCAGCACTTCTTGTACCTGCAACTGCGAGGGCGCGACCCCACCCACACGCACTTCGCCTCTGACGCACCCCCGTCCACCTCGTCCTCCCCCCACCCTTTGTCTCCGCAGGCTTGCTGCGTTCCAATCGCCACGCACTCTTCCACACGCCCCGCGTCCTTGCCGTTCGTGAGCGCGTGGTCCTCCGCATCGATACAGGCCTGCTGCGGGCTGATGCGCTTGTGTGTCGTCTGCGCTGCCCACATCAGGTCGTTGTACGCGCGCTGCTGGTTGCGCTGCCCCATCGCATCGGTCTCGGCCAACGAGTAGTACCGCGTGTAGTTTGCCGTGTTCAGCGAGCTGCCCTTGAAATCCATGTACTTCACAGACATCGGCCCGAACGCCTGGTCATCCAGCTTCCCACTCGGGCCGTCAAACCCGGGCACGTAATCCATCAGCTTGTCCAGGTACTCCACCTTCGTGTGCCCCTTCGGCCACGCCGCCTCCTCATCGTAGTTGTCGAGCGTCGGGTTCACCTCAAACAGCGCCTGATCTGTCTGTGCAAGCGCCTCCTTCGTCATAGGGTGCGCCTGCCTGACCTGTTGGTGCATGTCGCTCGACACGCGGAACCGCTTCGTCGACACCGGGATCGGCACACACGAGATGCGGTAGAACCACTGCCCGATGCGCGGCTCGAACACATCCCCGTTCGCCGCCTCGTGGATGGCACGGAATGCTGTGGGCAGGTACGGCAGGTTCTCCTTCAGCGACTTCCGCCCGTTGTTGAACAGGAAATTGTTCTTGTCGTTCAGATCCTCCCACGTGTCCGCGTCAATGTGGTGGCGTTCCGACGCAAACGGCTCTGCGATGTCCTCCTGTGCCTCCGTCCACGCCCCCTCCAGGTAGCACAGGTTGGGCTTGAAGTACTCGTCGTAGTCACGGATCGAACTGTCCTGCCGGTGGAAGGCGTTGAAGTAGTGGCGCATCTCCTGCGCTTGCTCTTCGACGGTCCCCTTCGCCAACACGCTCGGGGGGACAGGGGGGAACTCGATCTCGGTCGTATCCGGGGGCCATTTCTTGGTGTATTCCGCTGCCGCCAGCCCCGGCATGGGCTGCCTCAGCGAGTAGTCGTTGTGGCGCGTCGTGAACTGCACCCCGTTCAGCACGGCCCCAAACTCCCCCAGCCCGATGGTGTGCTCCGTGTTCGCGTGGTTGTGCGCGTTGGCAGGGCCGGTCCCCGTGAAGCTCGCCTTGTGGTATGCGTCCGACCCCTGCCCGAAGGCACGCACCACCGTCAGCCCGCTGTTCCCCTCTGCACGCACGCGCTCCTGCATCCGGTTCTCGTACGCGATGAGCTGCCGCGTCACCGCCCCCACAGCCCCCTTCAGGCGATCCACCACGCCCCTATCTGCGTGCACGGCCGCCCGCACGTCCGCAAGGTCCCTGCGCATCTGCTCCATCTTCGTGTCCAACGCCGTGACCGTGTCCCGCACAACTATCAGGTCCGCACGCAGCTGCGCCAGCTCGCCCCCCTCCACCGGCGGCAACGGCCTGGGTGTGGAAGGCGGCACCGGGGCCTCTGTGTCGCAGTCGCACTGCGACAGCTGCGCAGCAGGCACGAGGTTCAACGCCCCGCCTGCCAGCGTCCACCGCAGCACCAGCCCGGACGTGCCAGTCCCGGCAAAGTGCCACACCTCCAGCGAGTGCAGTCCCTCCTCCAGCACCGAATAAGCACTTTCCAGCGACTGCATGGGGTGCAAGCCGTCGAAATCCACCACCACCTGCCCGTCGATCACAAGCACCGCCCCTTGCTCGCAGGAGAGGTGGAATGAGTAGCTCCCAGTCTCCGTCACATTGACGAACCCTTTGTGCACGTCGACGAAGTTGTCGCTCACCTCCTCCGGCAAGCCCGGCCACGCCCCCGTCGTCCCATACCGGACGAACAGGTTCCTCGCAGAATAGACGTGCCGCCCCTCCTGGCTGGCGAGCATCACGTGCCTGGGCGGCAGCTTCGCGAGGTTCTGCGTCAGGCTGTTCCGCCAGAACGTCCCGTGCAGCTCCGGCTTTACCTTCGGGCACCCGCAGTTCAGCCACACCACGTCTGCACCCACACCCGCTGTGGCGCAGAGCAGTGCCAGCAGGCACATCTGACGCTTCCCCATGCCTGCCCGGTGCGCGTGCCCCGCGTATGTGCCTGCGTGTCTCAGGGCCCCACAACCTGCGGTGGCGAATGTGTCCGGCGTGTGGCAGGAGAACTCCGAGGAGTGTACGTTGTGCTTCTGATGATGCCTGCGCCAAGGCAGGACGCACATGTCAAGAGGGGGGTGTATGGCGGGCATGCTCACCACACTGGGGCGTCTCTTCTTAGGGCACTCAGAGGAGTGCAATTGCGACTTTACCCAACATCGCCCAGCCCCACCCACCCACCCACCCCGCCGTTTTCTGCAGAAAACAGGCCACGCGTCCTGTCGCAGGAACCCCTGAGACAACCCGTTTGGCTTAAGGCTGCCTTGACTGCTGGGATCCGGTTTTGCAGGAAAACATCAGGCAACTCCCCGCACAACGGATCTGGACTCTAAACTGCCAGCTGGCTCTGACTCTGGATCTGGCCCGTCGAGCACCCCCTCCCCCTTCCACGAGGGTTGCACCCGACTGCCCCAGCTTGCCCCCCCCCCCCCCCCCGTTCCACACGATTCCCCTTGCCCTCACCGCTCCGCCTCGGGGTTCATTCGGGGTTCTGAAATAAATTTCCTCGGGGCCTACCATCCCTGAGAGAACGAGAGAACACAAGCACACACAGCATATAGTCCCGCTTGGTTTCTGCCCGGATCCCGGAGCCCGGGGGCTAGTTTTTTTGCCACAATCAAAAACGCCATCCCTTCCATTTGAAAGGGCCGCCATTTTGCCTTAGCTGATTGAGCCGGAGCACTGCATTTTTTTGCATTTTTTTTGAATATTTTTTTCTCTTTTTTTCTCACCTTTCCTTGGCAAACGCGGCAGCCCCCATGCATGTGTCGATGAGAGGAGCGAGGGAGCGGTGTGGGGGGTCGTCAAGTTTGGAGGGTGGAAGGGGGACTCTCTCTGCAATGCATGTGCTAAAACCGTGCCCCCCCACCCCACCCCACCCCCCCCGATTGCGAGGAGGTGAATGTCTTCTGCCGTTCTGAGGGAGGGGTGCGTGTGTGTGCGGAGCGCTCAACAGCCTTCAACCTATTCCTTTTGTGAGAAGCACCAGCACATCAAAATAATGCTGGGCACACTTCAGGAAATCCGTCACTTGCTTGCATTGCACGCATCCACCGACACAGAGGTGTGTCTGGCACAAAATAAATCAAGCAAAATACAGGCTGAGACTGAACGGGAGGGCAGCTGCGGCAAAATTTCTAAGAAACTCGGGAGGGAGGGGGGGGCGGGGGGAAGGAAGGAAATGAACACACAGTTCGACACACTCCCAAAAACATGTTTTAAAAAAATGCCGTGGGGTACCTCTTCCTCTTCCCTTTCCCTTTCCCTCCCCCCCCCCTCCCCCATGCATGCCCCTGCGTGCGACAAGTTTGGAGAACCAGCCCGCGTGGAGTATCCACTTCTCTGCAATACAGTGCACATACCCTGTCCTCCTCCTCCCAACTAGCTGGCTCCGAGGTGAGATGGGTTACGTTGTGTCCGGTGGACCCGGTGTGTTGAGTGGGATGGGGTAGAGGTGGGTGGGGGGGGGGGGGGGGGGGGGGGGGGGGGTGTGTGAGGGGCGCTCAAGGGAGCGGGGGGAGTGGGTAGTGGGTTTTACGTGCAGTGCAGGGCCCCTAATCTGGGTGATGTTTTCCGAGGGCGGTTTGCTTCGTCTCTGGGTGAGCGCCCGAAACCCGATCCGGTTTCGGGCGGCGCTTGCATATTTTTTTTGGGATCTGGAGCTCCAAGGGGGGGAGTGAATGTAGAAATAGAAAGGAATCACAAGGCTAAATGATCTCCCTTCATTCGGTGTGCAGGTTGTGTCCGAGATCCAGAGCGTCAAGGGGGGGAGGAGGAGCGTATCCAGCGGCACACTGCCAGGCTTTCTGAGGCAGAGAGGGGGAGAGAGAGAGGGGGGGGGGGGGGGGCTCAGCGTATTCACGGTATCACGGCACACACATCCTCGTTAATTCTGGCACCAAACCATGTCAGAGAATTCTTGTTACGTTTGCCCCCCCCCCCCCCCCCTTCTTCTTACTTTGAATCCTTGGCAACCTGGATCGTGCGAACCGCCACTACCACCGACATTGCCGGGCACTTTGTATTGACGCTGCTTATATATTAATCGGGCTGGGGAGAGGCTCGGAACACCCCCCATTCTTTTTTTCTCTTGCTGTTTCGTTTTTTGCTCTATTTCGCCTTGACCTTGGTCTTCGATTTGCTGTCTGCAGTGGGCTTGCCGTTGAGCGGGGGGAAGTCTTCGTCGCGCTTCTGCTCTCTCCGCATGTCATCGCTGGCCTTGCGGCGCTGTGCCTCGCGCTCGTTGCGGCTGCTCTGGTGGCCGCCCTCTTTGCGCCCCTCGCCCCGAGAGTTGTCGTGGTCCCTGTTGCGATCCCGCCCGCCAGCTCCCTGCTGCCGGCTGTCACGGCCCTGGTCGCGTGACGCTGCTGCAGCTTCCCCCCGACCCCGCCCGCCACGCCGCGTGTTCTTCCCGTCGCCCTGGCGGCCCTTCCCCTTCCCGCCACGCGCTGCCTGCTGCTGGGACGGCTGTTGTTGTTGCTGCTGCTGCTGCGGCGGCTGTTGCAGGATGATGTTTTTTGTTTATTCAGCACACTTCGATGTGGGCGGAAAGTGTCGCGTGCTTGTTCGTGCCCTTGTGCTCCTCACTCACGACACCATCATCAGCAGGAGTGTGAGTGTGGAAGCGTCAACGCATATTATCGAGAATCATCAACACGTGGAAGTGAAAGCTACGACTGACCGAAGAGGAGCGACATCAAGGAGAAAACAAGAGGTATCAAGGAGACCAAGAGGCAGGACCTTCCTACCGGGGAGACTGTACTCTGTGAAAGCGAGGTATCAAAAGAGGCAGGACCTTCCTACCGGGGAGACTGTCCACTGTGAAAGCGAGGTATCAAAAGAGGCAGGACCTTCCTACCGGGGAGACTGTCCACTGTGAAAGCGAGGTATCAAAAGAGGCAGGACCTTCCTACCGGGGAGACTGTACTCTGTGAAAGCGAGGTATCAAAAGAGGCAGGACCTTCCTACCGGGGAGACTGTCCTCTGGGTGCGAGCGAGAGAGGAGCGGCATAGGAAGAGGGGCAGGAGAAGCGCGTACAGGTGGGGGAGCCGGACGGGTGAGAGTTGAACGGTAATGGCCTACTCCGCCGTGGACTGGGACAGGGTGGTGCCGTCCTTGGCAGGTCCGGGCGATGGCATGAATGCTCCGCAGGAGGCCTGCATCTTCCCGTCGTGCGGGGTCTCTCACAGCGCGACAATCACGTGCTACCGCTGTGGGTGCCGCACGACAAAGTCGTGCATGAAAAAGCACACGACGGCCGGCACCGCCGAGCTTTTTATGCAGACGGCGGGGGAGCCCCACTGGATATGTCCAGCGTGCTCCTGGCTGGCCAGCCCAGACGCGTTGCCGGAGGAACACCCTGTGGAGCACTCCGACAGTGATGACTGGGAAGACGACGCGCAGCAGGAGGGGGACATGAACCAACCGGAGCAGTCTGCCAGCGCGCACGAGGGATCAGACAAGCTGGACCAAGTCCTCGCGGAGCTCGTCACCATCAAGAAGCAAAACACGAGACTGGAGGCCAGGGTGATCGACATGGAGAAGGCTTTGAAGGGGATGGGTGACCGCCTGCAGGCCGTGGAGGAGGAGCTACCCGCAGATTTTAGTCCCCACGTAGTCGCAACGTGGGGCACCATGGCTTCAGCTCATATGAGAAGGGAGGTGAGGAACAAGCTGTCTACAGCTTTTAACGAGGCGGCGATCGGGGCGATCGGCGAGAACAAGGCAGACTGGCTGGATCACCTCAAGCGGGCTTTCGAGACTCTGGACAACATCCTCCTCCTCGTCAACAGCACCGGGCTGAACCAGGCTCACCGCAAGGGCCTGCACCACGCAGTGGCAAGGTTGTCGGCGCTGACGGTGGTGCGGGGGAAAACGGCCCGAGGGGTGTACGAGCAGAAATGCCTTGATGCGGGGTTCGCGGGTTTCTCCGCTGTTCTACACCACAAATTTGTGAAGGACGCCGTGGATGCAGCGTCGCGGGAGGAGCAAGCGGAGAGGTCCCGCTCAGCCGTTTTTCCTCAACAGCGAGACTGGCGCTACGAACCGTATCACACACCGTCGGGAAAGGGGAAGGGAAGGGGGAAGGGGCACACCGGGTCAAAGGGATCAAAGCAATGACTCAAGCAAACACCCGCCCGCCCAACCCTACCTCTTCAGACCCTGCACCGCCAACTACCGACAGAAAGGAGCAACAAAAGCACGGGACGCAAGAAGAAAACACAAGCCCCACTGACCGAGAAGGCGCGCAACGTGGTGCGAGCGACGCTGAGGGGCATCTTGGGAGACGCACTCTCCCCAAACTACTGGAAAACACTGTCGCGGACCATGGAGCGGTACGGGGATTTCCTGGAAGTGTGGCAGGAGAAGGAGTGTGTCGAGTCGCACGACGAAGGCGTGATGCTGTGGATGGCACACCTCCAGGCGGAGGGGCTGTCAGTGCAGTCGGCGCTGCAGTACACCAACAACCTGGTGGCGGCGCTCCGCAGGTTCGCCGGCATCCACCTCGAACACAGCAGCATTTTGCGGGACTTCAGGAGAGCGCTAAAGCGGAGAGGGGCACTGAAACCCCAGAAACACGCTGTGCCCGCAACGCGAGAGGAGGCAAAGGAAGCCATGCAGCGAGAGCCCAGGGACGTGGTGAAGATCGCGCTGAGTCTGATGTGGGCGGGGGCAGCTCGGAGCTCAGATGTCTTGCGTTTGGACAGGGACGATGTCAAGCCGATGGGGAACGGACAGGTCGCAGTACGGTGGACGCAGTCGAAGTCCGATCCATACAGAGTCGGACGGATGACAGGGTTGCGAATGCCTCGACGCTACTACGAGCTTCTCACAGAGCACCTGCGCACGACGGCGCGTTCGCGAGAGAAAAAGGTGTTTCCACAGACTGTGACTTATGCATCCATAGCGGCGGCGGTGAAGCGGGTGAAGCTGACGCTGACACCACACTCGTTGAGACGGGGGGCACTGACGCACCTCGCGAGGCTTGGGCTGCCGCTAGAAGAGATCAGGCTGCTGTCCCGACACAGCACCATCGAGGGGGTGGTGCGCTACATCGACGCGGCGGAGAACATTCGGATCACAGAGACCGAGGCAGTGTCGAGCCGACTGGCTTGGTGAGGTCTAAAAAGCGCAGGGCAAAGCGGCGGCGTCGCGACGGAGACATCGTGGCATCCCATTTCCCTCCTATGCAAAAGAAGATGAGGCGGCTTCTAGCCGCAGCACCGATGTACGACGCGACACCGGATGACGACGACGAGCGAGGGCGTCTTCCACCACCACGGGTGCCACAGCGAAAGACGGTGGAGGGAGACTGGGGCTACGAAAACTGGAGCAGCGGACAGGAGGACGCGGACTACGGGCCGGCAGTGGAACACATATACGGAGAAGAGATCGGAGTGCCTCTGGGGGACACGACTGTTCGACCACACGAGCAGGGAGACACGGGACAACATCAGAAGCTCGCCCCCATCGGGACTACACGACTGGACATCGATGCATTGAGACAACTCGACACGGACGGGGAGCTGGACGGGGTCATCGACATGATAACGGACACGGCGGTGTTCCGCGAGGCACTGCTGCCGGGGCGTGAAGGGGCGTTCGCGAGGGAGAAGCGAAAGGTGTCCAGACACATGCTCCAGCACCTCGGGCAGCTGGAGGACTACGGGGTCTTGGTGCAAGAAGAATCAACGCTGATCCACCCGGCCTACACTGAGATGAAAGGCCTACACAAGATGAAAAGGAATGCGGCGGGACACAGGCACATCACACAGGCCCTCGACATACCTGGTCATTTGTCCGCGCGGACGCCACGGTGTAGCTGTACAGCTCCTGCAGGCGGGTGGGGCGGGGCGGTGAAGCACTCCCAACAGCGACCCCTCCCCAGCTGCCACGACACCAAACATACCTCCAGGTTACGAGCCTTCTGCAGTGCCCGCGACACGCCAGCCTCAAGCTCCTCCTCAGGTGCAGGCGGCTCGCTGGCTTCAGGCTGTGACGGCGCTGCAGTGCTGGGCTCATTGGCGGCCTGCTTGGGCGTAGCGGCCTTCTTCACCTTCACCTTCGTCTTCGCCTTGCCCGGTGTGGGTGCGGCTGCACCGGAGTCCTTCGGAGCCTCGGGCTCCGTGGGTGCAGGTGCCCCAGCTTCGGTGCTGGGGGCAGGCGGGGCCTCAGGTGCTGCCACAGGGGCTGCGGGTGCCTCCTCCTGCGGTGCAGGGGCAGGTGCGGGTGGCTCTGCCACCGCCTGCTTCGGGCTGAGTGCGGGTGGCAGGTCCGAGCCGATCTCGATCGGGCGGGACACCTGCTTGCCCTTCTGCTTGCGGAGGTTGTGCTTCACGCCACAGCCCTCGAACAGCGCCTTCAGGTTCCGGATCACGGCAGGCGCATCGCGTTCGGCGACCGACACTGCAGTCCCGATGTCATCAAACTGAGAGTGGCGGTGGGTGCAGCAGGTGTTGACGCACTGCATGCTGTGAGTTGTGAGGCGAGCAGAGCACAGCTGTGTCCGCCAATCCGTTGACACCCCCCTGTTCGCTGCTTTGGGAAAAAAAAACAAAAAAAAACACACACACAAAAAATCACTCCACCATTCAGCAGCAACCGCACTTCGCCTGTATTTTGTTTGCTGATATGCCGACGCTTCTCCACACAGAATAACACAAGCTGCTTATTCTGGGGTGGCGGAAACCTCCAAGTTTGTGTGGCTCTCACCCCCGGCCCTTCCCCACCCCCCCCCCCCACCCGCAACACACCTCAATGTAGAAGCCGTGCACATCCTTTCCGAAAGCAGCTTCCTGAAACACAGGGCGCGCCTCGCCCCCCACACTGTAGTACGCGCCAGACGACAGGCCGTGGAACACCAGGGGCGACCCATCCGTCGGGTCGCTGAACGTCACATCGCCTGTCGCCCCGACGGTGACCGCAGACACTCCAGACATCGACTTGCTGAAAGCCTGCATCTGCTTAGGCGGGGAAGGGAGCGGCGGCGGCGGTGTGTCCGGAGGTGCAGGCACCTCGACGGTGGGCTGCACGGGCGGCTGTGCGGCATGCGCGCCGTAGGACTGCGTCCCCTCCGGTGTGTACCTCCGCATGAGCTCGTGCACGGGCAGGGTGAATTCCATCGCGCCCTGCTGACCCCCCCCTGGCAACCCAGAAGAGAGGGCGCAGGATGCCTGGCGGTGGTGGTGGTGGGGGTGGTGGCGGTGGCGGTGGGGCGATGTGGCGTGGCAACCACTTTTTTTTTTAGTGCGACCTGTGTTGCCAGTTTTTGTTTTGTTTTGTTTAGTTTTGTTTTGCTTGCTTTGTTTTGGGGGTTTCCCTCTTCAGCGGACCCGCTTCGGAGGGCTCAACACAGGCGAGGTTCAGTCCTCTGTGAGGCGCTTATGTTGGGGGCCGGTTGGTTGTCCCCCCGGCCCCCAGTACTTCGGGCCGCGTCAGGCGCTGCGGCGCCAGACATCACTGCCACTGCCCCCATCCAACACCCCTACTTTATACTTCAACTTTCCCGCCGGCGGAACGCCAGAAGGGGAGGGCCGGCGTGAGGCGATATTTTACTACTCGCAGAAGGTGCCACGGGGTAGTGGTGGTGGTGGCGGCGAAGCCAAAGAGATGAAACCCCAAAAATAGGCCCAAAAAATGGCCAAAAAAAACATTGCATTTTTTTTGAGCTTAGTCCAGGTAAGAGACGGGTTGAGGAAGACCGATCTCTTGCGCAGGGGGCTGTTCGAGAGGGGCCCCTTTGAGGCCCGCTTCCTCAGCACGTGCAGGAGGTCTGGCGCCGGTGGCCTCCCCTCGGAGTCACACTTTTTGAAACACCAAAAACGACTTAATCGGTGATGGCTGGGCAGTACCCCAGAGTTGCGCTCCCTTCACTCGATATGCAGGCTGTGCCATGGGTGGGCGGGCGGGTGGGGGTGTGAAGGCGGGGTGGTGGGGGGTGGGGACCCTTCTGAGAAGGGCATCCGTTTGACGCCAAGCGTGCCAGGGAGACTCGGTTTTTTTATGCGCTTCAGAGCGAAGAATGAGCGGGGAGGGGGGGGGGGGGGGGGAGAGTGCGGTAGTGGCGGTGGTGCAACAACACACGGCTGCCATATGAGGTAGGCATGTTGTGCCTCTGCGGCGCTGTGGCCACAGAATGGAAAAGAATCCCGCGGCGCCCTGGCAGGGGCAAGGGGGCAGCTGTGTTCTTAAGGAAACGGCATGCCCGCCTCAACTCTGGATCACCCACCCCACACCACCTCTCCTCCACTGCCTCAGTCCTGCCGTGCGTTTGCGTGTGTGGACTCGGGATAATCAACAACAAAAGTTGCCACACACACATGGTGCACACAGCAGGCAAACAAAAAAAACCCCTCCCCCCTCCCGCAGATAACATCATCGCCCACCCAACCAGCCTTCCCCTACCCCTCCCTCCCCGGGGCACTGTTGCCCGCTGCCTCTGTGGCTCGGCACCGACGGCCGTGTGAGACACCAGGCCTGTTTTGACGTACACAATGTAGCCAGAAGGCGGGCCCCAGCATCCCTTGAAAGGACTGGAAAAAACCACCACCCCACACACACACACACACCCCTTCCCATAAAAACGCAAATCGGCATCTACAAGCTCTGTCCGAAGCTGCTGCCTTCCTCTCTCCCTCCTGTGAGCGAGGGGGCCGAGGGGGGGGGTCCAGGGTTCGAGGGTTCGACCCCATCTCCTCCTCCGATATAGCAGGGCATGTACTTTTGATTTCGCAACGTCGCTATCAGCGGGTGTGTGTGTGTGTGTGTGTGTGTGTGTGTGTGTGTGTGTGTGTGTGTGTGTGTGTGTGTGTGTGTGTGTGGTGACCACGTTTTGTGTGGGGAGATCCTGCGCGGATCATTGCCCACCCTGTGTGTGTGTGTGTGTGTGACAGAGCTTTCCTAACACTGTGTGGGGAGCCATCCTTGGTTTGTCGTTGCCCCCGACTGTTCGGGGAACTCACACACTCCACACACATTAGGGGGGTCGTGCTGCGGTGCCGAAAAGGGTGCGGTGCGGCTCCCACCATTCCCACTGATCATCAGCACCGATGTCGAGCAGATGCTATGCGGTGTTGCTGTCCCTCAACCGCCAATCGCGACAAAACCGGCTGTGCTGTGTCGCAGCAGGGCACCGCCGGTCTAGGGCACCCCGCTGGTCGACTAATGCCTGCACAGCGCCTTCCAAAAGGAAGGGGGGCTGATGCGTTGGTCGGGAGGGTGCAGCCCCAGAGGAATATCAATGCCGCCGAAGGGGCAGGTAGCGACCCGCTGGGCACCGCTACAAAGCGATTCACGTGCGGAGGTGGGCCCACTCAGTTCTGCTGATACACATCGATGCATGGCACTGCCACGAAGGATGCCGTGCCTGCCTGTGTCCCAGAACACTGACTGCACCGACTGTCTAACGAGGCGTGCGGGATGGGAGGGGGGGTGACAGATCTCGAATGGGCTGGTGCGCGAATCATAGTCCACACGCGTGCATATTCGGGGAAAGACAGGGGTAATTTTTTTTTGAATTTTCACTTGGAGGCTATATAGGGTGCATCTGATGTCCTTTTCGCGCAGTTCGTCTGCTTCACGCAGCTTCTCTCTGTGCCGTTGGCAATGTTAAATTTGCGGTCCCGCATCATACAGAAGCCCACGAAAGACCGCTGCACGAGAACGGATATACGCATTTCACGCAGCTTCTCTCTGTGCCAAAACCCCACCTTGTCAGATTTGCCTGCTATTCTGTTGGTGTTTCTGACGTCTCGCACATTGACGACCTGCAGCCTGACGTACGAGACGACAAGGCTGCAGGCGCACTAAATACTTCTTTTGCGAAGGCGGCTCCCTTATCCAACACTTCTAAAGAAAAGAGCCCATTAATATCAGATCGTCCGAATTCCTTCCAAAGTTGGAACAGTACAGCACAACAGAACCGCCAAGCTGCACTGGACCCATGGTTTTCCCTCTCGCACAAACAGAACAGAACGCGGTCTCCAAGCCCTTCTTCCTTTTGGATACAAATGCCCCTCCGCGGGGGCCATCAAAACTGGGTGGCGTTATGTCGGGGGCGGCATATAGCATATTATGACGGGAATGTGTGGATGCGGGAGGGGGGGGGGGGTGGCGTTGAGAAACAAACAAGCGAATGCGGCATCTCAGAAGCCGGTGGGGGGGGGGGGGGGGTTCCCTGAAAGAATTGCTGCAAAAAGAGGGGGGGGGGTTGCTTTCTTTTGCTTTGGTTGTGCAGCCGGGCTCTGTTTGCCTCTTATCTGCGCATGCGGGGTTCTAATTGTTTGTGATTCCACACAGTGTGCTGCATCCGTGCCCATGGGATAAGCAAGATCTAAAAAATAGATCCTGCCGAGAGCCTGTCTCCGAGAGTACACACCA
This sequence comes from Rhynchopus euleeides, assembly GCA_963210315.1. NCBI lineage: Eukaryota > Euglenozoa > Diplonemea > Diplonemida > Diplonemidae > Rhynchopus > Rhynchopus euleeides. The sequence goes on from OY723276.1 coordinate 399,308, forward strand.
ACAGTGGGTTCGGGTTCTGCACACAAGAGACCGGGCAAGATGCCCGCCCTTTTATAGACACGCCTAAGGGAGTCTTCACTGGTTCGTGTGGGATTTTTTTGGCGCAGCTCACCCAATACTTCTTTTTGTGAGAAAAAAAAGACCAAACCATCGCCTGAAATACACTTGCCGCAGGCAGCGAAGCTCCCTCCCCACCCCCTCCTGGGCATCGGAAAGGAACAGCGTCGCGTGTCAGAGCTCAACTCAACCCACCGTGATCCACACCACCCACCCCTCCCACCCGCAACTCCACACAACGACGAGGTGGGGAGATGACAATACCACACAAACCCAAGTGGGTCGATCTGTGCCGCTTTTGCTCTGGCTGGCGCTTGTGATGCTCTGGAGCTTCAGGGAGGATCAGCACGCCAGCGACATGCCGTCAAGCTTTTGAGGCAAAGAGAGAGAGAGGGAGGGGGGGTAGAGTGTCGGGAGAGTGAGAGCTCAACGGACCACACACTCATGTGGGTGAGTATCATTCACGGAGAGCCCCCTCGCTCTCGTGTGCAACAATGGAGATGATGGAGACGAGGCGCAAACCCGCCGGGTTTGCGGGTTTGCGGGGTTTGCGACAATGCCTGACACATCATGTACATAGCTTTGGAGAATTGGCAAGCTGCTGTCAGGGATAATTCAGTGCTTTCGAGTTGCAGGGAGGGGGGGAGTCAAAGATAGAATGCAGAAGCGATTGGCCCACGGTATTAGTTCACCCTCCCCCACACGTGGGGGAGGGTGAACCTTCGTTTGCCCTGCTCCGTGTGAGTTGCAGGGTGGGGGGGGAGAAGGGGAGAAGGGGAGAGTGGGCGATCAGATGCAGTGCTGTATACGTGCCGTTTTCGGGGCGGGGTGCGATCGGCGGGGGAGGAAAATCCAGCAGGTTTTTATTCCCGCCCCGTTTGACCCATCTCGCGAGTCTCCGCGATGGCAGGCGTGCAGCAAATCCACCAGGTTTTGGGAACATTTTCCGTCGAGCCCGCAGCCCCTTCCTTCCCCCGTTGATGCGTCGGCACTCCTCGGAAGCACCCCGCCCACCCCCCTTCATTGAAACACACCATGTGTTTTGAATGTGCCCAAACAGAAGACCCCAATTGTGCACATGATAATACTTCTCTGTCTTCACCTCCTTGTGCACAAAAAAACCCCTCCCCACCCCCCGACTTGCCCAGCCATTCCTCAGCGGGCAAATCATATATCGCGCTAGAATTGAGTGTGCTGTGTGATGCTGGCATGGCACCAGTGTGGCGACACATGGTCGCTACCCCCCCCCCCTTTTTCCCCAACAACCCCACAGATGCGAAACAGCCGCCGCACAGAGAGATTGACGAAACAAAACAACAGACCCCCACCCACCCACTCACCCCACCTCCCCCCCATCGAGAATACAAAAACGCCACGTCGGAAACGGCTAGCTCTCCCCCTCTCTCTCTCTCGGGGTGATTGGATTCCATCTCCCCCCTCCCACCCCCCACCCCGCCCGTTAATCCTCTCCTTCGGGTCCTGAAACTCTCCCCGGCCTCAAGATGCGCACGTCACCTCGCCACTGGTGTTCATCTGATCGCTGCTCGCAGCGATCCATTCCATGATGTGGGATGCAAACGCGTTGAAAACATTGGTGTCAATATCCCTCTGCACCACGGTGTTCCGCGGCGGCACGACAAACGGCCTCCGGGAACCCATCAGGATGCTGACCGGAAGCCCCGCCTCTGCGAACTCCCGGAATTTATGCGCGAGGCAGTGCGTCAGCACCGCATCGGGCGCAAACACCACCACGTGCTCCCTCCCGCTCCCCAGGAAGGAGAAGGGGAACGACGGCGAGTCGAAGAAATCCAGCGTGTGATCTGCCCCAATCGTGATGATATCATCCGCTCCTAGAGGCCGGGGTGACAGCGGAGGTGATGCAGGCGATGCCGGCGCACTCCCCACCTCGCTGTCGCCACCCGCCGCCGCCCCACCCCCACCCTGCTGGAAGAAGGGCAGGAACCCGCCCGCAATCACATCCACCAGCCGCTGCGTCCCGCCTATCAGGAAGGCGGACAGCTTCACGCCAAACACCGGCAGCAGCGACAGGCAGAGGGGCTGCGCGAGGGGTGTGACGCTGAGGGTGCACACCCCGCAGCAGGAGAGGGGCAGGCTCTGCGCGTCACCGCTCCCCCCGCGCACCGAGGCGACCACCCGGGGGGTCGCGTCGCTTGAGAGTGCCTGCCAGGCGTTCACCGAGGAGGCTCCACCGGGGAGGGTCAGGGCCTCCCACCCGCTGTGGGACTGCATGCTTTGGAGCCAGTCCATCGCGTCCGCCTCCGCGCCACACTCTGCACGGAGGAGGACGTCGCGGCCCTCGGTGTCCACACCGCGCGCCTCGAGTCGGCCCTCGCCTGAGGCAGATGCGTCGCGAAGGCGGGAGACAAAGCCTGCGAGGGGAGACCGCTTCCCTGCGGCGTGGTAGGACAGCCCGCCGCAGGCGGCTGACACCCAACGGGGGGCGTGGGGCAGAAGCTGCGCGCCTCCGGAGCCCAGGATGGCGAAGGTGAGGTTGCCCGACTTCGGCACGACGTACGGCGGTGTGGTGTAGCTCAGCGCAGGGGTGTCGAGGAGGGCAGGGTCGGGGTGGTGTGGCTGGTGGGCCTGCTGGCAGCATGCCTGGGAGGGGTCCAGCGTGTCGGACTCGGAGAGCATGATGGCCCGCAGGGAGGCGTCGGGCGGGATGGCGTTGCAGCCGCGCCGCGACAGCGAGACCTGCACCCTCGCGGGAGGGGTGAGCGCGCTGTTGACCTTCCACTCCCGGGTGAACAGGTCCTGCCCCGGGCGCTGCAGGATCTCCACCGGGCTGAGCGAGTCTGCCGCGGGGAGCGCGGCCCTCGGGGATGACTGCGCCGACCCGCCTGCTGTGGTTGCAGCCGCGGCGGTTGCGGTCGCACCCCCGATGGCCCCCATGCTGAGCAACCCGCCAGCGCGCGGGGCGCCCTCCTTGGCATACAACGGGGGTGGGACGATACGCCCAGTCGGGGGTGTTGCGGTTGCAGCCGCGTCATCGCCCTGCTTGCTCCCCGAATGGAGTGCTCTGCGCTGCGGCGATCGCCTGGAAGGGTCGAACGCGCTGTGCGTCGCCAGCTGCTGCTGCTGCGGTGCGTCCGCGCCCTGCCACGGGATGCTGCCTGTTGGGGAGGCTGTGCCGTGGCTGGAGGGCTGTGGGGCTGCCTGCTGCTGCTTGATGAAGAAGAACCTGTCGCGGGCGTCGAAGGTAAAAGGCAGGGGTGTGGGCTGGGCGAGGCCCCCCAGCACCTGCTTGACGCACCGCCCGTTGAATATGGAGAGCTGCAGGATGGCGGCGGGTGACTCCAGGGCGACGGCGTGGCTGAGGTCGTGCGATACGCCTGCGGCCTCGAACAGGGTGTGGAGCTGCCGGAGGAGCTCAAGACGCTCCCTCCCGTCAGGCTCGCAGTCCATCAGCTTCGACTGGATGCCGACCTCCTCAAAGAAGAGCACTGTGGCTCCGGGCCCTGTGAGGGCAGCTTTGGAAACGGTGTGTTTGTTCATCGCGTTGACACAGAGCAGCACCGCGCCCTCCTGCCCGCAGCGCTGGATGGAGATGAAGTTGCCGTCGCTGTCGGTGAAGACGATGGACATCAGCGGGGACAGCACAGCGCCACCCCCCATGTCGCTGAAGGCGTCGGAGTGTGTGGAGGCGCATTTCACAGCCGCAGGCGTGCTGTCGCCCCGCCCCCTGGGGGTGACGCAGGGAGACGTCGAAGGGGGTGCTGCGGACAGGTCGTAGTCGAGGGTGATCTTCACCTGGAGCTGCTGCGAGAACTTCTTGTGGTGTTTGTCTTTGGAGGCGCCGTCGATTTCTGGCTTCTGGAGGGTGATCTCCGCGACGTGCCGCAGCGACGCGTCTGCGTCGAATATGGCATACTCGTCGACGTACTTCACAAACTCCATGTCGACGTTGAAGCACAGCCGGAAGATCGACGCGTCGCTGACACCGAGGGGTGCCACCGGCGTCTTAAAATCGATCAGCACATCCCCGTGCACCGCAAGCCCCTGCACAGACTTGACATCCCACGACACATTCCCCGCAGCGCAGGGTTTCGGTTTCCAATACCTCCGTGAATCCAACACCGTGCGGGGCCCCTGCCCGACCACATTCGCAAGCTTCACCTTGAAGAAGGGCTGGTAGCTGGACCCAAGCCCGACGACCGCAACAGAGCTAATCCTGCAGGAGCGCCGCTGCACAGCCTTCCCTGGGAGCCGCTGCAGGTGCGCCCAATACCCGACGTACCTCTTCTGGGAGGGGATCGTCACACCCTTGCTGTCGCGCGTCCGCATCGACGCGAACTCCGCCAGCGCCGCATCGGCTGTGCGGTACTGCTCGGGGCACATCGACAGCAGCAGGCAGGCAATCATGGTCCCGGTGCGCCCCTTGCCCGCCTTGCAGTGCACCGCAATCACATTCTGCGGGTCCCGCGAAAGGAACTCCAAAGCATCCGCCACAAAGGCGCCTGCCAGCGAGAAGGGCATCGGGGGGTGGTGGTCGTCAAAGGGAAACGTCACGTGCGACGCGCGGAACCGCTGCGCAGAGTCGTACTGCCGCTCGGAGCACAGGTTGTACACCCTGTAATGCCCCTTGTGCCTCTCCTCCAGCAGCTGCTCCACCTGCTCGATGGGGTTCCTGTAATACGCCTCTGCCCCGCTGGAGGGGAAGCCCATCGCGATGATACGCTTCGTGATGTACGTGAAGTCGAGGTCGTAGTCGTCATCTTTAAATCGCTCCTTCCTCTGGCTGACTATCGCACGCAGCTTGTCCCCCAGCGTGCCCCCCGGCGCCCCACTCCCCCTCCGCGAGAGCGAAAGAGACGTCGTGCTGCTCTTGCGGCTCATCCCACCCCCATTGCTGCGCGTCTCCTGCCCAGCGAAGAGGCCACCACCACCACCACCACCACCGCCGCCAGCAACCGTGGTGGGGGAGGCACTCCCTTGGCTCCCCATGAGAGTGTCGTCGAAGTCATCCGCATCCTCCGTCAATGAGAACACGACAGACGCTGCCATGGTGTGTCGGTAGGCACACGCCCCCCGCCGCCTCCCCGCCCCCCGACGGCGGGAGGGCGTATGAGGGGGTCAAGCAGGCCTGTCGCTAACTTTTCGATTTTGGAGATTTGGTGGGTTGACGCTCCTGTTTTGGGGGGGGGGGGTAGGGGGGGTCAAATGGGGGTGACAAACACGATTTTTCAAAAAACCGGCGCAGAGGCCCCAAAGCCCCCGTAAACCCTCCAAACCCCCCCAGATCGGTCCGGAAACCCATCGAACCCCACTTTTCCACCATTCCGGGCACCTCAGGTGCCCGAATTGGGGTACCTAAATTTTGTGCCACCGTTTGGTACCGGACAGTGCCACTGTGTGGGAGGTTGGAAAAGAAAATGCCCCAACACACCACATCTGAGGGTTGCAATGCATGTTGCTTGCCAACCACGTCATCCGGTGGGTGTCAGGCGCTATGTAGGTGGCATGAGCCAGGTCTTCGATGTGTTCTGGCTTGTATATGTACCTCCCTGCCTGCGGCACAGGCACTGCCTTTGTCCCCCACACCAGCCACAGAGAGCGTATTGTACTCGGTCCACGGTTGCTGATTCATTGTGATGCGTTGTATCCTCGAGTGAACGTCACACACTAGTGGCACCACCACCCGCCATCCGAGAGCTGTATTGACTTTGCGCCCTTCCGTTGCATTCACCTCGCCACGCATATTGCACCGTTCAGTACCAGTGCTCTTGGGCCAGGCAAAGTAGACCGCAGCAACTACCAATTCTGGCACAATGGGTACCACGACAGCGCACTTCGTGTGTTCCCGGAATGTACAGCTCGTGTTGCAACAGTCGTTGTCAACACATCCCGGTTGTGGAGCACTGCTGCACAGGAATCACACGACCATCTGGACTTGTTCCGTACCTACAGGCAGCCTCCCGGTGCATGGTGGCAGGGAGGTACATATACAAGCCAGAACACATCGAAGACCTGGCTAATGCCACCTACATAGCGCCTGACACCCACCGGATGACGTGGTTGGCAAGCAACATGCATTGCAACCCTCAGATGTGGTGTGTTGGGGCATTTTCTTTTCCAACCTCCCACACAGTGGCACTGTCCGGTACCAAACGGTGGCACAAAATTTAGGTACCCCAATTCGGGCACCTGAGGTGCCCGGAATGGTGGAAAAGTGGGGTTCGATGGGTTTCCGGACCGATCTGGGGGGGTTTGGAGGGTTTACGGGGGCTTTGAGGCCTCTGCGCCGGTTTTTTGAAAAATCGTGTTTGTCCACGTAAAAGGGTGGCATTTGACCCCCCCTAGGGGGGGGGGGGGGGGGGGGGATCAGGGGGGAAAACACTAGGGGTCAATTTTTCTCGCGCGCGCTTCGCGCGCGCTCGTGTTGTTGCCAAATTTTCCCATCGGTGGACCACGAGGTGGGCACGGTGTGAGGCGCTGGGTTCCTTCCGTGGTTCCTCTCCCGCTCGCGCCGTCGGGTGCCGGAGGAAACCAAAAAATGGCTTTCGGGACCATGATTTCGACGCTGCCCCCTGATATGTCACGGCCGTCAAAGCGCAAGGACTTGGTTACTAGACGGGCACGCGAGATGGGGGGTCTGGGGGGCAGGGCCCCCCAGCCGCCGGAGGCCACGGTAGTGAGCATCTGTTCACTGTGGGCGTACAGATTCTGTGTGAGTTGGCTGCGTCCTCCTGAGGCTACTACGGGTTTGGGACCCGCCCAACTTCCAGGTTACCGAGCTGGACAGGCCAAAGGAGGGTAGGAGGGTGGGAATGCTCCACCACAGCAAGAAAGCTCCTCAAGAGCAGAAATAAATAAGGGTTAACACCAAAGGGTACAACCCACCACGCCCAAAGGCACCTGACATAAGGCACGCCTGGGAAAGGGTGGGAGGGAAAACAAAGATGCAACAACCACCCAGGGTATAAAACCTGATGAAGGTGGTGTTGTGTGAGTGTGCTCTGCCTCTCTCTCCGCTGCAAATTCCCAACGTAAACTCAGATGGTGGTGGTGGTGGTGGTGGTGGTGGTGGTGGTGGTGGTGGTGGTGGTGGTGGTGGTGGTGGTGGTGGTGGTGGTGGTGAAGGGCGGGGGGGGGGGGGGGGGGGGGGGGGGTGTCGCGCAGCCCTGATGGCATTGCCGGTTGTCATTTTCACTTGTCATTTGACAGCAGTATGCCAGGTGGGTGGGGGCGCTTGTCAATCGCTTTGTCAAGTTGATCCGCTTGGAAAAAAAAACGACTCACAAAAAGTGTCTCTGCGCTTTGATCGGCACTTTTTTGCTACGGTTCCTTTTTGCGTTGACGCTTCCACACTCACACTCCTGCTGATGATGGTGTCGTGAGTGAGGAGCACAAGGGCACGAACAAAGCGCGAGAAACTTTCCACCCACATTGAAGTGTGCGGGAAAAAAAAAGGGGGGGGGGGGCACGACACCGTGCGATGTCGATACACCACACAGAAGGTGGGGAGGATGCAGTGGGGTTGCTGGGGGAGGTGCGGCGGGGCATGTGGGGGGCGAGGCAGCAACACCGCAACATCTCAACGATAAAATAAAGGTATGCAGGTTACCACACCCCCCCCCCCCCCCCTGAGAGATCGGCCCCCCATGCACCCCCACGAGGCTACCATTGGAGGGTATAGGGTCCTGGCCTCTTGGCAGCTCTTAGCTTAGCGGGAAGGCAGCAGCAAGGCATCCGCACCTAACGAAGGCGAGTGGCCCGAACTTGATACCCTTTCTAACCGCTTTGCTCTCCTGTGGGGTGCTGAGTCATACGCTGGGGGGAAGCAGGTACACACCCTACCCCCCACCCGGAATCGTACGGTTAATGTCGTGTGAAAGTGGGTGGAGGGGGGGGGGTGGCGGGCTTTGCCTGTGTTGTGACACCCACATCCCCCCCCTCCCAACGCAATGCACACCAGTCACCCCCCCCCTCCCATCCCCACTTCCCCACCCTCCCTCCCCCCCCGCCCACCTCCCCGGTGTTACTTTCTTTAGAAAACGTAGGGGCCCACGCCCCAAGAGGGGCGTGGACACGCATACTGCTCCATACAGCACCCACCCCCACAACATCGCCAGTTATGTGTGAGATGTGTGGCCGACGCGGGAGGGGAGAATACAAGAGAAGGCCTCGCTTACGGCAGAGCTTCGCCTCCTTTGGGGGGGGGGATCCTTGGGGGCATGCAGGGCGGGGCAGGAAAGGAGCTGTGCAGGCCCGGCCTGCTGGGAGATCAGCCTGATGTGCCTATGCAGTGCAGCCATGGCATGGGGCCCCATCAGCGCACCACATTCCAAACCCTGCGCGGGAGAGGCTGGCGGGGCGCAGCAGGGTGAGTGCGTGTGTGTGTGTCGACACCAAGCCCCTCTTCGAAGGTAGGTCTGCAGGAAGCTGTCCCTCCCCCCTCTCTCTACCCCCGCCCCCTGCAACGAGAAGACTCGAATCCGCCCCAGAACTGCTCCACACCCCCCCCCCCACCCCACCCCACCCCCGGCGCGGCACAGAATAAGCTACCCAGGCCCAGCGCAGCCAGGCCACCCCTCTGCTCTCGACGGCGTGGAGCCCCCCGCCCCACACGCGGGGAAGTGAGAGCGAGATGCTGAGGGGGGAGGTCGTGCGCAGGTTAGCGTAGCCTCGTGGGTGGTGTGTGTGCTGCAGGCCAAGCAGCACACAGCGCAGCATGGCTCACCCGCCCTTGCTATTCGCGGCTGGATTGGTGTGTGCGTGTGGGGGTGGGGGGGGGCCTCCGCCAGGCCTGGCGCAGCGATGGCTGCGACATGTGCCAAAACCCATATCCTCACCTCGCCCAGGCGGTGCTGCCCACTGTGGTCGGCACAGCTATCCCCGTCGTCGTGGGAAGGCTTAATCGAGAGGGCACAGCGAGCGGAGCTGCTGGTTGTGGTTCTTCCAGGTCTGTGTCGGGGAAGGGTGTGTGTGTGGGGGGGGGGGAGTGTGTGCAGTTGGTGGGACCTCACATCGCCGGGGGACACTGTTTACTCCAGAGGGAGCACCTTGCAGGTTTCAACGTCGGGGTGACATACCGCCAGAAGGGGACGCGAGTCGCCCTCCAGAATGGGAATGATCTGCCTCTTGTGGGCATCGATGAACCCGTCATACGCCAGGATCACCGCACGCAGCTGGGAGCAGTCAGCTTCGAGCGACGCCTTCACCGACTCGATCCTGCTGAACAGCTCCTCATGCAGGGAGAGACGCTTGTAACCCGAGTGCCACTGCGACATCTCCATCGCGTCCAGCACAAGGGAGCCCTCGTCGCCCCCCGTCTCCACAGGCGTGGCTGCCGGCTCGCCCACAAGGTTGTTGAGGACGTGGTCCTGCTGCAGGGGCTGGCTGTTGTGCTGCAGCGGTGGTGACTCTGCAGGCTCGTCCATCCATGTGAGTGGCGCACCCACCTGCACCACAGTGTCGCTTGGCAGCGCCACCAGGTCCGCCGTGAGGCGGCGCAGGCCAGAGGTGTCGACGAAGTCGAGGAATGACGTGACGACCTTCTTTGCGTGACCCGTCTTCATCTTGCGCTTCCGGTCGCGCCTGCTGGCCTGCGGCTTGGCCTTCGGGCCCTTTAGCCTCTTGTCCTTCGGAATGTTCCACTCAGAGAGGCTTTTGTACGGCAGGATGCCCTGGTGCATCGAGGGGGGGCACACGGATACTGCGCGTGCCAACCCCTCTCCAACCAGCTCGATGTCCCCGTCCTGCACGTGCACCAGCCGCTTCGCACGCTCCACGACATGGTCTTTGTTGGTGGGGCCAAAGATGAGTTTCGCAAACTCGAACGGGCCGAGGCAGTCGTAGAGGTAGCGCTCCTGGGGGTCGTCGCGCTGCACCGGGTCTGCTGCAGCCTCGTTGCCGACACGGATCACCTCGCGCAGCTTGTCGGCTGCCTGGCGGGGGGGGGGGGGGGGGGGAGGTGTCATCATGGAAGACGTTCCGGAGGGCCTGGGGAAGGGCACACACAGCAAAAGGGGCAGACGGCATGCGGCACAACAGCAGCGGACATCACCAGGCCACAACTAAGACACGCATACCGTTTCGAACAGGCCCAGCTCCATGTAGCACCGGGCCACTTGGTACTTTGGCTCGACTTGGTGTGCCAGCAGGTCTTCCGCCCTGCGGTATGAAGCGAGTGCATCCCGCCAGTCACCAAGGTGTCTGCTTTTTATGTCTCCGAGCCGCAGTGAAGCTCGTCCTGCGTCGCGTGGGCTGCTGGTTAGATTGCTTGCAAGCTGCAGCACCAGAATGGCGTTTTGCACCGACCCTTCCGATGCCGCTGGCGCGAACACGCCACTCTGCGTGGTGGTGTCGATGTACTGCTGGAACAGCTCCAGCCCGACGTAAGTCACGAACTCTGCCAGGGGCTCCTGCTCCAGCAAAGACAGGATGGGCGAGAAGTCCAGGACTGCAATGGCGCAAATCAGCATCATCACCGTCATCCAGCCATTCCGCCCTGCGCTGCTGGCTGCCCGCATCGCAGCACCACGGCGCGTGTGTCAGGTGCCCAACAAGGGCACCCTGTGGGTGTGGCATGGCGATGGCAGCATGCAGTGTCAGGAGCACAACAATCTGGTGCGGTTGTGGAGAAAAGGTTAGGCGTGCACATACCGCTGTGCTGCAGGGGAGGGGGGCTGGTGGGTCGCGGTGCCATCTTCTCTCCAGAACTTCCATCGCATTGCCACTGGCACAGAAACATGGGGGGATTCGGTGTGCCGCTGTGTGCGATACGTGAGTCCTGCTGTGCACTTTACCCTTTTTATTTTTTTTTCCATTTTTTTCATTTCTCGACAACGTGTTGCAAGCATGGCCAGTGCTCACACACCACGCGACCCACCACCAGATTTTCCTCCACCCTCCACAGAAAATCTCAACAAAAAACTAATGCAACCGAGTGAATCTCAAGGGAGAAGATATCAACGACAGTTTGTGTTCTTCGAACGCAGAACACCCCACAGCCTGCCGGGCGTGTGAAGTGTTCGCAAGGATCCGCACGGTGAAAAGTTTCCTGAGTTGGGCTACGCCTAACTTACAAAAAAAAATACTATCTAACGATCGTCGATCTTCGGGCGTGCAGAACACACCCCACACCACACACAGACCCACCCTCCCTGTGTACTGTTCTGCATCAACCTGGTCTCACGCCTCACACGACACGGTAATCGCGCACAATCTGCGTCACCTCCAGGGCAACATGCCTTGAAAAGAGATGCTGTGCAGCACCACAAAGAGACCCTGTAGCCGCACTGCCTGTTTGCTGCAACACAGGCACCCACTCGTTGACACCACCCCCTCTCAGGCCCCCTGAAGTGGTGTGGAGCAGGGGATCGCATGATACAGCAAAATCAAGGGCAGGAAGCTACACTGGTCGGATGACGCCGAGCCCATCACAAGTGCAGCCTCGATATTCCCACATTTTTTTCCACTTCGCTTGACGCTTCCACACACACAAATCCCTCTTGCCTGAAGAGGGAAGTGTGGTGAGCAGAGGACGGGTGGCAGAACTGAATATGACTTCCCACTCACAAGGGGGGGACGCATTCCACCCTAAAATAGGAGGGAATGCGCCTAAAACACGCCGTTTTTTTTGGCACTGTCGCGAAGACCCCTCGCAAGGGAGTGGTGCCTAACATAAAAATAAACACTGGCGCACGCAGAAAAGGGGGAAAGTGTCCCACAACCCACCCCGACCCCCTCCTTCGCCTCCCCGCCCTGCCCATCGGGTGTTGCTGTTGTTTTTTGTGCGGCAATAGAAGCCGGATAAACAAAGACAACACTCACAGCCGCTGCTGTGGGGCTGTTTTTCTTTGTGCCAGAAAGCGCCGTCTCCCGCTACCTTTCTCGACACCGACAGGAGTCCTGTTGGTGGGAGAGAAAGACACGCGGCGGACGGCTCATGCGGACAAAAAAAAAGACCTCACACTGCGTTTGGCTATCTCTATTGGGCTGGGGTGTATGGCTAGGAGAGGGTGGACGCTCTCAGCACTCACAAGTTTGCGTGCGCGAAAAACAACTTTCGAGAAAGGGTGTGAGTGGGGTCGGGCGGTCGAAACCAAGGAAGGTATCCAGAATCGGCCTTTCGGCCCCTTTCACTCAATAATACGCGTAAGGGGGTGGGTGGGGGAGGGGGGGGGGTTTCTTTGCTCTCGGCAAATCTTCGGCAGAAAATTCGGCACGTTTCTCCTATTGTGGCAGTAACGAAGAGGAGACGCGCCAAAAAAAAGATAAGGCTGTTGTTTGTGCTCCAAACCCGGGGTGAACAAACCTCACGTGTTTTGCCTGATGAAGGTTGGTGCGAATGTGCGCGCAGTCATAACAACAAGGCAGGATAGGCTGTGTGTGTTACCCGAAGCGCTGCCAACTATCTTTTTCACTGTGACAAAATCACCTTGTTGTGTGAATAAGAACAGGCTGTTGTTTGTGCGCCAAAATCCGGGCAATAACAAAAGCAACCCCGTCGCCTGATGAGGAAGTTGCATTTTTCGCCCAAAGCACCGCCTGCTATCTTGACCTCTATCTGACACTGGCAGGAGCCCGTTGCAGTGAAGAGCCCGGGTTTTGTTTGTGCGCACGAGCGGCAGTGTGTTGTGGCCTAATCAAGACCAAGACCCGCTGCACGACAACCGGGCATCCCCCTGCACTCAACAACAGGGCCGTGCGTCTGAGGCCCGAATAAAGGGATGCGGAGGGGGGAGGGATGACGTGCATGCATCTCACTGAGGGTGCAGGGGGACCCCCCCACATCCCCACCCCCATCCCAGCCCCTGGTGCCAATTCGGGCGGCAGCCCCTGACACAGCTCTTGGGTGCTGTGTGGGAGAAAGAAGGGGGGGGGGGGGCACCCACAACCACCACAAAGGCAACGCTTGGGATTTTGAGAGCGTGCCCTGCCATTGTCATGCTATAGACTATCCAACTCCAGGTGGCCTTTTGGAATCGCATTGGATGTCCTGGACGCAACAATATGGAAATCCAAGAGTCGCGACCTCCTCCAAGCTCTATCCTACAGCCAATCGGTAGCAACGACGGGCGGTGTGTGGGTCGCGCTGTTGTCCCACTCACTGCGAGACACGGCGGACGCAGGGCGGTGAGGGGTTATTTTGCAGGGGAATGCAGAGGCGCTAAAGGATGGCATGAGCGGGCGTGCTGCCCAGTCGCTATCTAGTTCGACGGCCGGAACGAAGGAAGGGATATTGATGGCGGTGTGTGTGGGGGGGGGGGGGGGGGTTTGCATTCTCAAAAAATTACTGGGAAGGCCGCCTTGAGAGTATCCCGGCGAAAAAATACCCCCCCGCAAAAAAGGGTGTTTTGTGTGTGTTTTGAGAAAACGCAACCTCCTTAAATTCGCGCAGGGGGGGAGAGTTGCAGCCACACACACATCACATAGGCCGCGGGCTCCACAAGCAGACACTTTTATTTTCCCGATGCGCCCCTCTTTGGACGCGTGCCTCGTCCTCAGCGATAACCCCCCCGATGCACACACACTCACACACCCTGCGCGAGCGTGCATCATGCAGGGGGCAAACTTGATCTGGTGCAAACCAACAGGAACATCCACCTCCCAGCGGGTTGATGGCGAGGGGGGCTGGGGGGTACGGAAAGGGAGAGAAACCTTCACTCTGTGCCGAAGATGTGCCAGTGTAATGCGCTGATCCACCCTTCTCTATCTCTCGCTCTCTCTCTCGGATGCTGTAAGCATAAAGCGTGAATATCTCCGCAGCGAAGATACCTACACCGTCTCTCTCTCTCTCTATCTCCCTCCATTCCATCCGGAGCGCCCACCAATCTTCTGTGCTTCAGAGTGAAAAGTGAAAGGCTGCCATCTCCCCCTCCGCCCCCCAAAAAAAAACAGGCAACAAAAACAACGATGATAACGGGATGTATGCGTTAAAACAGCCCACACGACCTCCTCTGCACCCCCCCGGCAGGCGGGTGGGTGAGGAGGAGGAGGGGGAAAGGGGGGGGTAAAGGGAGTGGGGGGTGAGGTGTTGGGCATTGAGCGTTAAGCCTTTCGCGAGGAAAGGGCTGTGCGTTGGTGCAAGAATATGAAGAAGGGTAAAAAAAAAGGGGGGGGGGAGGGGGAGGCGAGAGCTGCAAGGTCACTCCCAGGGGGGTGGGAATGGGGTGTGCGTGTGACGAGAACACACCCCAAATATGGAAATGCGCGTTGGGAGAGGTGGGTGGGTGGGGGTGGGGGAGGGGGCGGGAGGGAGGTTGTGCGGTGGCAATGTCTGGATATACGTTGAACTGGCGAGCGTTTCACACACACACACACACACACACACACACACACACACACTGCGAACCGTTTTTTTTTTGCTTTGGAGTTCTGCTAACAACGCAGGGACTATGTGCGATGTCTCATCAATAACGCGCCGCTCTCCCGATCGCCATTCCCTACCCCACCCCCACCTTGCCTGCACACTTCACACTAAACAACGATCGCCACGGCAGCCATCAGGAGAAACCCGGTGAAGCACGACATAAGCTTTGTCGGAAGGGCATCGCCGTGCAGCTCCTCTGGGATGAATTCCATAAGGGAGATGTAGATGAAGGTGCCAGACCCGAGGGACTGGCACACAGCTGCGAATACGCTGACGGTGGAGGAGGCGAAGAGGTCGGCGATGATATAACCGAGGGCGGACCCGGCGGGGGTCATGCAGCTGAAGATGATGGCGTACCACACATGCGTCGCGGGGTCGATCTCCGCGCGGAAGAGGGAGATTCCGAGCGAGACTGCGGCGAGAAACTTGTGGCTGAGGATCGCAACCGTCAGCAACAGGATGCTCTTTTCCCCCTGCGCTGTCCCGAGCGCCAGCCCCTCGATCACGCTGTGGAACGACAGGACGAGCAGCACGGTGACCGCAACCCACATCCCGGTCGGCTTCTCCGTGAAACTCACCGAAACCCCCGACACGGGGTTCGCATGGCAGTCCTCCGGGTCGCAGATCTTCGCATGCTCGCAGGGCCGAGGGGACCCCTTTGCCATATGCTGCGACAGGCTCACACCGCTCTCCAGACCCTGCCTGAAGATCTTCGAGGTGTACGACAAGTGGTGGTGGTGGTCCGACACGTTACAGTCATCCCTCGGAGGCTCCGTCGTGCCGTACCCAATCACGGGGAGGGGATCCTTGCAGTAGCCCGAAGAGGCAAGGCAGGGGACCTCCTCGTCGGTATCGGAATGGTGGGCCATGAAGGTGGGGCTGCCGCGGCTGGCGCGGCGGAGGGCTGCGATGATAGCCTCGTGTTGGCCGGCGAAAACCTTCTCGACGATGAGGACAGCGAAGAGCCCGAGACAGCAGAAGAAGTTTGAGAGGGGGTAGTCCGTCGACTCGGCGAGTGTCTCCGAGGCATCGGGCAGGAGGTGGCACATCGCGACGCTCAGGATGACGCCTGCGGAGAAGAGCGTGGCGTAGGACAGCGTAGTCTCCTCGGAGCGGAAGCGGAGTGGGAGGATGACGCCCATAAACCCCATCAGCCACACCAGCACGATCACCAGACCCTTCGTGATCCCAGCATCGGAACCCGCTCCTGCAGGGCCTGCCATGATATGTCCCTCCCGCCCTGCGCTGTGGTGGAGAAGGGTGGTGGTGGCGGTGGTGGTGGGGACTCCCACACAGGCCGACATAGGGTTGGGTTTGGGGCGGAGAAGAAGAGGGGTTTTGATGGGGGGTGTGATGGGTTTGATCGTCGAGAGATGAATGGCAAAAAAAAAGGGCGAGTCTCGCTTCCCAGCACCTCTTTTCTTGCAATGGTGAGTCCGAGATAGAAGAAGGGGGGAGAGAGGGGGGGGGGGGGGAAACAGAGAACTGACACCATTCGATGTGCAGGTTGGGCGGGGGTGAGGGGGTGAAGGGGTGAAGGGGTCTTCTGTGGACATATAACTGTCGCCACCACCTGCAGCGAGCGCCGTTCCTCGTGTCTCTCTCTCTCTCTCTGTATCACCCCCCCCCCCCATCCCCCCTTCTCCCGCACGTTAAAAGCTTATTTTGTTGTTGTTTTTTTAAGTGTAGGCCGCACCGATCACGAGAACCCTTATGCATGCCTCTCCCTATGCCACTGGACACACGGAGGGGAGGGGGAGGGGGGGGGGGTGGATGGAGTGCTGCTTTCCCCTCCTCACAACCCCCCCCACCCCCCCACACCCGTTGCCACCTGAAAGGAACCTCAACACCCTCCCCCCCGCTCCCCGCTGTAACAACAAAGGAGATGAGGGCTGTGTGTGTGTGCCTATTTCAGGTTCAGACTCTTCTCCGAACGCAGAACATCCCAGAACCCTGGAAGGGGTGGGTGAGGATGGTTTGCAAAGGGTCTGCATGGTGAACAAAATGGGATTTCCCTGGGCTGGGGGGGGGCCCTCGCTACCAGTCACAGCTCGTCAGTCAGTGAGGGGAAGTGGGCCGTGGCTCGCTTCTTCTCACTCTAGTCACACCTGGGAGCGAGGGGCCCCCTTGAGGGGGTTCTTTTCGCTCCGGCCCCCCTCCCCCTCCCCCCCCCCCCCCCGAAGTTCGGCGAACTGTCAGAGAAATTGGAAAACGAGGAAGAGGAATCAGAAGAAGAAGGAATAAAAAAACCGCGTGGAAGCTAGAGGGGCAAGCTGCAGAAGAAGAAGAAGAAGAAGAAGAAGAAGAAGAAGAAGAAGAAGAAGAAGAAGAATGGGGGGATGTGGGGGGGGGGGGGGGTAATATAAAAACCATGCCTGCATTGTGCGCCGCCCCCTCCCCTCCCCCCCCCCCGTCCCCAACCCCACCCACAATCTCCGTTGTTTTTTAAAGTTTTTTTTAGTTCTTTTCTCGCCCGAGACACGGCACGCCGGGGTGCCGTCAGGCAGAGAGCGTGGGAGGGTGGGTGAAGGGTGTGTGCGGCGGGAGAGTGTGTGTCGGTTAGTTGGATTGCCCACCCCACCCACCACCCACCCCCCACCCCTCTTCCCTCCGTCAGGCCACCCTTCCAATCACTCTAATGTTAGATTCCCGGGGCACAGTGTTCTGCGTGTGTGTCTTTTGCGATGCTTTATTTGCAATACCCCCCCCCCCCCATTTATTTGCTCCCCTTCACACCATGGTTTCTTCACAGGAGTGCGTTCGTCCATGCTGGGCGTGTCGGCTTCAGGCGGATATCTCTTTTTACATTTTTTATAAAAGAGGACGCGGTGCCCAAGGTTCCACCCCTGTCACTTTGGAGTCCATTCCTCCCGCGCTCAAAAAATACCCCCCCCCCCCTCCCCCCCTCCCCACCCCACAGCGCCCGAGGCTAGATGGCAGCAGAGGGCGTGGCTGGCACAGCGTGGGTGCCCCTTCCCCACCCCCTCCCCCAACACTGGTGGTGCCTAGGGCATTATTACAGTGCTGATCAGCCTGGAGGGAAGAGGGGGGTGGGGGGGTATGGATGAAGAAGAGACCTGCTTAGTCCATCCTGCTCTTGATATCGCGTGTGATGCACTTCCCATCCGCGGTCAGCACCTGTTTGTTTGTTGTGAGGGGGGGGGGGGTCGATTGTCCGGCGTTAGTTTGTCGAAAGCGGAAGCAAAGGCAAGACTCCCTTTTTGTTGCGCGATTGAGTGTTGCGAGGGAGGTTGAAATATAGAAATCAGCAATATTCTGGGGGGTCTTCACTGGTCGGTGTGCTTCATTATTCTCCGTCAGTTTTCACCTAGCTTCCCTGAGGGGGAAATGCACCAAAAAAAAACACTGGCGATCACCCCGTAGCGAAGACCCCCTCTGTCATTTTTGTAGTCACTTTTTGGGTGTTGTGATGGGGGAGGGTGGGGTGTACGGAGGACTTTGCTCTTTATGCAGGCAAGTGTCGCCTTGTCCCCAGCACAGGGGCAAACATACCTTGACTGTGCACCCCCAACCTGACAGGCAGTCACGGTCGAGCGAGGTCATCAGCGCCTGTGGTTCGGGAAGGTGGGGTGTGGTGACGCGGTGTGTATGAAAATTCCACCTGCCCAGAGGGGCCCAAACCCACCCACCCATCACACCCCCGCCTGGTGAGACACAACGCGGCATCCGGTGGCAAGTTTCGGCACCAGCCGGAGTGCGGTTGTGTATGCAGGCGTCGTGCAGCTGCTGTGGCATACTTGGCTGATGGTCTCGAACAGCTCGTCAGGGCCCATGTCAGGCTTCCACATCGACTCGCAGGTACCGAACAGCATGTCCGACGCAGTCCCGGCCACCATGAAGTCCTTGCTGGCGCTTGCTGCCCCGATCGAGTCCATCCCGCAGAGGTAAGCATCCCCGTCACCGTTGATGCCCGCAATGATGGGGTGCAGGAAGAACGACCCGAAGCGGTGCTCGTACATCATCTGTGGAGCGGGGTGCAGGGTGGTGTGTGGGGTACGCGCGGCGTGCCTGGGGTGAGGGCAAAATATGCAAAAAAGCAGGCAGACAGGGCATGGCAGTATGGCGTGAACGCACCATGCGTGCGGCAAAACACTGGGAGCCCCGAACACTGAGAGAGTTTCTTGCATATTGTTGGGTCGGCCGCCCCCCCCCCCCCCCCACCCCACAGCGTGCGTCTGCGATGGACATACGTTGGAAATCATGCTGCCGACTGCCTCCACAGGCATCTCACGCTCCTCACGCAGCCTAAAGAGCTTCATGCGGAACTGCACCTTGGACAGGACAGTCTGGTTGTCTGTTTCCAGCCCAGCGAGGCCGACGAACGCCTTGCGCCCCACCTGGTGCACCTTCACGTTGTTGCGCGAGATGGTCGCAAACTGGGCGCCCATCCGGTGGTCCGACGCAATCGCCACACACCCCTTCCCAGACATCGCGACGCACGAGCCGCCGTTGTAGTTGTGGATCCCCATTGCACAACGCTCTGTGTCCCTCCCCCCCAAAAGAAAAACCTTCCTTTTTTTCCGCTCTCCCCTTATCCGTTTACCGGCCAAAAATTATCAAAAAAACCTTAGCTAACGCCACGGAACCGGTCGGGACAAAACGACGGGAAGGGGGCGCGTGTTGTGTAAGCCTGTATGAGGTGGGTTGTTGGCATCCACACTGGTTTCCCACTACAGCACCGGGGAAGGCAGGCACGCCACAAGAGGGGACGGGTGGGTAGGTGGGTGGGGGGTACCGGGCTGCCCTGTGTGTGTCCTACGAAGGGTGTCGGGCCGCTGCCGCCCCGCCTGCCTCTCAGCCTCGAGAAGAGATGCCGTAGGACGAAAGCCCTTCACTCAGAACCATGCAGATGAGCGATCTGCCCCACAAAAGACACCCAAAAATATTAGGTGGTCGAAACTGACACAGTTTGGCACAGAGTGCGCCACAAGAAGGCCCTCCCCGCGCCCCAATCAGCAACCCGCAAATGGCGTATCGACTCGGCTGATCACACAAGACCCACAGACAACCGTGTAGAACGTAACCAAACACCCTGATCTTGAGATACAATCTCCCCTGCGGGGGGAGATACACACAACACGCCGAGTAGCGAAAAGCGGCTGGCAAAAAGCAGCCCGTCGGGGTGTGGCAAACACACAATTTTTGTCAAAAAAACACATTTTTAAGCACATGCATGATGCGTAAAAGTGTAGGAGTGCTTCCGACGACCTGCTTCTTTTCAGTGTGTCTTGCTATTTCGTGTTCACATGTGCTCCACACCCACATCAAAGCAGCAGGCTAGGGTGGTGGAAGCGTCAACGCATCATTAAGGAAGAAGGAAGCACGGTCGCTACGCTTTTTTTCTCCCAACAAGGTACTTGTCAGGCGGAAATGCAGCGATAGGGGAAGTGCTAGGTGCTTGCCGTCACACACAGTCTTATGCGCCTGCCAATCACACACCAACACTTCCGCAGGCAAAATTTTCTGTGTGTGTCGTGCGATCAACGAAAAACTTTTTCTCGTTTACCTTTCGTATTTCTTCACGAATGATCCTGCACGACTCCAGCTATATTTTCTCTCTAGTCCCAACGACAACCCTGGAGTGCGGAACGACCGGGGGAGGTTTTTTTTTTGGAGAGGGGGCTCGGTGCCTGCGCGCGTCCTGTCGTCCGTTCGTCACGACCGGGGGAGTGACGTACGCTGTGTCGCCCAAGGGCATTGTCCGGGGTGTGGCAAACACACAAAACACATTTTTTTCCTGATTCTCCTTGTGTAAACCACTCTACCATAAAACCCTGTGCCTGGAATTTTGACCGAGTTAGATAAAATTTTCAGTGCAATCCTTCAGCACCTCCCCCCTAGATTTTTAGGTTTTCTTGACCCAATGGTCGAAATCTGCGACATAGTGGAAATCCCGGGGACATGTCGAATTCGAAAATTTTGGGTCAAAAAACCCCAGGGGGACCCTTTGGTTTCACCCCCTGCTGGGGGGCCTGGTGGGCGTTCAGGTGTGCTGAGACCCTTCGGGTTCTGACAGAGTGCAGCAATGGTAATCAACCGTCGTGAACGTACTTTCGTGCCGGCATGGCTATCCATGGGCACCGTGGCATGTCGCCGCATCCGTCCCGATCAACAAGTGCCAGAGGTAAATCAGGAGTCCTGGTCCAGTGCAGGCACCTGCGCTGCAGATACCCAAGGGACTGTTGTGCACAAAAATGCACACGCAAGGACATCAACTGACCGAGGCAATGCACCTCGCAGCCTATCGATTCGATTCGGGGCACCAAGCCTCACGAGCTGGTCACGCGATACCAGGTTACTCTGCGTGGCATATTCCGTGCAGCCGAAATGGCTTGGGCAGCAGTGCACAGGAACTTCTGCTGCACTGCGACAGGACAACCCAAGCACGTGCCGCGTACATCCGGAGGTGAAGTTGGATGAGGAAGATCGGTGGCTTCTGGGAGGAAGAGGGCCACCGCGTCCACGTCGCGGATAGCACACTCAGCACACGAGCGGGCGTTGCATGAAATCCCCCATGTGTAAACAGGGGAAATCGGCCTTTTAGGTGATCCTGGTCAGGAATAAAAATTCCCACACATATTTTTCGACTTCCTGAGGCCAAAAACCGGTGTTCCTGGACCCAGATGTGACATCTGGATGACATAATAAAAATCCAGAGTGCCTTAGAGGCGCGCGGGACATTTTTTTGGGGGTCGTGGCTGGGGACCCCCTATTTTGGGGGATTTCCCGTAGGTGGAAAATGTCGATTTTCCAATTTTAAATCACTCTGGGGGCACCTGCGGGGCCATATTTTGCATTTTCAGACAGGGGACCTACACCCTACAAACCCGATTTTCGGGTTTTTTGACCATTTTTTGCCTTGTGCGAAAATGTGATATTTTTTGAACAAAATTCCAGGCACAGGGTTTAAAGAAACAGTCAGGGGGGGGTTAGGGGGCTGCCGTGAGAACGAGGAGTCGCTGGATGATGCCATGTGTACAGCGTGGCGGCAACGGAGAGAGAAAGATACGTGCGGAATTAGATGGTGATTTTATTCTTCTGGTGGAAGGTGTCATCGCTACGAAGGGGGGGGGGGGAATGGACAGTTGTGGAGCCTTTCCTCCTGTTGCTTTGTTGGTGAAATTTTCCGAGCTTTGTCGGGGGCGGGGGGGGGGGGGGGGAGCTGTTGGGGCGAAGACACCCATTCCCTTCCTTGATTCGCAGATAATATTTTATTGTGAATTTCGGGGGTGGGTATAAGCGGGAAAACACACATGAGAGGGAGGGGGGGGGCACTGCCGCAACATCACATACAACTATCATACAGGAGGGTTACACACACACACACACACATTTCACAGGGGTCTTCGATATCGGCAACCTATGGGAAAAGTTCAGCCAATTCTCCACCTAAAATACTACGAGAAACACTTGGCCTCTATGCTGTGAGTGTTGCATTGGACGCTTCCACCTGTTGAACGGGCTCCACCTCTTGCACTTTGAACCCCCCCCCCCCCCATATTTTTTTTTGATTTGACAACTCCGGTTTGGTGTACCTCGATGAGCTTACCTTACCTTGTCGTCGGACACAACATATCATCGTTGTCCCAAACCCCGTAACCCACGTGAAGTGGATCATCTGAAGTGCAGAATGAGGTGGAGCAGGTGGAGCACGAAACATAAGTAAACCATAGCAAGAGAGGCCAGCAGCAGTCCCGAGTCCATCGCGTTCCTCGTAGCATTTCCCGTACCACACAGGTGTGTTATGTGCAAAATACTACGAGAAACACTTGGCCTCTATGCTGTGAGTGTTGCATTGGACGCTTCCACCCAGGACCCTTAGGACCCAAGGACTTAGGGACGCCGCGCGAACGGTCTACTATTGAAGTGATCAGGCTCCGTCGCCCATCGTATGCATCCCTCCGATGGTAATGTACCGCTTTCTACGTTGTCACGAGCACCTTGTACGGAAAACGATCGAACCTCACTCGCTGAGGGGATCCGCCTGCCTCGGCCGTGTGCCGCCGTCGTGTGGTCAGCCTCGTGATTCTTGGTGTGCCCTATCGACAACATGCCTGTCTCTCCAGTTGCCGCACCCGGCGAGAGAGTTGATGCGTCTCAACCCGGCGAAACTAAGGGGGCAAAGGTTGCACACAGCCCCGCCTGTGCTGCAACCACCCGCTCTTGGCTGACCCCCGACGTCTGGTGCGTTTCCCACTCCGGGTATTTGAATCCTCACCCTGTACCTCTTCGGGATCCTCCATCCCCTGGGGAACCCTTCCCCTCGAGGCTTCTTCACGTCTCCGACATATTGGTGTGTGCCCACATGACCCTTCTTCCTGACATCCTCGATGTCGTTTTGCACCCCGGGCGATGCACTGAGACGGCCGTATCCAGGTAGTCAGTGGCCATGCCCAGCCCCTCAGCGTGACAGTCCTCTGGTGCGCTCCCAGCACCACCACCGCGACGCTCGTGCATATTCAGCCACCATGACCCGGCAGCTCTCGCCTGGGGACAGGGCTCAGCGGATCGAGAAATCACAGTCTGAAACTCGCCTCCCAGCTCCTCCGCAGCAGTCTACTGTCCGGCCGTCTTAAACTCTCGCCCTTCGGGAGCCCGGCCAACACCCGGTGCTTTCCGGCGTGATCTCGATCGCTCTGTGGCTCTCTGTGTCCTCTCCGGTCTTCGCTGGCTGCGAGCGAGTTGCGGGGTGAAGCCCAACGCGCCTCTTCATGGCGCACTGGAGACGCTGCATGGAGTGCCCAGGGGTAGGTGTGAGAGGTGCCGGCCCTTCTGGGTGAAAGAGGGCGATCGCGCGCACTGTCGTCTCCTGAACTCCGCTCGAGCGGTGGACAACACGTTCCTGCGGCCCCCTTCCCACTGGGCTGATCCCCACTGTACCTGCCCCATCGCCCGCCTCGTAGACAGCGCATCAAACGGAGGCCCTGTGGCCCCACGTGGCGTCGATTCAGTGGTAACGCCCGGACTCAGTGTGGAGGGCGTATTTCCCGGTGCGTGAGGAAATTCGAGGCCCTGGAGGTGTGGGCATGCCAGAAGGATTCTCGGAGTCGCCTTCTTAATGAGAGAGGTGAGTCCCCGCGGACCGGAGCTTGTCGCACGCTGCAGTCGCTGTTCGGGCTTGTCGAGTAGGCTGCTGGGTACTCGGGAAGACTGGCCGACTGCCCCCCAACCTTGTGGAATGATCTCGGCCCGCTGCCATGGCTGCGGTTTCGGTGGACCCCCTCAGCGGCGGCACCGCTGACACAGGCGATGCGGACGCGTCTCTCAGTCGCTGCTTCTTTTGCTCCCCGAGCAGTGCAGCTTGGGAGAGCGTCTCGGCTGTGTTGGATACCTGATCTCTGTGTATGTCCCACGGCACCTCGCAGGTGTCCAGTCAGCAGCTCCCCTTCCCTGCATGGAACTGTGAGGTCGTACGTCTCAACACCGGGCCACAGACGCCCGGAACTCCCCCTGACCCCTGTGAATAATGCAGGCTTGAATGTGTGTCCCCCGGCAGGGAGACTATGCTTCGACGGAGTATGCCCCGCTTGGGGCGTGTGCGGGCATCCGCTTGACGCCGGGGTGCGCGTAGTCGGCATTCGCGCAGATAAGCTGGGCACGACAGACGTGCCGGCTTCTCGGGGGCGTGTCCGGGGGCGTTGCATTGGTACACGAAAACTGTCGCCCTCGGAAAGCTCACGTCGCGTCACCGTGCTCGAGCTGGATCTGGCAGGCTGTGTGTGACAGGCCACCCTTCCGCCTTCAGGTGCCGTCGCTCGGGCAAAAAGGGTGTATTTCTCAATCAAGAGAGTATGCCCCTCACGATTGTGGCACGATTGTGTCTCCCCGGGTCAGGCTCGGTATTCCAGTCGAAAGCGTAAATGCCCCTCGGCACTGTGCTGGGCGGGGTTGTGTCTCGGTCAGGAGAGGAGGTGCCCCTCAGGCAAAATCCTGCGTCTCGCGGTCGGGAGTGAGTGCCCCTCGGCAGGAATGTGTCTCGGCCAGGTGTCCCTCAGGCAGGGAATGTAATGTCTCGGCCCGGTGTCCCTCGGGCATGAATGTGCGTCTTGGCCAGGTGCCCCTCAGGCAGGGTGCCCCGTAGGCGGAAGTGTATGTCGCGGCCAGATGCCCCTCAGGCAGGGTGCCCCGTAGGCGGAAATGTATGTCTTGACCAGGTGCCCCTCGGGCAGGGTGCCTCGTAGGCGGAAGTGTATGTCTTGGCCAGGTGCCCCTCGGGCAGGGTGCCTCGTAGGCGGAAGTGTATGTCTTGGCCAGGTGCCCCTCGGGCAGGGTGTCTCGTAGGCGGAAGTGTCTGTCTTGGCCAGGTGCCCCTCGGGCAGGGTGCCTCGTAGGCGGAAGTGTCTGTCTTGGCCAGGTGCCCCTCGGGCAGGGTGCCTCGTAGGCGGGAAGTGTATGTCTTGGCCAGGTGCCCCTCGGGCAGGGTGCCTCGTAGGCGGAAGTGTATGTCTTGGCCAGGTGCCCCTCGGGCAGGGTGCCTCGTAGGCAGAGGTGTCTGTCTTGGCCAGGTGCCCCTCGGGCAGGGTGCCCCGTAGGCGGAAGTGTGTGTCTTGACCAGGTGCCCCTCGGGCAGGGTGCCTCGTAGGCGGAAATGTATGTCTTGGCCAGGTGCTCCTCAGGCAGGGTGCCCCGCAAGCGTAAGCTGTAGGTATGTCGTGGCCAGGTGCCCCTCAGGCAGGTAA
This sequence comes from Rhynchopus euleeides, assembly GCA_963210315.1. NCBI lineage: Eukaryota > Euglenozoa > Diplonemea > Diplonemida > Diplonemidae > Rhynchopus > Rhynchopus euleeides. The sequence goes on from OY723276.1 coordinate 424,403, forward strand.
TGTCTCGGCGAGATGCCCCTCGGGCAGGAAAAATGCGTCTCGGCTAGGTGCCCCTCAGGCAGAAGTGGGTGTCTCGGTCCGATGCTCCTCGGCAAGATCGTGTCTCGGTCAGGAAAGTAGGAGTTGGATATCACTGACGTCACTTTGCTGCATCAGTATCGACCCATTTATCAGCACCCGACTGTTGCTCTTGGTCCCGCCTTTGTCAGCGCCTCTGTGACGGAACCTCCAGCTGAAGTATGCGTTTGGAAACCTTGAGCGCGATCAAGCGTGAAGCAGGTTTTCGGCGAGGCGCGGTGATAGTCTCGATGGCTGATGGGAATGTCCTCAATCCGCTGCGGCCACGGGCGCAGCGCTGTCCCGCTGTCACGTTCATAAGCGGCGGAGGACCACCTTGAACACCACGGCGTCATCATCCCCATCTTTTTGCGCCCCTCCTTCGTGCTGATCCCCCCGTGCACCTCGCCGTCATTTATTAGAACCAGTGCGTGGGGGTGTTGTTGTCCTCAACCGCGGCTTCGGCCCTCTTGAGACCTGACACGAGCATGGTGTGAGGGTCGTCTTCTCGGTCGGGATTTGGTGCCCCTCGGGCAAGATTGTGTATCTCTCGGTCGGGAGAGCGGGTGCCCCTCGGGCAAAATTTTTGTCTCGGTCAGGAGAACAGGTGCCCCTCGGGCGAGATGCTGCGTCTCTCGGTCGGGAGAGTGGGTGCCCCTCGGGCATAGTTTTGTCTCGGTCAGGATAACGGGTGCCCCTCGGGCAAAACTGCGTGTCTCTCGGTCGGGAGAGTGAGTGCCCCTCGGGCAGAATATTGTCTCGGTCAGGAGAACAGGTGCCCCTCGGGCGAGATGCTGCGTCTCTCGGTCGGGAGAGTGGATGCCCCTCGGGCAGAATATTGTCTCGGTCAGGAGAACAGGTGCCCCTCGGGCAAGACTGCGTGTCTCTCGGTCGGGAGAGTGGGTGCCCCTCGGGCAAAATTTTTGTCTCGGTCAGGAGAACAGGTGCCCCTCGGGCGAGATGCTGCGTCTCTCGGTCGGGAGAGTGGGTGCCCCTCGGGCAGAATATTGTCTCGGTCAGGAGAACAGGTGCCCCTCGGGCAAAACTGCGTGTCTCTCGGTCGGGAGAGTGAGTGCCCCTCGGGCAGAATATTGTCTCGGTCAGGAAACCAGGTGCCCCTCGGGCAAGACTGCGTGTCTCTCGGTCAGGAGAGTGGGTGCCCCTCGGGCAGGGTAGAATGCTGCGTCTCTCGGACGGTCAGATCGTGTGTCCCTCAGTCAGGAGAGGAGGTCTCGGTCGCTAAAAACGCGCCCCCTCGGGCAGAGTGGTTGTGTCATCGCTGTTGTGTCACACCAATTGCCTCTCGGGCGGTGTGTCTTTTTTGATTTGACAACTCCGGTTTGGTGTACCTCGATGAGCTTACCTTACCTTGTCGTCGGACACAACATATCATCGTTGTCCCAAACCCCGTAACCCACGTGAAGTGGATCATCTGAAGTGCAGAATGAGGTGGAGCAGGTGGAGCACGAAACATAAGTAAACCATAGCAAGAGAGGCCAGCAGCAGTCCCGAGTCCATCGCGTTCCTCGTAGCATTTCCCGTACCACACAGGTGTGTTATGTGCAAAAAATAAGGGGAAATGTGCCAAAAAAGAACACATCGTGTTTGGCACTGTGGCGACGACCCACACACACGTGAATCTTTGTGGAAAGCGTCAGTGGACACCTCGGCGAGGGCAGGCCGGTAAACCTGCCCTTCAAGCCCATAGGGAATCACGCCGCTCTGCCATGACACACACACACACACGCAAGCCCTCAAGACTCTTGGAGCGGCCTGACTATTTAGTGTCTTTGTCGCAGCAAGGGGGCGATATATACCGCTTTTTTATTGATTTCACGTGTCAGTGTTTGACTTTTTCGCAACTTCATTTCTTCCTTTTCTCCCTCTCCAACCCCACCCGTGACACCACCAGGGTTTAGCTAGCCCTGGTCCGATTATCCCCGGTTCTTCGCTGAAGAGACGCGGCCGGGGGGAGGGGTACGAAGAGTACGCGTCGAAACCGGTGTCACGTCGTGTTGGGAAATCCTTCGGGAGTGCGATACTGAAGGGGAGGTGCTACTGCCCGTGCAGGGCGACACCGCCTTAAAACTTCATAACCACACACAAACCCTCAAAATCCCCCAGGCCTGATGAGCAATCCCCCCTGCCTCATGTTGTGACTTCCTTTCTACCTTGCACAAAACATCCCATTTGCCCCTTTTCTTCCTTCGAAAGTGTTGTGACTACCCCCCCTTCCCCACCCCTCGGGAGTGCCACTCCTCTGGTGGTTAAAAGTGACCCGCCGTTGTGCCTTCGGCATCTGTTGCGTGTGCCGTCGTATGCTTCCTATGCACTAGTTATAGCTATCCGGGGGCGGTCTGCTGTCGCACCAGTGGGCTGCCCCACCTCTGCACCCTCGGTTTTTAAGATGTTCACCACAGCGGAGAATGATCCCCTTCTCTGTGGCGATCGAGCCAAGCTGGACGAGGTTCGCCTTCGGGCGAAGGTCATGTGGGCGGACAAAAGGTGCCTGCTCCTGAGACTCATCAGCAACCTGTTTCTTCCTTCAAGCCCTCAAGACTCTTGGAGCGGCCTGACTATTTAGTGTCTTCGTCGCAGCAAGGGGGCAATATATACCGCCTTTTTATTGATTTCACGTGTCAGTGTTTGACTTTTTCGCAACTACATTTCTTCCTTTTCTCCCTCTCCAACCCCACCCGTGACACCACCAGGGTTTAGCTAGCCCTGGTCCGATTATCCCCGGTTCTTCGCTGAAGAGACGCGGCCGGGGGGAGGGGTACGAAGAGTACGCGTCGAAACCGGTGTCACGTCGTGTTGGGGAATCCTTCGGGAGTGCGATACTGAAGGGGAGGTGCTACTGCCCGTGCAGGGCGACACCGCCTTAAAACTTCATAACCACACACACACACGGCCCAAATTTGCGCACAAACATACGACACGTCGACATTTGCATGGTGGAAGGACCACCCACGAGCACCCTCTGGCCCACTCTCTCGCAGATCTCTCACGCGAGGCAGGGGTTCTATGTGCCTATCGTCTGACAGCCTCTATTTCGGGAACTGTGCCCTTCTGAGAAGGGCTCACGTAAACAGGTCAACCCGCACTGGGTTGACCCTTGTGGGCCCTTGTTGGCCAGCCCTCGTCCCACTACCCCGTGGCGTGAGGGCAGGGTTCTTGTCGCCCACCTAATCTGACCAACCACGCTTCCATATTGACGTGCCTGCCGGCACGCCAAAATGGAAGCGTGGCAGGTCAATTCGTCGAAAAGGAAAGAAGAAGGGATCACGGCTGCCGCAATTTTATGTGAATATTCGTTGACCTAAAGCAAGCCTCGAGATTCCTGCCCAGGGTTGACCGGTATTCACCCAAGAGTTCTTCCCAGAGGCGGCTTTGTTGTAAGCCAGTCGTGCGATCGGCATACCACAGCAGTTGTTTTACTGATGCTTTTTGAATTTCGCCTTTTCTCCAGAATTGAACCGAACAGATATATATTACCCACATCCCCCTCCACCTCCCCACCCACCCCCCCCCCCCTCCTCGGCTGTACTTCATTGGGCACACGACCCGCCTCTGCACCTTCCGGTGGGAGAGAGCTGGCCGGGCCTCTCGTTGCTCGGCAGCCATTCCAGCAAAGTGAAAGACACAGGAACCCAACCGAAACCTGCCCCACCCCCCCATGCACCTCACCTGGAGTGCAGGCCGTGCCTGGGGTTGGAGGAAGGTTCGTTGGGAGAAACATTCGATTTGTCCGCTTAGAATTGATGAGGGGAGGGGGGTGAGGGAGGGAGAGAGGGATGTGTGGCGTGTCTGTGGGTGTGTTGACGACATTTTTTGAGTGCGCAGAGTGAGGCTGCGCGGGTCGTGTCCCACCAAAGGTGTGTGCGTGTGTGTGTGAGGTGTTATTTTTACGTTTTGGCACACTGGGGGGGGGGGCGGGGGGCATGAACGTTTTTTGACAGAAAACCGATGACCGTGTTTTCAATCGTGGAACCGTAGGTCCGGTGAGCTGGGAGCCCACCCCTTGGCGTCTGCACACGTTGTCAAGCATTCATGTTGGGTGTGGGTGTGGCCTTCAATAATAATGAAATCGGCATCACCGTCATAGTTCAAGCCTTCCGTAACACACTCGCTCTCCACACTCTTGCCGGATGCACGGCGCGAAAATACCGTTGCAACCTGGAGGGCAGGCGGGGGGGGGGGGGGGGGGGTTGCCAAAGTCGCAACAACATTCACGGTGGACTTCTGCATTGCGTGAGTAACTGTTTTCGCAGTCGGATTCGCAGGAGTACCTTGTTGAAGTATACTTAGGAAATGCAGGAGTATACTTAGGAAATGCAGAAGTATACTTAGGAAATGCAGGAGTATACTTAGGAAAATCAGTCGTAATACCACGAATTATAGGGGGACCCTTTTCGAATTTTTTTCTGGGTGGGTCCATTTTGCCTGTTTGAGGCCGATTTCGACGGAATTTCTGAGTTTTGAGCCCATTTTGGGCCCTAAAACGCCTCAAAACGCGTACGTGAATTTCCGTTTTTTTGGCCTTGGTGAATCCTCACCCCAAAGATGCCCCAAAAACATATTTCCCCAAAATCGGGTCCCAGTGGTCGGGAACTTCTCAGTGTCGACTCCCGCTCCCGAAAAGGGTTACCCTACCCCCGAGGGAGTCCACCGTCTCAGTGTGCGCTCAACGAAAGGTCGTCCGGAACTGTTCTCCCGCAGTTGCTGGACAGAGTCTACAATACAGCGAAAGGAGTACGATTTTTGATCCCGAATTCAACTATGCGGTTCCAAAAATTAAATACAGTTGTCCAACAAACATTGGTGGGGTAAAAACTAAGGTGGATTTCAGGATTTCTCAGAGCGAAGGTGGGTTATTACCCCATCAAAGTTTTTACCCCAGGGCAGCAGAACACAATGCATATTTGGGGTGATCAAAATCGCGTTTTTGACCCACACGCAACCGACACGGAACCTACACGGAACACCCCTTGCAGATTTTTCGGGAAGTAGGGCGGGTTGTTTTCTAGGGAATATGTTCACTCTTGTGCTGTCATTCTACTGCTTCCAGTGACTCCCGCGCAGCACTGGGTTCCGACCTGATGTCGGAGCGATCCAGTTCAGCCCGGAAGGAACAGATGTTCACTACCGTGGCCTCCGGCGGCAGGGAGGCACCGTCCCCCTTCCTGTAGTGCTTGTCTACAGGGGACACCGCTAAGTTTCGTCAAAGTTCACACTGTGTCGGTACCTGCTGTTCTGCTGATGCTGAGGAGAGAGTTGCGCTTTGCAAGACAGCCGTCCCCAACCCCCCGCCCCCTCCCACCACATTTCTGCAAAAATCTGCTTTGTGTTCTGTTGCCCTGGGGTAAAAACTAAGGTGGGTTTTAGGATTTTTTTTACCAGTTACGAGCGACGAAGCGGAGCGAAGTCGCGAAGTAACGAAGGAAATCGTATGACTGAAGCTTTATAAGGATCACCTTCATGCCACTTCACAGGGGCTTACACAGCCTTTGACACAGGAGTGTGCGCTCAACGAAAAGTAGCCCGGATCTGCCTTTTTGCAGTTGCTGGGCAGGGTGTTTCTCTTATTATAGCGAAAGGAGTACGATTTTGGAGCTAAGGTGGGTTTTTACCCCACCAATGTTTGTTGGATGACTGTACATGAAGTTCGGGTCGTTTTGTGGGCGAAATACAAACACTCAAGACATCATGGGGCGCTGGTGCGGACCACCCGCATCGACGCCCCATGTATTGCCATCTGAGTTCGCCCAACATGTCAAAGTTGGGCGAACTATAGGATGTCTGGGAATGGAATGAGCACTCCCATGTGGCTGCCTGCGCCCTTGTGGAAGTAGAGGAGGTCAGGAATCTGTGGGAAACCAGTACTCCTGCTGGCGCTCGTCGTGTGTGTGGAGCATCTGTAGACGCCCGGCACCTCAGCCATCTTGCCCCCGCGCAAGCTCTGCCTGGCCGTGGAAGAGGATTGCCACTCGGTCTGAATCTGGACTCTCTCTCGTGATGGCACTGAATAACCGTGCTTCATGCCACTGAGAAAATCGCGAGGTTTCGCCCCCCGAATTCACTCATGTGATCCCAAAAATCAAGCAAATGAGGTTTGCCTCCAAATCGGGGTTGTGGGGAGAAAATTGGCCAAATGAGGTTCGGGTCGTCTTTTGTGCGAAATTCAGACAAAACTCAAGTATTCAAACGCTATACCTACCCCAACCGCAACCCCACCCCCTGCCTTCTGCCCCCCCACCCCTGTGCAAGGTCATGTGCCCCATCCCATTGGGAAATTTCAGGTGACCCGATGATAGGGATGTACCCCGAGGGTCTACCTGCAGGGATCCACTTTTTGCTATGCCTGCATTGCTGCTGTTTGCGCTTCTCGCCTCCACACACCACCCTGGGGGGAGGGACAGAGGGCGGAGGGGGCTACACACTTACACAACCGATCCGGTCAAACAATGCCACGTCATCCCCATTGGGGTCCTGGACCGCGGCCTCTCTCCCAGCGAATTGGTGTCGTCATCAGGCAGGCTAAGTAGTTGTCTACACAGGACATTGGTTTTAAGGGGGGTCTGAGTTCTGCGGAACTGGCTTCAAGGGACGCCCCCTCGTAATGACTGGGTGGATGGAGCCAAGTAATACCAGGTGGTCGGACACCGGAACTCTCGGCATTTATTAGTCGCGGGAACTGTGTCCGTGTGGTAGGTGACCCCTTCCGATTCCACTGATTCCACTCTTGAACATGTAGTGTTGAAAGATACTTGGTGTTCTGATGTTTTACAGGGTACTTGACAAAGGAAAGAGGGTGGTCAGTCTTGTGATCCACCCTGAATCCTTCCTGTGAGCAGCAGATCCACAACACCTCGACTTCTTTCAGCGGCTGTATTGATATTGCCTGACACAGCAAACATGATTCAATTGGAGGAACAAGCCTCGTACACCAGCGGCCCAAAAGGTGGATTTCATGTATGGTTTTAGGATTTCCCTTACTACTGATGGTGTAGAGACTACAAAGCCTGACCTGATGACGCCGCCATGAACCTGGGAGACACGCCGCGTGAGAAGGGACCTCGGTGCGGGGTGGCGTGAAGATCCTGCCTGAGTGCCCTCGTCGGGACCCGCGGTAAACCGTGGCGTTCCCCCCGAGGCAAGTCCAGGACGAAGGTTGCAGATAACCGCTGCACCACTTCGTCCGAAAGGAGCTCACAGGATAGGGGAACTGCCCACACCCCACTCACGACAGCGTATCCGAAAGGTGCACTGCGCGTGTGGTGGCGGTGTCGGGTCCAGACCCACCTCGTTCCCCCATGCCCGTCAGTTGTTGCCCCTGCAGGGGTGGCTGCTGTCTGGCATGGGGGGCGCCCTCCCTGCCTTGCAAGGGAAAATGTAGAACGGCATGCTGCCCGTTTCTTCATTTTTCACCTTGCCTGGTGGGGGGGAACCTCTCACGAGGCAAAAAAGAGGAACGGCATGCTGCCCGTTCCCTCATTTTTGCCTTGCGTGACTCCTGGAATGCAGAAGTATACTCCTGCATTTCCTAAGTATACTTCTGCATTGCGGAAGTGGTACTCCTGCGAATCGGAACTCTTGAAAACAGTTACTCACGCACTGCAGAAGTCCACCGTGTTGGCCATTTTTTCGACAGTTTTCACCCTGCGGTGCACAGCCCCAGAGAGGCCGCAGTTCAATCTAAAGTCTGCCAGGGCCAGCCGACCCATCATCATTTAGAGGCCCTTTGCCGGCTACCCTCCTCAAGAGGGCGACCTTTGTGCACCAGGGTGTGATCCTGAAGATGTCGGGTCTGCTGGCCCCAAGTGTTTGCTTTGTTATTCACCTCCTGCAATCACATGAATCTACCTTGGCGTCCACAATCCCGGGCTAGGCTACTGCCTGCACAGGCTCCAACTGCCCCATATTCTTTTTAGAACCCGTCCCCCTCGCTGTGGACGCTTCCACACTCACACGTGAATACACCGGCAGCAGTGTAGGAAACGACCCAAGTGAACCCTGAGTGGACCCTGGACTCGGTGCGATCCGCACACCCACCTGCCGGAGGCCTGCCGCTACGGAGCAGCAGAAGGAACTGTTTGGCACAGAGGCGATCGCTCCGCTCGCAATACGCCCAAAATGAACTCCGCGGGCTGGCCTTTTCGGCAACGCCGTTGCTCGTTTATTTCATTTTCTTTCGACAACAACAACTGGGCGGTGGTATGTGCACCCCCTTTCCAGGCCGAGCGGGTGTGGGCCCAAAAGAGACAGCCCGCATTGTGCGGTTGTCGGAATTCAGCCGCGCAATACCCACTGCCGGGCAACGCGCCGTTGTGGCAAGCCGTACCCACAGAATACACGGCGTGAAAGTGGCAGCCTCGAGCTTGAACTCTCAGCTTCAGGCATCCGATTTCGGCACTGCTTGGATTCCCTACCCAGAAAGTATATGCACAATTGGGGGTGGGGGGTGGGCGGGGTGTGCCTGACCCAGGAAGGGGCAGGCAAACACAGCCACAACTCCATTTCCCACCAAACGGCCCTTTCAATGTGCAGCATCACACTTCGTTCTACTTCTTCACACGCAACCGCACTTCTTCCATTCCCCCAAGGAGACCCGGCGTGAGACCACCCGGTGGCACGGGCTGACTCTCTTCGGGTGCCTCACCCGGAAACCCTCGGGGACAACAGAGAAACCATAGTGCGGGGGTGTTACTTCCAAAAATATCGACAGAGTTGGCATTTTTATGAAGACGTACTCGGTGTGGGGGGGGTGGGGGGTGGGAGGAAAGCGTCGCTTCGTCAGGGCCCACTCACTCACTCACTCGCCGGACCAACACCCACCCCACCTTCACGCAGGCGAGGTGTGGAAGCGTCGATGCATGAACCGAACCCAAGTGAGAGGGGCCAGCGGCTTTATCCTCCGAATTGGCGAAAGATGGGCGCAGGTGATGAAAGACGGCAGTGGCAGCAGTGCATTCGCAGATATACAGCAAGAGGAGAGAGAGAGAGAGAGAGAGAGAAAGAGACATTGTGTTTCGATCTTACCCCTCAGGACCAACCCCCTCCCTGCTGGGTAGGCTGTCAATTCAACTGAATGGGGGGGCGGGTTCTGAAGGGCTCTTTCGCTGAAGCGGTACACAAGCAGTTCACGGGGGGGTTTTTTTTTTCACCCACTTTTTTTGTTTGGCGCACAAACAACGCCTTATCTTTTTTTCGAAAATAACAAAAAGAAACGCCACAACGATTATTGCCGAGAGCTTGCCGCTTACCAATAATAGCGAGGGGTCCCTGAAAAGACCCCAGTGTCCCACCGGGTTTCTTTTGCGAGGGGGGGTGAGGGGTTCGTTCGTGCCCCCTTTGTTGAGATGTTGCTTCGCCACACGTGCACTTTGATAGCGAACAGAGTGGCCCACCAGACGCGTCAGCACAGCCAAGAAGAAACACGCGCGATTCCTGCACACAACACCGTGCCCTCGGTCAGGGTGGTTTTTTTTCCTGCGTGCGGAGAACCGGATGGCTAGTGACCCGCAAGCAAACAAACAAACAAACAAATGAATCAGGCAGAAGCTTGCCACTCGGGGCACGTTTGCACAAAAGCCAGATCGATAGGGGAGGTCGGGTTCCGTTCTTTCTCGGCTGATTAGGCTTCACGTGATGACACGTTCTTACAAAAGTTCGGAAATGCTGGATCCCTGAAGAGGGGCGGTGTAGATCCCGGATACCAGAACTGAACGGCGCCATTCTGCGAATGGTCGTCTGCAAAAAATACAGCAGCAGTCTCTCGAGTCTTCCTTTCAGATGATTTTTGCATTGATCGCTTCCACCTCAACCCGTCACTCGTCACTCGTCACGCGTTTTTTTTCTCGCTGGCGCTAGTGATGTCGGCTGGCAGAAAAAACACACAACAAACCCCCCCCCCCCCCGCGTGTCGAGTGACCTTACCTGTCTGAAGTACAGAAAATGTGTCGGGTTGGGTGGAGCATACACACACACATACACACAAGCCCTCAAGACTCTTGAAGCGGCCTGACTATTTAGTGTCTTCGTCGCAGCAAGGGGGCGATATATACCACCCTTTTTATTGATTTCACGTGTCAGTGTTTGACTTTTTCGCAACTTCATTTCTTCCTTTTTCTCCCTCTCCAACCCCACCCGTGACACCACCAGGGTTTAGCTAGCCCTGGTCCGATTATCCCCGGTTCTTCGCTGAAGAGACGCGGCCGGGGGGAGGGGTACGAAGAGTACGCGTCGAAACCGGTGTCACGTCGTGTTGGGGAATCCTTCGGGAGTGCGATACTGAAGGGGAGGTGCTACTGCCCGTGCAGGGCGACACCGCCTTAAAACTTCATAACCACACACAAACCCTCTATTCCCCCAGGCCTGATGAGCAAACCCCCCTGCCCCATGTTGTGACTTCCTTTCTACCTTGCACAAAACATCCCATTTGCCCCTTTTCTTCCTTCGAAAGTGTTGTGACTACCCCCCCTTCCCCACCCCTCGGGAGTGCCACTCCTCTGGTGGTTAAAAGTGACCCGCCGTTGTGCCTTCGGCATCTGTTGCGTGTGCCGTCGTATGCTTCCTATGCACTAGTTATAGCTATCCGGGGGCGGTCTGCTGTCGCACCAGTGGGCTGCCCCACCTCTGCACCCTCGGTTTTTAAGATGTTCACCACAGCGGAGAATGATCCCCTTCTCTGTGGCGATCGAGCCAAGCTGGACGAGGTTCGCCTTCGGGCGAAGGTCATGTGGGCGGACAAAAGGTGCCTGCTCCTGAGACTCATCAGCAACCTGTTTCTTCCTTCAAGCCCTCAAGACTCTTGAAGCGGCCTGACTATTTAGTGTCTTCGTCGCAGCAAGGGGGCGATATATACCACCCTTTTTATTGATTTCACGTGGGGGCCCTCGCTACCAAGTGTGACTGAGTGAGAAAAAGTGAGAAGTCAGCCATGTTTGGCTGAACACTGACGACTCGTGACTCACAGTGACTCGTAGCGAGGACCCCCCGTAAAAAGTCAGTGTTTGACTTTTTCGCAACTTCATTTCTTCCTTTTCTCCCTCTCCAACCCCACCCGTGACACCACCAGGGTTTAGCTAGCCCTGGTCCGATTATCCCCGGTTCTTCGCTGAAGAGACGCGGCCGGGGGGAGGGGTACGAAGAGTACGCGTCGAAACCGGTGTCACGTCGTGTTGGGGAATCCTTCGGGAGTGCGATACTGAAGGGGAGGTGCTACTGCCCGTGCAGGGCGACACCGCCTTAAAACTTCATAACCACACATACACATATGTTCACACAACACAGGGCAAACCGCACAAACGTGTTCACACATCCGGCATCCTATGCGAAATACCCGCCGCTCCCCGGGAGCTGTTGCGGGAACCATCTGCTCTTCCGACCCACCGAGACTCTTGCCGTATTTTCTCTACCACACGGGGTGTGTTTTACCAAAAAAAAAGTGTCGCCCCTCTCCTTCGGGCCAGTGGTGGCCACTTCTAAAAAATATCGCAGCATTTGATTGTGCCGCAATCCACCTGATTCCCCAAACACCGCCAAGCTCAGGTCTGACCAGGTGGATTGTAGACTCGGCTGCGAAACGAGTTGAATGAAACATACATGAACAGTGCACGAAGCGAATTGCCTGAAGGCCCGTCACGCGCACCCACAGGACACTCAATACCGAGCCACCCAGCCAACCCGAACACACCCACCTGCATAGTGCAGCAAGGCTCAGAGACATTCCAAGACCTCCTTCTGGCCTGCGTGGTGTGCCTCGGTGGCTGTTGGAGGCTCGGCAAGAACACTCGCCGTCCCTTCTTCTGAAGGTGCAGGCCATCACCCGCGTCTACGGGACCGTGGGCTCTGAACAGGAAGTGCTGTGGTATGAGAGTGACTGCCGGACGCAGGACGGGGTACAGCATCTACAATATAGACACACACCATGCCTGCAGGCATGTGGGTACGTGGGGTTTCATTTGTGAAAAGTGTATGCGGTGCATCATCTGAATGAATGAGAATTGAGAGGGAGCCGCTGAAGGCAGTTCGCCCACCTACGCTTGCCGCCACGGGCCTCCGCTAAACCGGAGTGACATGCGCCACAACGCACTTTTCTGCAGCGAGAGCGGTGGCAGAACCACACCACAGAGGGCCCAAGAGCGGCAGCGGCAGCGACAGATCTGACGGCAGACGCTTCTTTCCAGCCCTCCGTTTGAACGTTTTTTGAGCCTGCCCCTGGCGGGGCCCCCGCCAGACTGAGACGCTGCCTGCACGGCCCGCCTGCAGACACAGCACAGCACAGCACGGTGGCGACACGACTGACGCGAGGGGCGGGGCGCAGCCCTGCCAGAGCAGAGGTGCCGAACGTGGATGCAGCACCCCAGCACGATGCCCCTGCAGTGGCAAGGGGCAGCAGCAAGGCCTGTGCAGCTGGCCAGGGTATTTTGATTGTGCTGCAGGGGGTGCCAAAACGAAGCACCACCACCACCACCACCACCACCACCACCCCACGTTTCGCAGCACAGAGGCACATCATGAACACGCGATGGAACGGGCAGGCCCTGCGGAACGCTGCGTGCGGCCATCAGAAGCCCTACCCATCAGAGGTACATCGATGCACGCTCTTCGTCGAACACGCTGCTGAGCACTTCGCCAAACGCTTCGTCAGCAACCTCGCGGTGCTGCATGTCGTGCCGCGGCCGCTGCAAGCTCTGCGATGGGGAGTGGGGTGTGGCATGTGGCGGGTGGTGACGCAGAGAAGTGGGGCACTGCAGTTCAGGCATGGGAAGTGGACATATCGAAGCACACACACACACACACCCCTCCACCTCCGGAGTGCAGAAGGTGCCCCCCCTGCAACGCAAGGCACCCTGCTTCGAGGGAAATACACGGCATACCACCAGGTTTGGATTTGCCGAAAGCGTGCGTGCGATGGAATCCAGCTCAGACTCTGTGACACGGTTGACCAGAGCCCCGGTGCCGAGGGTGTACGTCTGCTTGCCCCACTCCTCCACAAAATACTTCCAGAAGTTGGCCGAGGTGTCCGCGGTGGAAGGGTAGTCGAGCGGGTCGCTGGAGGGCCCCCTGTGCCCCCGCCGGCTCCGGCTGGGGCGGGGGTAGTGGTGGTGCCGCGGCCCCGCCACCGCCCCGCTGACATACGACCCTGCCGAAGACCCGCCGTCGTCGCTCCCGCGATAATCAGGCAACCTACCCCCCGGCCGCCCCGCCTCACCCTGCCGCGACGGCCCAGACTGCATCGCAGACAGCTCCTTCTGCAGGTCGTCCAGCCTCTTCGCAGACGTGTGCGACTCCGGCTGCTGCGGTGCCGAGCGCTGGCGCGGATGGTGGTGGTGGTGGTGGTGCTCCTCCGGACCCCCCCGCCCACACGTGGGGCACTCTGCATGCTGGTCGCCCGACAGGATGCGGCGCACCGTGTCGTCATCGAGGGTGTTGAGGATTGCGGCAAAATGGTTCAGCCGCTGCAGCTTCTCTGCAGACAGGCCCTCCAGCCCACTCACACGCACAGGCATTTCGGGCTGCCGATCGACAAACGGGGGCGCTTCATACAGCTGCGGCTGGGGCTGCGGCATCATCTGCTGCTGCGGAACCGGCTGCGGCATCTGCTGCACAGGGGCTGCCTGCGGCGGCAGTGGGGCTGCCTGCTTGACAGGCTCCGGCAGCTTCTCGATAAAGATAATGTCCTGTGCCGACAGGCCCTGCTCCTGTGCCGTCCTCTCTAGGTCCAGCACACGTCCCTGGGGCCCGCCTGCCCGCAGGCGGTAGCCGGGGAGGCCAGCACCGACCTTATACGTCCAGCCCATGGTCTTCTTCAGGTTGCCCAGCTGCTTCTCGAAGCCCAGCTTCTTGCGTGGGTCGACGCTCCACGGCGGGATGCCGCGCTGGTTGGCCCCGCCCAGCATGGCCCGCACAGCAGCATCGCCCTGCACCTGCAGGAACATTGCTGTGGCACGGCACCCAACAAGGGGTGCAGCCGGTGCCTGGTTATGGTGCGTGTGCGTCAGGTGCAGCCTCCAAAGCAGGCAGTGGGAGATGCCCTGTCCAAAAGGGGGCGTGGACAAAGCGCTGTGGGGGAGGCGGGTGTGGGTGGGGTGGGGTGGGGTGGGGGTCGGCTGGCAGTCTGGTACAGCGCCCTCGCTCGGTGTCAGCTGGCTATGGTTGGTCTGGTGTGCAGCGGGGGGGTGTCGGTGCCGGGGCAGTGACCCCAGACGCTGTGGTGCAGCAGGGCTGGGCGTGCGGCAGTGCGGACGGGTCGCGCTTCGGGAGAAAGGGCTGCCAGCAAGGGCAGGGAAGGAGGCCAGGCAGGAGAGCACTGGGGTGCAGCAGAGGGAGGGGGTGCAGCAGCACCGGTGGCCTGCCGGACGCACGGCAGCCGTCTGGCGGCACGTGGTTCCGCACGGCACGTGTCGCCTGAGGTGTGGCATCACAGCAGGGCACGGAGGGCGGCTTGCAGGAAACGATCAAAGTAGAACAACAGCAGCAGCGTGGCTGGGATCCAGACACGCCACACACATGAAATGAGAAGTCTGGGCTCTGTTTGTGTGCACGGGTGAGGTGGTGGTGTGTGGCCTCTGTTGGGGCGGTGGCCTTGTGGTTGCCGTTGCAACACACTGCCATGTATTCCGCGTGCTTCGACAGAACAAACAGCTTTCTCGACAAACAGATCTGACATGACAAGAAAATCAAACGTGGTTGGCACGCACACACACGCAACAGCTTCCTGAGTAGCAGAGGGACAGCAGAGACGCTACAACAGCGGCAGGGAACCGGGTTGTGGCACAGCACCTCTGCTGGTCATGCTCCAGGGAGCTGTGGAGCTGCACAGCACATTGGGTGCAGGCAAGAGGGAAAGGCAGAGGGAAAAGACAAAAGGCCGCGTGCAGCATGCGATGTGGCACTTGCAGCGGCAGAAGAGAGGAATCACTGATACTGACACACTCACAGCCGGGTCAGCGTCACATTCTGCACAATAAAGTTGTAGTGGTTGATGGGGCGGAAGGTGTAGCTGGAGCGGGCAAACCCACAGCACTGCGTCGACACCATCGCAAGGCTGCCGTTGTGCATCCACGCGGGCGGGAAGACGGGGGTGTACGCACCACGCGAGTCATCCGACAGGTGCCAGTTGTCGTCGCGGAAGAAGACGGAGAAGGGTCCCCACGGTGTCGGGCTCTCCACCAGCAGCAGCTGGGTGCGCTGCCGCACCGTGCGGCCGTAGCTCTCGTCGCCCGTGTGGTCGGGGCACGGGTTCCCGTCCATCGACACCCACGCCCAGTTGGCGAAGACGTAGCGCCCCAGCCCCCCGTGCCAGTTCACCTGCCGCACGCTCGTCATCAGCGGGAACTCCAGCACAGGCTGGGCGATTGTGCTGTCAGTCGTCCACGCCACAGCCCCGTCGCTCTGCAGCCCCATGTAGAACTGCCACGCCGACCGCACCAGCAGCTGTGTCTTCAGCACACGCCCCAGCAGCACCACGTCGTTGTTCTCGAAGAAGGCGGAGTCCCCGTTCGCACACGGGAAGTAGGCGTAGACGTACCCGTCACGCGCCTCGCGGTTGTCCTGCCCGTGCTGCAGGAAGCGCGGGGCCGACAGCCGCCCAGGGAAGAAACCCGTCGGCGTTGCCGTCAGGTTGAAGGTCACCCCGCGATCCACGCGTGCCCGTAGCGCTGCCTGTTGAACACGTCGTCGTCCCCGTAGTTGAAGCAGGACACAGCCCAGTACAGCACACCGTCGATGCTGATCACGGACGAGCTCTTCATGTTGGGGACCCCTTCCTGGAACCACGCAGGGCACGCCTTCACCGCCTCCGCGTTGCGCACCGGGATGCTGTCGCCCTGCAGCGACACGCCCTGGCACTCCGGCTGCTGCGGGTCCTGCCCAGGCACGGCAGAGCAGTTCATCGCCTCCGGCCCGGACGCCGTGATGCGGAAGAACGACGGCAGCGGCGAGTTCGTCGCCGGGCGCGACCCCGTCTCCGGCTGCTGGTTTTCCCCCGCACCCGTGTACTGGCTCCCGTCCGCACCCCACGTCGTCGGGAACTCGCCCCCGTCAATCCCCAGCACAAACCCGTCCTCGATTGTGGCCTGCACCAGCGTCGACGTCTCCACGTGTGCCGGCATCCGCCGCCCCACAATCTCCCCAGAGGTCGTGGGTGTCAGCCCGTCGATGAACGCGCAGCACGGGTTCTGTGCCGACGTCCCCGCACCGCAGTGGTCAGGTGCGTTCGACGTGTAGAACGCAAACGCGATGCAGCTCCAGTCCCCGCAGCACGCACGTGCACAGTCCTCGTGTTGGACCACAGGTACTCTGCAGGCAGTGCGGGGTCGCGCTGGCTGTCGTTGGAGCGTCGTACATCACTGCCGCGAAGCAGCGCGAGTCCACGTGGTGCCGCGGGTCAATCAGGCTTGCGTCGAAGGGCTGGCCCAGCGCACTGAGCGCCACTAGCAGGCTTGCGTACATGGTGCCCGACGTGGCAGTGTCGAATCCTGTTGCATGATGTGGTGTGTTGCAAGGGTGTGGCTTAGCGACAGCAAGCAAGCAAGTGCAGGCAACATGGGCAGGTGGTGGGCATGTGCTTGGGGCTGGGGTTGGGGTTGGTGTGTGGGAGGGCGGGTGGGAGGGGGCGTCACTCGTATTCTGGTTCACAGGCCCTTCAGCAAGAGGCGCTGCACGGCGGGGCAGCGCGATGCCACCCCAGCCTGGTAGCCTCTTTCTATAGCACTGAAGCACAACCAACAGACCTGTGGCACTGAGTGGATGGCATGGCCCAACTGGGCTCGCTGCCGCAATCAATGTGGAGTGGACAAGAAAGACAAGGCAGCACAGAGCTGCCAGAACGGAAGGTTGTTGAACAGCAAATGCAAAGAAATATATCCGGTTTGACAGAAATAGTTGAACCACCTGACTGTGACCCCGCTGATGTAGAAGATTGCCTCTTTGGCAGAGGGTGCACAAGTGTGTCAGGTGTACAAGGCGGTGCTTGGGTAAAAAGAATCGTGGGAATGGGAAAAATGGGTGTCACAGCCTGACGACGCACAGAAGCGCTGCAGCTTGCACAGCCCTTATGAACATGTGCAGTGCATTGCCTGCCTCTTTGCTGTAGGCATCAGACAGATGCATCAGATCCACGTCGTGGTGAGATCAGATGCGCTGTAAATCAAGGGAGGAAGCTGTTTGGTGGAATGGCGCGTCATGGTGAGACGCATGGAGAAGAGAAGGAAAGACGACTGGGGTGAAGAAAAATAGACTGTTTGCACATGCACATGCACATCAGTGAAATGAACAGAAGGCTGTGTGCGCCACATAGGAACATCACATCCCGTTCATCTGGATCTGCTTCCACGCCTCCGCAAAGTGCTTCGAGAAGGACTCCTTGTTGCGCGAGAAGTCACGCACGATGTTGCGCAGGCGGTTGTCCTCACGCATCACCATGTCGATCGGGAGCATGATGAACTTCAGACCCGGGCCCCCCTTGTACTGCAGGTCGGTGCCGCGGCTCTGCCCGGTCCACTTGCCCCACGCACCGTTCTCCAGGTTGTAGTAGTACTCGTTCCCGAACTCGTAGTTGTTTGTCGTCCACTGCCCCTCGTTCCCGCTGATGTCCTTGTGCATCGCCCCGAAGTTGTGCGCACCCATCAGGCTGACCATCTTGTGCAGCGCGTTCTCGTCCTTGTCGAGCGAGATCCCGATCTGCTCGAACTTGTCGAAGAAGTACTGCAGCGTGCTGCGGTGCGGGAACCGGTCCTCCCCGAAGTGCTTGATGGGCATGCGCTCGTTCTCCGTAATGCACTTCGACTCCAGCTCCGACGGTGCGACGAAGTCACGCCTCCCCGGCTTGAAGTGCAGCTCCGGGCTCCCCATGTACTCGAGGGCCGTGTTCCCCGCCAGCTGGTACAGGTCGGCGTACGTCACGAAGGGGTGCGCCTTCTTCACCTTCTCGAGCTTCTCGGCAGCCACGTCCAGCCCCTTGTTCTCCCCCAGCTTGTGCTCGGGACCGCCCGGCCGCAGGCACCCGCCCAGGCTCCCGCCGATCGGCGTCAGCGCAGGGTTGTACTGCGCCATCGAGTGCCACGCCATGCGCACCAGCAGCGGGCGGAACGCCTCCTCCTCACCCTCGATCACCTCCACAATCGACTCCACCACAGGCTTGTACTCCGTCACCGCCTCCACCACGATGCCCCCGCCCGGCTTCGTCAGCGGTCGCGTGATCTTCGTCTTCTCAAACGTCACCGTCTCCTTCCCGTACTTGTTGCAACCGTACTTCCCCCCGTACTTGCTCCCCCCATAGTTCCCGCCGTATTTCCCTCCATACTTGCTGGTGTACTTCCCGTATTTACCGTACTTGCTGTACTTCCCGTACCGCCCGTACTTGCTGTAGTGCCCCTCGCTCGCCCCTGCCAGCAGGGCCACCACAAGCACAGTGCTCAGAAGCAACTGCATCGCCTTCCCGGCTTTTGTGTTGTGTGTCTTATGACTCGCGGAACAGAACCTGCGGGTGGGGTGGGGTGTCGGGCTCTGCTGCACACATCCCAACACGCACAGCACATAGATCGCTTGGGGTGGCATGGGGTGCTCCTCCCTGCCGCAGGGCCACACCACTGTCCCTTGCACACTCACCTGCCTCCTGGCTGAGACTCTCTGCATCTCGACACCCCCTCTCACTGCCTCACACGCCTCCCTCAGCCCAACAAGGCCGGTTCTAGCTCCCCCCCCCCCTCCTTGCACTACGTGTCATAGCGCCACCAGTGCCACACACCTGCACCCCACCCCCAAACGCTTCAGCTAGACCCCGATGGTGCTCTCGGGGAAACGCTTTGTACAGGGCATACTCGGGGTCAAACTACAATTCCGCGGCATGCGACTCTGCCAGAACAAGATATTTCGCACCAGAGGCACCTCCACACGACCCGTCCTGACGAAAGACGAGCCTTCGGTGACACAGACACACACACTTTTTGCTAGCTTGCCACACCCTCCTCCCCAGGCAGCCACCGATACTTCCCCAGAGATAGAGACAGCGAGAGAGAGGCCGCGTGTGTGTCTTGTGCACCCCACTCCCCCCCCCCCCCACCTTTTCCGTTCCTCACCACACACACACGCAGGCGGACACTCTAAAACAAACCCCACCCTCCCGCCTCACCCCACCTGCCTCTCTCTCTGCATGAGAACCCCATCTCTCACACACCGCCACCACCTAGAAGGATACTGAGAAGCTGAGAAGCAAGCCCGCGGACGTCATCGGGGTTACCGGGGGCCTGGAGCGGAGCTATGGCCGCCACCGCCTGCGCAATATCCGCATCCCCGAGCGCGGCATCCCCTGATTTCCCGAGAAGAGATCCCAGGAGCTTGAGCCCGGCGAACCCGGCGGGGTACGCCTCCCGCGAGGCACGGAGGCAGACCGGGAGCAGCGAGGACACCACTTCGTCGTCCACACGCCCCTGCCAGTGGAACACCGTGTTGAAGAGCAGGTCCAGGCGGGCCCCGCCCACAGCTCCCCCGCCTTGCACACACCATGCCACCACCGCACGGCTGAACCCATTCGGCACGCCGCCCGGCGACATCTCTGGCTTCGCGAGATATGACAAAGCCCCGGCAAGCGACGCCTCACCGAGCAGCGCATAGAAGGCGTTGTCCCCTGCAGCAGCAGCACTGCCACCACCACCGAGGTAGCGCAGGAGGCCCTGCTTCTGGGAACTCCCCCCGGCACGGCCTTCGCACGCCTCCGCGGCGCAGGCGAGGGATATGGCATCGTGCACCGCCATCACCACGCGGGGCTGCTGGGCAAACCGCCTGTGGAACACCGCGATGCCCCCAGCCCCTCCCTCCCCCACCCCGCACAGCACCTCGACGGTGCGGAGCACGATGGCCTGGAGAAGGGCGGCACCACCACCACCCCCTCCTCCTCCTCCACCCGCCGCACACCCCACCATCAGCGCCACGGCACCTCTGCAGGCCAATGCGACGGCGCACTTCACTCCGTCTGTCACAGGGGTGTCTGCCGTGCTGCCGGAGAGGCACGCTTCGACATAACGCATCACCTCCGGGAATGCGGCTGCTGCTGCGTGGGTCGGGCCGGCTCCGCCGGCGGGGCAGAGGCACGCCGGGAGGCAGCGCGGGAGGAGATCCGCATACAGCTCTGCGCTGCCTGGGGGAGCTGCCGGGCGGCGCGCGGCACCTCCGCGGGCGCAGCGCGGCAGCGCCGCGCCCGCGGATGCGAAGAGGGCCTCGCGGAGCCCCGGGGGGGCACCCAACACCGCGGCGCGGGGGAGGGCGCGGCAGATCAGCAGCGCGGCGAGGTGGGGGAAGACGGCGGCGCCTGGGGCAGGCCCTGGGGGGGCGGCAGCGCCAGGGGGCCCACCGCTCCCCTCACTCCCCTCACTGCTCTCGATTCCCTCGCGGAGCCTCTCTGAAAGGGGTGCGGCGAAGAGGGGGAGCCCTGCGCCACGCGCGGCAGACACAGCGCTGCACACCACCCCGACAACCGACTCCTGATCCGGAGTTTCAAACAGAATGGAGCAGAGCAGCGCTGCCCGGGTCGGGTGCCTGCAGGCGAAGGGATAGGCGGGTGTGGCGGTGGGGGCGGCGGCGGCTGGGCCCTCCACTGCGGCAACCCCTTCCGGGACCCCCCAGCAGGTCACCGCCGCGCCCCACTCGGCGCAGAGCGCCTTGCCTGCGGAGAGAAGGAAGGCGCAGCTGTCGCGGTGGTGCGGTGGCGCGGAGGGGTGGGCTGCGGAGGTATCGGAGGCGGACAACACGGCGCGGGCGTACATCACAATGTTCCGGGGGGACACCGAGGAGGGATCCATGCCGAAAGGCGCGGCGGCGGGGTGGGGTGCCGGCGAGGGCGCTGCTGCCGCTCCCCCCTCGCCCCCCCCCTGGTAGGCCACCCCCGCCTCCCGGCTGTGCCTCAGCAGCAGCGCGGCCAGCTCCGCGGGGAACGCCACCCCGCATCGGATGTTGTGCCGCAGCAGGCGCTGCGCGGCACCCCACTCCCCCCCCCCCCTCCCCCGCCTCCGCAGCGGCGGGGAGTGGGAGGGGGCTGGGCAGGGCGTGGTGGGGGTGCTGCTGCTGCGCCGCCGCATCCCCGCCGTGGCACCGCGCCCCACGCCCCTCCGCCGACGCGATGCACTGCAGCGCGGCGAAGGCGAACAGCGCCCCGGGGCAGTGGGGCGTGGCGGGGGCGGAGCCCCCGCCACCACCACCCCCCACAGCCTTGGCGAAGGTGCGCGACAGCCGCCGCAGCCTCTCAGAGAAGCCAGCCGCCGCAGCACCGCCACCGCCCTGTTGGGTGGTTTGGCTTTGCCCCAGAGGGGGTGCACCCGCCGCCCCCGCCCCTCCCTCAGAGGCGACCGCACCTGCGACATCCGCCACGGCAGCCCTGCCCGGCGCGCCGTGCGGCAGCAGTGCGAGCCTGGCGAGCAGGGGGGGCAGCGATGCTGCCAGCGGGAGTGCTGCCAACATGCTGCACACCTCCTCCAGGGAACCGCCGCCGCCGCCGCCGCCACGCTGCATGAGCCCCTCGCCCAGGGAGGCCAGCTCCTCAGCCAGCAGGGCCTGGGGGCTGCCGCCCCCACAGGGTGCTGCCGCTGCCGCCGCATCTGCCTGCTGGAGGAAGTCGTGCAGGCTGGCGTGGCTCGGCTCGCCCGCCGCTGCCTTCTGCTGCCGGTCGCGCTTCGCGCGCTTCTTGCCACCCCCAGCCTGCAGGAGGGCGACGATGCTGCGCGCCGCGGCGAGGCAGGGGCCCACCTCCCCCTGGTGGGCGTGCTGCTGCTGCTCCAGCATGGCGTGGGGGAGAAGCTCCCGGATGACAGACGCGGCGTAGGCAGCGCCCTGCCTGGAGGAGGTCTCGGCGATCACCGCCACCGCGGGGTGCCCTGTGGCCCGCACAAAATCCGCAGCGCTTTGAGGGGACACCGCGGCGCTGCTGCCGGGTGGAAGCGATGCCGCCGCCGCAGACCCTCCCTTCGCAGGGGCGGCGGGGCGGGCCCCCGCCATGACTGCGCCCAACAGCTCTGTCACCGCCCTCCGGGCCAGGCGGGCCTCATGCCGCAGCACGGCGCGCTGCCCATCGGTTCCCCCGGCGGCGGCTGCGCCGCCGCCGCCTCCGGGTTGCGCCGGCAGCCGCTCCAACAACCCCAGGCATGCCCTGCACAGCACCTCGGCAGTGCTGCCCCCGCCACCACCACCACCTCCTCCACCAGATGGTGTGGCGGGCGGGCTGCCGCCACCGGCACCGCCACCCCCCAGAAGCTGCCGCCAGGCAGCCTTGCCGTGGTGCCCCAGGGGTATGGCGCTGAGCAGCACCCGCATGAACCCCGGGGTGATCACGGCGAGGGGGGCGGGCGCCGCCGCTGCGAGGGGGGTGCTGGCAGCACCACCACCCCCACCACCCCCCTCCCAGGCCACGAGGGCTGCGATGATGCGGAGGCAGTCGCGCTCGATGCGCTGCGCGGGGGTGGCGGCGGCGGGCAGACCCCCATCCGCTTCCCCCTCCACCCCTCGCTTCGCGAGGAAATCGCGGAACTGGTTGTCGAAGAAGCTCGCGCCGGAGGGGGGGTGCGGCTCGGCCGCTGTTGACACCGCCGCCGCCCGGGTCACGGCATCCGCCTCCAGCACAAAACGCGCGGGCTGCGGGTGCGGCGACACCCCCTGCATCAGGGTGCTGAGGAGGAGGAAGGGCAACGTGGGGCGCGGGGCAGCACCGCCGCCACCCCCACCACCCCCCGCCGCGTTGTGCCGTATGGCGGTGTCCAGCTTCTCCGCCTCGCACGCCTTGTCGAGGGCGAACGAGGTTGCGTCGCACGCCACGACAAGCAGCGGCTTCCCCCCCTTCTCAAACCAACGCCTCGCCGTGCGCACCATACGCTCCACCGGGGATGCGAATGACCAGGCCCTCCTGCGCAACACCTCGCTCTCCTGCGCGCTTTGGGAGGAGGAGGAGGAGGAGGTGGTGGTGGTGGTGGTGGTGGCGGAGCCCCCCCGGGGCTCCGCCTGTGAGTCGCAGACGAGGAGCCACGCGATGGCGACCTGGCCCGACAGCAGCTGCAGGCGGCTGGGGGGGCCCTGCTCAGGGGGGGTCGATTTGCCCGGGGCCTCGCCGGCGAACTGCCTGCAGAGGGCAGAGATGGTGTGGGTGATGCGGTCGGAGCAGCCGAGCAAGGCGTCCACGATGCTTGCGGCGGAGGGGGGCGTGGCGGAGCAGGGGTCGGCGTTCGGCGGGAGGAAGGAGGTTGCGGCGGCCGCGGCGGTGGTGGCATCGCAGCCCAGCCCTTCGGCGAGCTCGGCGACGAGGGGGAGGGCAGAGGGCCCTTTGGAGGTGCTGCGGCGCTGCTGCTGCTGTTCCGCGGAGTCGTGTTGCGGAACACACCCCGCCACACCCAGAAGAACCAAAAGACACCCATATTCATCCCCCCCAGCATCCGCACCCCCGACACGATCAAACAGAGCCTCGGTGAATGCGATAAGCGGTGAGGGTGGGGTGGGGGTGGAGGTGGAGGTGGAGGAGGTGGTGGTGGTGGCGGTGGTGGGGTCGGTCATGCCCCACCGCATGCCGCAGTCGACGAGGAGGGGGACGATGACCTCGAGGGTGGGGTGTCGGGTGTGGGTGTCTGCGGAGGCTTTGGAGAGTGCGGCGGCGACGTCTGAGGTGTGCTTGACGAAGTGGTGGACGAGGGCCTTGCCGGAGGCGGAGTTGAGCACAGCCTGGCAGGCTGACTGCCGCGCCCTGCCGGAGGCGAGGGAATCCTCTGCCAGCTTGGAGCAGACGGCAAGGGACTTCGGCAGGCTGAGCAGCGCAGTCGACGCCTCGCTTACATACATCCCATCCGCACCCGCGTCAAACGGCGACATCGAGGAGGGAAGCATACTGCCCCTCTGCCACCCAACCCGGCCTCCCCCACGGCCTTGGGTCTGTGGTGTGGTGGAGGTGGGGTACGCATCCTGCAACAAGGTGGACCGGAGGGTGACAAACAAGCCACTGTCTGGAAGCATGGTCCCCTGCCTGTGGCTCAGCTGGAAACGGGAGGGGGGTGCGTGGGGGTGGGAGCGGAGGGGGGAAGGGCAGCGGCATCGATACGAGTTGTAAAAAGTTGAGCAGAACTCGGCGACGGAGGGGTCACGCCGAGTCTCGTGCGATCGTATCGCCTGAAGAGTGGTCGAACATGGTGAGGGAGGGAGGGATGGAGGCAGGGCGCCCCTGCCATGCCGCAAGCATATCCGGCAGCCCTTCCTCGGGTTGACACCGTGGGTGGCACGGAGGAATGGGCTGCCAGCTCAAAGTCAGAGAGACATGCGTTGCGAGAAGGATGCAGAGCGCGCCGGTCGCATGGTGGTGCGGAGGCTGGCTGGTGGCAGGTGTGCATCGTGTTGCATGCGGTGTGCACCGCACATCTCGGCTGCGGTGTGGTGCAGAGTCGGGTGGAAAGAGCCACATGCTACGTACGCACTGCACCATCCTCTGCAGTCGCGGATGAAAAGGAAATCAAAAAAAACCCACAGAAACAGCACGGAAAGGGGGAAGAACGGTGGATCACAGAATGCACGGGCTCAGAGGCCACTGTGGTTGAAGGTGGCCCTGATGGGGTGTGCTAGGTTGCGCCAGCGTGGCTGTTCGAGTAACGAACAACCGGCAGCCGTGCACAATCTCGCCGAAAGGTGTTGATCCCATGGCGATATGCCAAGCCGTTCTCGCGGAGGGGGATATTGGACTCCTTTTCGCTTTATGGTAGACACCCTGTCCAGCAACTGTGGGAGAACAGTTCCGGGCTGATTTTTGGTGAGCACACTTGATCTCAGGGCTGTGTTGAGACCCTGTGAAGTGGTGGCACGAAGGTGCTTGATCCTAAAGATTCAGCCGTACAATTTCCTGTGTGTTACTTCGCAACTTCGCTGCGCTTCGTCGCTCGTAACTAGTAAAAAATATACAGAGGCAAAAGAGGCTAGCAGCCTTCTTTCGGTTGTCGTAGTGTTTTGCTTTGTTTTGCACGCTCGAGGCGCGCACTGGCGTATGTTGTTCTGGCAGCCAGTCTTAAGTGGGCAAATCAAATCAAATCAATAAAAACAGAGGGATTCCACAGTTCACGTCCACCACCACCCATGGTTTTTTTTGTTCAAACTCCGGCCCCAGACCGTGCAGGCTCCTGATGGCACTTCTGCTGATATTTTGTACTCTTGCCTCGCCGGGAGTAGAGTGGCGAAGCAACGCGGCAGGGAGGCCATAGGTAGCGAACGCCGTGGACATTGACCCCAGAGACTGGGGCACGTCCAGCATAGGCAACGTCGAGCGTGCGATGATGGGGCGGGGTGTCAGTAATGGAGTGGCGGTGGAAGCTGTATCGTGGCGGTTCCCGTCAGTGTGGAAAGAAATCGATTGGGGCGGGGGGGGGTCAGGGGTGTAAATAAGGCCGACTCCCGACTCCCGACTCGCGCCGGATTTTTTGGGATTGGGAGGGTTGCCTTGCTTCCCTTAGGGAATGTGCGGTATTAGGCACCCCATGGCCAAAATGACCCCACTGCGATCCGCACAGACTCCAAATATTCAAAAGAAAGGGTTTTTGGAACACCCGAGGAGGGGGGGTCCCGATGGGTGGGTGGGGGTGTGGGGGTCCCGCTGGGTGGGACATGGTGTGTGCCTCCCAGTCATCTTCTTCATTACCGGTCTCTGAACTGGGGTGAGTTCATTGCCAAACCACTGCTGTGAATACGGCGCCCCTTTCCCGCCCCTTTTGCCAGATCCTGGCAGCTCCCAAGAAGAGTTGTGTTCCGCCCCCATCAGGTGGTTGAGCATACCGCAGCGCACACGTGCACAACCACACACACTCCACACAGATGCGTCACACATGTGACGCAACTGTTGCGACACAAAACATGCCTCAGGTAGAGGCAGTAGTGTTTGACTCACAGCCAACATAGCTCTCAGTGGGGTCGTGGATGGTGTGGATGCATCCATGCATGCATCCACGGCATCCAGGGATGCCCGAAAATGTCAAAAAATGGATTTTTGATTTGGCATACAGGCATTCATCCACTGCAGGCAGGCCTGCATGCAGGGCTTCGGAGCTCCAGGCTGTGTGTGGATGCATCCACAAAATTTGTGGATGCATGCGCTGCATGCACGGGAAATACTGAGAGCTATGCAGCCAAATACTGCTGCCGTGAGTGAGGTGCTCGCAGCGTGTGGGGCGCTGCGGGCGAAGTGGGGGGTTGGCTGGGACAGCCAACATGGCGCTGTGCGTCGCGTGCTTCTTCGCGGACCACCTCGCACGCGGGAAGACCCCGCAAGCGCCGAGTCAGTCCGCCCTGACCGAATGGTGGGCGACTGCTGGAGGGTCCATGGGACTCTCCACGGCAGAGGTGGCCGTACTACAGGATGCGTGCAGGATTGAGTAGGGTTTGAGACCGCCCGTCCCCCCCAGCCCCCCACCCCAGGTACCTTAGGTGACTGTAAATAACCGACTCCCGACTCCTGACCCCCAAACCTTATTTACAGCCCTGGGGGGGGTGGGGGGGGAGAAAAAGCGAGGACAAAAATAGACAACAACAGTCACTCCACACGCATATGCACATCAGGCAGAGACACTCGTCTCTCGCTCTCTCATCAGAACACCCGGCCTCATGCCGAAGGCTCCTGCGGCGGCACCGGAGTCACCGGAGCCTCCGTGGTCGGCGGCGTCGGTGTCACAGGCGGGGCAACAGGGAAGATGCGGCACCCGTTGCCAATGGCAGGGTCCGACGCGTTGTAGCAGCCGGCGTGGCACTCCGGCATCGTGACGAACGTGTAGTTGCGCTCCACAAAGTAGTCGATGATCCTGTGGACCAGGTTCACCTCCACCTCTGCAGAGTCGGTGGGGTACGCCCAGTCGTGCATCAGCACAATCGACGAAGCGCCGGGCGCCACGCGTGCCTGCTGGTCCAGGAACCGGCCGTACACCTCGTCCGTCGTGCCACCCTGCCAGTCGTTCGTGTCGACGTTCCAGTTCGCGGCGGTGTACCGGAAGTAGTTCACGTAGCTCAGGATCGGCAGGTTGATTGCCCCACCCGGCGGGCGGAAGAACTTCAGCTTGTGCTCGTCCAGAGTCACGTCGAACTCGTCCTGGATGCAGGTGTAGTACCAGTTCTCCACGAGGTCCAGCTCCTCCTTGATCTCCTCAACGTTCAGCTGGGTGAACACGGTGTGTGTCCAGGTGTGCGACTCCACCTTGTGCCCTGAACGCATGATGGTCTTCGTGTAGTTGCACATCACAAGGCTGTGGCCCGGGTTGTCACGCAGGTGGATCCCAGGGGTGATGAAGAAGGTCGCCTTCACGTTCCGCTCCTTCAGTGCGTCCAGAACAAGGTCGATCGTCTCCACCTTCGGGCCGTCGTCGAACGTGAGTGCCGCAACCTTGTTGTCGTACCCGCACGAGTTCATGTAGTCCGCCATCTCAAGCGGCTCGCTCGGCGGGACAGGGGGCAGAACCGGCGGCGGCGACGGCGGCGGTGCCGGGGGGAAGTTCTGCGGGTTCTCGCACACGTGTGTGCAGTTGAAGTCCTCCTCCACCTGCCCGCAGTTGAAGGTCACGTTGTCCCCGCTGCACTCGCAGAAGCCCGACCAGTGCCTGCTGATCTCCGCTGTGCAGTTCTTGTCGTTGTCCGGCTCACGGGGCCCCGACCCAGAGCACCCGCCCGTCTGCCTCCACCCCAGGCACTCCCACGAAGGGGCGTCCGTCGCCGGTGCCGATGTCTCCGGCACCAGTGTTGGCACCAGCGACGCTGGTGCCAGGGTGGTCGGGGCCGGGGTCGCGGGTGCCACTGTGGTCGGGACAGGGGTCTCGGGGATGGGTGTCCGGTCCTTGCCCTTGCCCTTACCCTTACCCTTACCCTTGCCGTGGCCCTTACCCTTACCCTTACCCCACCACTTCCCGTGGCCATGCTTGTGCCCGTGGTACCCAGGGTGGGTGGACGGCGCGCCGTTGTGGTCTATCCCACCCCACCGATGCCCGCTGAACTCGACATCATCACCGTGCGCCGACACCCCGCACCACAGCAGGGCCAGCCCGACAACCGCCGCAGCCCGCATGGTTCCTGTCCGCGCTGTGGCGAAACCGAAGGAGTATGATCCTGCAAGGGTGGCGTTCGTGTGCATCCTGCCTCGTTGTGCACCGCAGCACTCTGGGGACAAACAGACCGCCCCCCTCAGGTGTGAAGTGGGAGGGCAGCAAAAGGGGCCAGCACGCCAGACAGCCACACCCCTCAGTCAAATGCAGGTGGCATCCAAAGGCTGGTGAGAACGGATTGGGTGGGGTGGGGGGTGCGCAGGAACTCCTCAGCACAGCAGCCTTGTCACCCTGCATTCGGAAGCACACACACCCTCTGAGCGCATGGAAATGCGTCCGACAGAGGGGCAGGGGGGAGCGGAGGCTCGAGGGCGGGACTGGGGAAAGGCAACCTGCTTTGCTTCCGACAGCCAAAATGCAGTGACGGCTCGACAGCCGTCATTCCTTCTTCGTTGTTTGATGCGTTGACGCACCCCAACACCCGGTGTGGGGAAACTGTGAGCACGACGCCGCTAGACACACAGAACGGGCTCAGGGTCTTCGGAAGCACCGACCCCTCCGCTTGGACGCACCACAAAATGTCACCGCGTTTCTCCGTTCTCTGTTGCCTCCATAGGAGACCACCTGCATTGGACGCACCCACCCTACCCCGACGCCGTGCCACCGCCAAGCGACGCCGGCGACGCCCCCCCTCCAGGCACGCCCGACACCCCACCGCATCATGCAGGGGCTGGCAGGCGGGGGGGCGCTGAGGCAACCTTGCCGGCAGTCTTTGCCTTCGGGGGACGGAAGCACTTGGTGGGCCCCGTGGGGTCTGGCCTGATGCTATTCGGTGGGCCTGCAGAGTACGGCCTCAGCGGAGGGTCCCGCTTGTGCGGCCTGCTGTGCAGCGCCGGCCTGCCTGCCGTTGGGGAAGGCACCCGGATGCGCACCGACCCTTCGTAGAGCCACAGCGGGTCATCGATGCGCCGATGCCGTGAATACTCCTTCCCGCCAAGGATGTACCGGCGGTCCATATACGTCGGGGGATTCTGCAAACACCTCGTAAACTCTTCATAACAACACCGGTCGCCGTGCCTCTTCAGGATCTCACCCAGCTGGCGACCTGGGCCCCCCTCAGACATATACCGCCTGGCAGCCGCCTGGGTGTGGTGCGGTGTCATAGCGTAGTGATGAGGTAGTGTGCGGAGAGTAAGCCGATCGTCTCACCTCACAAAAACTGGCTCCGTGTGGGTGTGAAGCGACACGGCTGAACACAGGGCAGGGCACACTACCGAGCGCAAGCCCCCCGACCCCCCCGCCCCCCCCGTTTTTTAGCGAACAGTCCCGTGGTTTTCTATTATAGTTGTTGTGCCTCTCTCTCTTGGGGCGCCCCTCCAGTTGTTGGGGTGGAAGGTATGGCAGCAAAGCTGGGGGGGTGTTGCGAGCCTGGGGGGACAGGCTCAGGGGCTCAGGCTAAGGGGGAGAGGTGTTATTAGAACCAAAGCGGCAGATCTGTCGTAGCCCTGCCTGCCTGGAGGTATGCCTGCATCAAGTTGAGGGGGGGGGGGCTGGTGGGACGGGGGGGGGGGGGGGGGGACTCCCTGCGCGGTGTGTTGAGTGCCCCAGGAAGCTTTGACCTCGGGAGAGGGGCAGGTGCTTCGTGCGGGTGGCCCAACCCGTCTGCTTTGCGATGCAGAGGGCAGGCACACCCAGCACGCAGGTGGCCCCTCCCCCCTCGGTAAGGACCGGGGGCGAAAAACACAGCCCCGCATCACCCGTTGCCGGCTGCACGGGTGGGGGGTGGAGGGGCGTGTTGAAGGAGCATTGGGGAACAGGCACAGGAGGGGGGGTGGGGTGGTGGAGGCGGGGAAGGGGGTTCCCACCCACCCACCCCTCCTTTGGCACACAGCAGCAAGTGCAGGGGGTGGGGGACGGAACAGCTCCAGAAAGGGGATGCCCTAAGGCGATAGGATACGTGTGTACGCAATGTGTTTTTTTTGGCATCGACGACATCTAGCCTGGCGTGCAAGACGACGATGGTGCTTTTTTTTATTTTTTTTGTCTTCGTTTTGGTTTGTGGGAGACCCGGGGGAGGTGGCGGTGTTGCTCTGCAGAAAAGGAAGGGTAAATGGTTGAAGAGTCTGAGAAGCAAAGAGAAGAGAAAAAAAAACGATGCAGAGAAAACACGCCCACACAAAATTAGCGTGCCAGCGGCAGAATGAAATCTGGAGTTCGCTCAGAAGTAGCCTCGGAAAAGCGATCCCCTCACGACAAGCAATGGGGGTCTTCGCTGAGGTGCCGAAAACGGATGTATTTCCTGTTTAGAGGTGGAAATGGCCGAACTTTGGCGAAACGTTTGCCGATGGCGAAGACGCCCTCAAGTGGGTGGCAAAAAGACGTGGAGTTGCGTTCTGTGTTTGTACGAACGGTGCCTGCTGGTGCATGTGTGCAGATACCGAACGCTGCCATGGGGGTCTTCGCTGGTCGACAAACTTCGTCAGTTTTCAGCCAATTCAACAGGAAATGCACCAAAATGCACTGACGACCACCCCGTAGCGAAGACCCCCCATGAGTCTTTTTTTTAGTTGGAAAAACACGTTGTTCTGCCAAAAAAAAACTGGCGTAATTTTACCACAAAGTGCGGAGGACACACTCTGTGGTAGCCACCCCTCCACCCATCGGGTCAATACGAAAGGGAAAACTTCATGCATTGCCATCACTTCTCTCAAAATTTTGTACTTCGAGAAACGTGCTGTGGAAAATATGAAGTTTCCCCCCAATACAAATGTACCTGTTTCGCTTCACCGCAGACACATCCTTCCCAGCAACTGTGTGTGAACAGATTCGGACTACCTTTTTGATTGAGCACAGCTGTGTCTCAAGGTGCTACGTGAAGGGTCGAGGATGGAAGGGTGTTAATCCTAAATATCCAGGCGGGCAATTCTTCTCTCTTCTTCGTTACATTTGTTTTTTTTGCGACTTTTCGGGACGCTTCGTCGCTCGGAGAACAGGAAACAGTACAAGTTGTGCAGAGCGCGACCAGGCCGAGGCAAGCATGATCGGATGGAAAACAATCACCGGTCATGCGCTGCAGCGCTGCAACAGCAAAAAAATATGGGGCTGTTGTTTGTGCGCCAAATCCGGGGGCAGAAAAGCGATCTGGGGCGGGCACGGAAAACATAACATCCCGGCAAAGAGAATGGCTGCGGAGCATGCATGGCGTCAGCGTTAGAACTCTGATCCCGCCCCGCAAAAGGCGCGGTTTGGAATGCAGAATTTCACACCACCACCACCCATACAGACATCCATCGGGGAGAGGAATTGTGCGCGCAGCCACCCCACAAGCCCCTTTGCAAGGGAGGCAGCAGAAGTGAAGACACGCGTTATGCGGTGCATAGGCGGGGGTCGGAGAGGGAGAATAGAGATAGAAGTCGTCGGTTCGCTGTGACGGGAGGGGCGGGGGAGGCGACACATGAGCGGGGAGGGGATGTGTGTGTGTGGCGAGTGTGTGGGAGGGGAAGAAGCAGAAGGTAAGAAGCAGAAGAAGATTAAGGCAGAGCGAGCCCCGGCCTCTCTTCAGCTCTCCCTCCCCCTCGGGCTGCAGGGCGCAGGACTAAAGTCTAAAGTAAACTACGAAAAGTGTACCGAGACCTGGTGAGAGAGGGTGCCGGGTGATGTGATACGATATGCGGATGTCGTTACAGTGTGTGGGGAGGGGGCATCGTCACCCCCCCGCTCCTACGGCTGACCAGAGCTGAAGGGGCCATCACTGCCTGGCCGCGGCACGAGACCCTGCCAGGGGCACTCTGGGCAAGAAGGCCTGTTTCCAGGCAGGTCCTGCCAGGGCCCTGCCTGCGCCTTGCAATTGTTTGGACGGCACTGCTGTGTCGAGGCGTCCCATTTGCAGCGACTGTCAGGCGCCATCTGGCACGACCCCGCTGATGTGTGCTGCGAGCAGTCAACTGCACCAGCGTCCGTCCCGAACACCAAGAACTCTGCCTTCTCCGACCCAGGGATGGTGATGGTGGTCGACTCCCCGCGCGCCAGCTGCCTGCGGAACGCCCGCATCGGGTGCTCGAAGCTCGCTCCAGGTGCACCCGTCACCATGCGCGGAGCGCACTGGCTGCGCTCCCACCCTGGCATGAGGGAGAGCAGTCCTGGCATGCCCCCCTGGTACTTCGTCGTGCAGGCGAGGGGGCAGGAGTAGAAGAAGACCCAGGCCTCGCAGATGTCCTTCACGGCTGACGTGTCGGGGCACGAGAATTTAATGTCCACCCCGACAGGCAGCTGCCACTGGGGGATGGTGAGGGGCAGGAGGTTGAGGAAGGCCGGGGGGTGGCGGAGCTGAGAGCCCGACAGGTCAGGCCACGCAGCGACTCCGTCCGCCAGCAAGGCCAGGTTGATGCTTCCCACAGGCCCCACGACCACGGAGTCTCCTGACAGGCTCGGCTCGGCGGCAACGGGTATGGTGTAGCTCTTGGGGTCAACGATAACAGGGTCACCGGCACGTCGCGTGAAGTCGGCAATAGCCGCCAGTGTGAGGAGCAGTGCAGACATGGGCACCGGAGATGCCTTGTGTCTGAGAAACAACCGAGTGTCTGGAGTGTGTGGTGTCGGGGCGTGTGGGTGACTGGCTGTGGGGGCTGTGTGCACCAAGAGAAAGGCAGGCAAAATGCGGCAACAAAAGGGTGAGGGGTGAGGGGGTGGGGGGTGGGGGTCAGGTGGCAGTCTGGTACAGCGCCCTCGCTCGGTGTCAGCCGGCTATGGTTGGTCTGGTGTGCAGCGGGGGGGTGTCGGTGCCGGGGCAGTGACCCCAGACGCTGTGGTGCAGCAGGGCTGGGCGTGCGGCAGTGCGGACGGGTCGCGCTTCGGGAGAAAGGGCTGCCAGCAAGGGCAGGGAAGGAGGCCAGGCAGGAGAGCACTGGGGTGCAGCAGAGGGAGGGGGTGCAGCAGCACCGGTGGCCTGCCGGACGCACGGCAGCCGTCTGGCGGCACGTGGTTCCGCACGGCACGTGTCGCCTGAGGTGTGGCATCACAGCAGGGCACGGAGGGCGGGCTTGCAGGAAACGATCAAAGTAGAACAACAGCAGCAGCGTGGCTGGGATCCAGACACGCCACACACATGAAATGAGAAGTCTGAGCTCTGTTTGTGTGCACGGGTGAGGTGGTGGTGTGTGGCCTCTGTTGGGGCGGTGGCCTTGTGGTTGCCGTTGCAACACACTGCCACGTATTCCGCGTGCTTCGACAGAACAAACAGCTTTCTCGACAAACAGATCTGACATGACAAGAAAAAAAAAGGGCCGGGGCAAAAAGGATTGCCGGGTTTCTTTTGTTTTGTTTGTGCAACCTTCTGGTCACCTGCACGTTGGGGCGTGGAGTGTAGGTGAACAAAACATTGCTCCCACTGCAACCTTTTTAGTTCTGAACGCCTTCCGTGAGCACGGTGTGTTTGACACAAAAATCAAACGTGGTTGGCACGCACACACACGCAACAGCTTCCTGAGTAGCAGAGGGACAGCAGAGACGCTACAACAGCGGCAGGGAACCGGGTTGTGGCACAGCACCTCTGCTGGTCATGCCCCAGGGAGCTGTGGAGCTGCACAGCACATTGGGTGCAGGCAAGAGGGAAAAGACAAAAGGCCGCGTGCAGCATGCGATGTGGCACTTGCAGCGGCAGAAGAGAGGAAGCACTGATACTGACACACTCACAGCCGGGTCAGCGTCACATTCTGCACAATAAAGTTGTAGTGGTTGATGGGGCGGAAGGTGTAGCTGGACCGGGCAAACCCGCAGCACTGTGTCGACACCATCGCAAGGCTGCCGTTGTGCATCCACGCGGGCGGGAAGACGGGGGTGTACGCACCACGCGAGTCGTCCGACAGGTGCCAGTTGTCGTCGCGGAAGAAGACGGAGAAGGGTCCCCACAGTGTCGGGCTCTCCACCAGCAGCAGCTGGGTGCGCTGCCGCACCGTGCGGCCGTAGCTCTCGTCGCCCGTGTGGTCGGGGCGCGGGTTCCCGTCCATCGACACCCACGCCCAGTTGGCGAAGACGTAGCGCCCCAGCGCTTGAGAGAGAGAGAGAGAGAGAGACCGGGACACGCGAAGCGAACAGTGGGACCCTACTCCCGTAGCCCCCACCCGTGACCCCCTCGACACGGTCAGCCCGAGGTCGGCGCCGCGCGGCGCTGAGCGCTATGCCCCCCGTTCGGAGGTGCTGGCTCGCAACGTCTGCAGGGCCCACTCCAAGCCCAAGTGCCATGACTGCGACGCGGCGGGGCACAACCGAACCCTGCGAATGGAAGACTGCTGCCGGGCCCACCACCGCCAGGATGACGGACTGCCCGTGCAGTTCTGCAGCACGCACCGGCTGCTCCGCTGCGGCACCTGCAGCTCCTCCAACATGTGCTGCAAGCGTGGCCACCACGGCTGCCGCGACCATGACCTGCCCCCCTGCGGGGTCTGCGCCTCTCTGCCTGAGATGGATGACAGACGCCCCACCGCTTGCTGCAAGAAGGGCCACCACGCCCCTCCCGCCCCTGCGACGCCTGTGGAGGCAGACGCCCCCACCCCGCCGCCCCATGTGCCGCCAACCCCGCCCTTCCCAGAGGCGACTGCGCCTACCGTGGGGGATCTTCCCTCCACCACGCCACCCCGTGTGCCTGCGCCTCAGCCCTCCCCTGAAGCGACCCCGTGTCCCGCTACTCCCGAGCCCGCCACCCCTCCAGTTATCCTGAAGAGGCTGGCCCATACCGTGTGCTCCCCGGGCTCACCCCACCGCCACCTGATGCAGCCTCGTAGGAGGCTCTCACCCGACGGCGTCAGGCCATCCATCCCCGCCGTGGCGCAGCTGAAGCGCACCGCCTTAGAGGCGCATACCGGTTCCACCCCGGCACTGCCTGCCCAAAGGCCTAGGGTCGACCACGTGATCCCCACCGCTAACGCTGACGTTGACGTGGGCGCCGCTGATCCGGACCCACCTTCTCCTACTACCTCCCCTCCCGACGGCGTGTCCGTTGACGCAGCCCTTCCCCAAAGGCCCCGTTCTGGTGCCTCTTCCTCCTCCGCCCGTGCGCGGTCACCGCACGCGCCTACAGGCTTCCGGGCCTACCTTAATCCTCCTTCCTCACGTAGCGCGTCACCGGGCGCTACAGCCCGTGTGGCGCCTGCGCCTCCTCCTCCTCCTGTGTCACTTCCCTCACCCCACCAGAGCAGCTCCTCTCTCAAACAAGGGGAGTCTACCGGGCCGCGGGCCCGCGTAGTTAAGTAGACGACACCCTTGGGGTGCGAGTATTTTCGTTTCGGGGATATTCACACTATAAGCATACGAGAGAGAGAGAGAGAGAGAGAGAGAGAGAGAGAGAGAGAGAGAGAGAGAGAGAGAGAGAGAGAGAGAGAGAGAGAGAGAGAGAGAGAGAGAGAGAGAGAGAGAGAGAGAGAGAGAGAGAGAGAGAGAGAGAGAGAGAGAGAGAGAGAGAGAGAGAGAGAGAGAGAGAGAGAGAGAGAGAGAGAGAGAGAGAGAGAGAGAGAGAGAGAGAGAGAGAGAGAGAGAGAGAGAGAGAGAGAGAGAGAGAGAGAGAGAGAGAGAGAGAGAGAGAGAGAGAGAGAGAGAGAGAGAGAGAGAGGGA